>CM063509.1:10447084-10702213 GCA_032207245.1 Pardosa pseudoannulata
GAGAAACAGATGTAGAAACCATTGTACGGAATGGAATAGAAATGTTTGTTGAAAATGGGTTTCAAAAACAGATTTTATAGATAAGAAAGTCTTCCATTAATTTTGGATAATAAACATTTCATTTAAATTCATTTGGAACTCTTTTCTTTGCAAAAAACTTTCTTGTATGAGTCAAATTCGCTCACTTCAGTAAAAATAGGTATAGGATCAACATCCGTAAATCTAGTGTTAAAGATAAAAAAACTAATTTCTATTCATTTTTTGACTCATCAAACGAATAGCTTATTTTTGTAGATTACGGATAACGGTAAGAAACTTTAATCTCAATTAAATTACTGTGCGAACTTTAAACTGAGTTAAAGTTAAGAAAGTAATACATGGGGGAAAAATCAAAGAGAGGAAAAAAAAGCACTGAACTATAAGCGGTGTGTTCCCCCACTAAATAGAACACCGGCTTGTATCAGGATTTTATCATGACATATCCCCTTTCAGCACCTGGACTGAGATAGACGTCAGAAAAAAAAAAATTTCTGATATTTTTTTTCTAATGCTATTCGGCGCAAGTGAATTTTGAAGTACATGTGCAATTCTTGAAACCAAGATTTCATAGAATTTCTCCTATTTCATGAATGTACACAACAATGCAAAGCAATTTTTTTTTCCTAACTAAAAAAAAAATCATCATATCTTAGAGCTTATATTTTAAATATGTTTTTGAAAGGTTTATAACGGATATTTAGTTAGCAGATTCGGACTTAATATTGTACCATTTTGTATTTATTATGTGTTCGTTGTATGAAAAATGTTTATTAATCAATTATTATATGTATTTCGCCCTTTCCTTTAAATTTAACTGGTATTTGAAGCTCTTTCAAACAGAATTAAAGCTGAGAATTGATGTACAATTTGAATATATAACCTCTCTATTGCAACTTTTTTAAATAAAAGATTATTGTTAGAATATTATTCAGATGCATTATTAGAACTTAGAATATTCTCTATATGCAAAAAATAAACAGAATCGAGCTAAAACTATTACAAATTTATACAATTAAAAATAAATTTGCAAAAGTAAAATGCTACTTTTTTTAATTCTACACATTTTTTTATATTTTATTTACTAAATCAAGAAATTTACCATGAAATGATTTAAAGATAAAAAAAACAAATACTAGATCTAGTGTTCTTAAAATAATATAATTTGTTCAAGGTAAAATATTTTTTGCCAGAAATATATAAACGATATCACTTTTTTTTAAACTAAAATAAGGGGAGGGCGTAGTTTTAATGTTATATTCAAACTTTTCTTGGAGAAGAGATTTCTTAAACTAATGTTTCTGTTACCATTCAGTTAATATATTTTTAAGACACTGTTAATAAATAATTTTATAATATTTAACTTATTATCTAAATAAATCTTATGACAAAAACTGAAATAAAATCATATAACTGAAATAATAAGTATTTAAAACTGCTTAAATTACTTTAAATATCTGACACTTATTTAAGTAAAAATAATTCCTCTCATAAAAAAAAAAAAAATCCGTACTAATCTAATATATTAATTTCATATGTTTTATGTGTTCTTATACTAAATTTCAATGTATGTTAAGATTAATTATCTAATTCTTAAATTATGATTACAGAAAATATTGTATTTAAAGTATCTGTGGAATACCGGTTTCAAAACTCAACTCAATTATAGACTGGTATTCCGAATACTCAAAACTCTAATGACGTGCACACTGTTATCACAACCACATTATTTAATACTACTTAACATTTAATGTTTACATTTATACATTAACAACATTTTATTACTTATGATACGAACATGGAAAAATGCTACTCTCTAAACTAAAACTATACATAGAACAACTCACTTGTTGCCAAATTTAAAACTAAAAAACACAAACATTAATATTAAAATTCACGGTGACATCAAAGGCGTGTAATACGTTACAGTATCAGATATGGATAGATCCTTGGAATGTATGAAGTGATATAAATTTAGAGGTTTATAATAAGAAATAAAATTGAGACTTACCTTTGCATCCAAGACACCGTCTCTGTGTACATATATTCCGACTCCAGGTGCAAACATCAGTTCGACACCAGGCTTGATAGTTAAACTTGCATCCTTCTCAATTATTACATCTTTCCGCACAGCGTAAGGTAATACTGTCGAGTCCAAAACAACATTGTCAGAAATATAACCCCCGAAGTCAACAGTCTGGCAATTCACAACAACGGTGATGAGTGAAAGTACCCATAACACGCACTGTGCCCTGATCAAAAGCATTTTGATCTCTGAACTTCACCACAATAGGCGGGGAACAACCACAACAACACACACCTGAGGAGCCTCACACAATTAGGCTTAGGGAAAGTACTCGCCCGCACATGATCAAATGATAATACTTTATTGAAAAAAAGATGTCAAGAACTCTCTCCCTTTCACATAATGTTCGTGGGGTGCTTACCAGTATCCTTCAGTACTAACCACAGTTCCGATCGTCGGAGTAGAATATTCAGCTAGTACGTTCGGCCGAGGGTGGAGCAGAAAAGTTCGCGCACTGTTTGGGACTTTTTCGTTTTTGACGCTCGAGAGTAGCGAGGTTTCTGATTCGCATGGTTACCGGTTTTCATACCTGTGTTGGCGTCAAAATGCAAACGATTTGCGCCAAGTTTTGAAACTTGATTGCGGGAATTTCGAAGTGACATTTGAGGTTAATAAAATGCTCGAATAAATTTTTATACGATATAGAAATTAATTAAGTTATATTAATTTGAGTGCGTTTGTCGCAATTATTTTTTGTACAGAAATAATCGTAGTTTAAATTAGTATGTATTCTTTTCCAGAAAAAGTACACTTCAGACGGTTTTTTTACTATGGATAAAAAACCGTTAGGAAACAGTGTTTAGAACTTTTAAAAAAGATTGCTTAAAACGTTGACTTTTGAATCGTCGTTATCTATACAATTTTCCAAAAGAAAGAATTCGAAAATAAACTTATAACTATAAAGATAACTATAAGAGAACTATTTACTTTACTTCTGCACTAAGCATTTTAAAATTATTCAGAATTTTGCGAAATCGTTTTAGTAATTCAAACTTTGAGAACAAGCAGAAATTCAATTAATAAAAATGTTTTTTTGCAAGCAATTGCGTCTCCATAAAGAAGAAATTAAAATAGAGATATCTGAACATTGATATCTTTGCAAGGGAAGAAAACATTAATTTTTTACCGTTGTAGAAGCGAAAAAATGACAATATTCTCCTAGTGTTTATTCGAAAAGCAGCAAGTAGGAGAGGAAACTTTGCATATTGATCCTCAATTCTGATTGTATTTCTCTTTTTAATCGGAAAGAGAACTATTTCTAGTGGCAACAACTCTCTGGAAAACACAGCCTACACATCAGACAGAAGAAAATTGTAGAACAGCGATTTTCACTCCCACCCCTTACTTCAACAGGATAACAGGAAATGGGAAGCGCGCGCATATCGAAAAGAAAATATTAAAAATAATCGATTAATTTACTAAAAGGTAAGCTAAACAAATACATTCTAACATAAATTAATTTTTCCGATACAGACACATTTGTGCCAAACAAGGCTGCGAAGCTGTTACTCATTTAGCACCACCCGCCACCGGCGAGCACGTGTAGCTTAAGGTATGCTACGGACGAGGGTAACATCATCCCCGCTGGGTCCTCGTACTTTAAAAACAAGAACCAAGCAGAAGACACCAGGCTTGGCCTGCCAACCCCACAGGTATAGTTCAACAACTTGGAACACTTTGTGACCACGAACCTATTTCACGTGCGCCATTCGCCTTTAGCGAACACGACTGACCTTAGGCCGGCTCGAGCCCCAAACCCGCAACCTTTCAGTTACGAGATTGCTGTCTTTGCCGACTGAGCTATCATGGGTCACCATAAAATATACAATAAACATTTATATTTATATAATATATTGGTTTTATAGATACGAAAATTTTAATAGATATTATGTTTACTAACGTTCCACCCTTTTGTCTGTCTTAAAGCCTCTCATTGGCTTCTAAACCCAATACCGCCCCCATAGTATCTTCAGCACCCACTGAAAGGAGGGGGGGGGGCGATATCAGCCCGTTCGGAACTAACCATAAGCAGAAAATTCCCCTCATTCCCCTTCTCCATATTTTCCCTTCAATACTATGGTCAATTCGCCCAAGTCGGACTTTTCCCCGTCGAACCCACAACTCCCCCATTTCGATATATATATATATATATATATATATATATATATATATATATATATATATATATATATATATATATATATATATATATGTGTGTGTGTGTGTGTGTGTGTGTGTGTGTGTGTGTGTGTGTGTGTGTGTAATCCATTTTTTATAAAACTCCGTGAAAAGGACAAAGCTTAACAGCTAGCAGTAATAAAAATGCAGTCAGGCTGACATTGAAGAGAACGGCACCAGTCTAATTGAAACTTTATTCCAGAGCTGCTACAACAAACATCTTTTATACTTAATTACAGATAAAGGAAAGCCACAGAGATCACTCTGATCGAACAGAGGTGCACCCAAGAGTGAAGACAGAAAAATTTTTCCCACGGTTTAAAAAAAAAAAAAAAAAACTCAATAAGAAAATTAAATGCAATATCAGCAACACGCGAAACCATTTGCCGGCGACAGCTGGGAAACGTGCTGAATAGACAGAAAGTTTACAGTTTTAGGATATAACGCTTTGGGAAGAATGTTAAGTGGAAAATACTCCTTTGATTAAATTATTTAGAGGCTGGGAAAAAGATTTAAAGGAATTAGAATGGGAGAGAGGAGGTTTTTAAGGAAATATTAAAGTTAAATAATTTTGATATATTACATATATATATATATATGTCAGGAAAATTCTCAGGGGGTTTCAAATCTGAAGTCAAGGGCTAAAAATTCCCGCATCCTTTTGCATTCCCCTTTTAAACTCCTAACCTAAATGGACCACTAGGACTACAGTTTAAGCCCTCAGAGAAGGGGTCTGACCAATTATAACTCTACTTGGCCCTAGCGGATCATTTAGGAAATTTCCAAACGAAAAAGAGAACGCTGTCGGAGGCAGATTTTTCTACAGATTTTTCCACAGATATTGACCAGGTGTTAAGGGCATTTTTACATATAACTTCATGCTAGGTGACCCCTCAGTTTGTCCTGTCCCTATGACGAAGTGGGAACCCGTCCTCCAAAGTTATCTTAATAAAGGTCTTTAGCTGAAACGGTGTCATTTTTATGGCCATGACTGCAACCACCCATCGAGAAGTCAGTTTTATTACACACACACACACACACACACACACACACACACACACACATATATATATATATATATATATATATATATATAACTATTCTTTTTATTTGCCCGGGCTACTGGGCAAGGAGAAGCCTCAGCGATTAGCTTATAATGAAAAAAGCAGTCGTGGCTCCATTGAAAGAGAACATGCCATTCTGAGAACAACTCAAATCTTTAATGAGGAGCTGCTAAAAAGACATCTTCAACAATCAACCGCAGACAAGAAAATGTACATCGAAACACTGCTAAAACAGGGGTGGACTCCAGAGCGAGAAGGAGACGAAATCTTTCCCAGAGAAAGTAGTTTAGTCGGCGAATTTAACAATAAAAGTAACTTAGATCAGAAGGGGGAGGGGGGGGGGAACTGAGCCATTTGCCGGTGAAAGCTGGAAAATGCGGTGAGTAGACAGAAAATTGACGTCTATTTCACATAAAACTTTGGGAAATGGGTTGGAAGGATTTGAACTCTTGTGGACGTCCCTTTAATTACGATATTTTGTGGCTGGGAAAATAGATTGGAAGGAAATAGAATGGGAGAGAGGAGAGTTTTTTATGATATAGTAAAGTGAAATAATTTTGATATATTACATATATGTAATGATATTTTAACCTTTTATACTAGTCAACTTAATTATAATTGTATTCTAAAATTAATTTTTGGTGATTCTACCCCTTTGGCGAAATATCTTTGTTTGTCCTTAAAATTACAACCTTCGAGAACACAAAAATTAATTTCTGATAAGCTCAATTAGCCTTATATATCTCTTTTACGTAACTTAGTTTCACTTCTAGTGCCATCGTGAGATTAATCTTAACACTCTGATTGGCTGACTCACTTGCGTCGTCACAGCACTTTATAAGCGAATGTAAAACGTTCCAGCGGATAACGCCAAAAATGTATTGTCTGAATAAACTCAACATTTTTAAATCCAAATTTTAATGTGTTCTTTCATAGCCTACGATATCTAGCATGAATATCATTTAAACTTTGTATTGGGTCAAAAACACCAATTACATATATGTGTGGAAAAATTTAATATACATAAAATGCTTTTACAAGTTGTATCCTTCCATCTTGAGTAAAACAGTTAAATTTAATTTAAGAAGCAGTTGTTATATAAAGTTTACATCTTTAATTAAATATTTTTATGTACCATCTCGGTTTCCAAAAATACGATATAAAGCATTTTAGAAAAACATTACAACATTGATAGACTACAACGGAAAAATTTGTAGGAAAAATAACCCTAATTAGATATTAAAGGAATAACACAAAGCTATTTTTGTATTCATAAAAAAATGGTTGAATCGATTTATGTTAATATTTTCTTCTTAAAATTTAAAATCAATCTATTTCAATTAAAGAAATTAATTTTACGGAGGGGAGAGGGTGTTAAGAAAATACTGAAAACGAAAAATGTAAAGTTAAAAAAGAAGACAAATGTATGAATAAAGAATGAAGAAATCAATAAATAAAAATATTTTTCACATATACATATAAAATATTTTTAGAGATGTAATTTGTGAAAGCTATATTTCCACACTTATAATTTTTTACGCTTTATTTATATATACTACATTTGAATTGATGAGCGGAAGGAAACAATAACGAAACCAAAACTATGATGGAATGAATGGGAGCACAATGCTACCAGACAACCGGAAGTTGTAAAGAGGATTAGTGCTTGATCAGGGAAATCGACCTTCATTTCCATTCAGAAATTTTTTCATTGTCAGCTTGTGCTTTCTTTTATAATCTTGTTTCCAACAGGAAATAAAGTCCATAAATATTTATGAGATTTAATGTAAAATAATAAAATAAAAGAAATTGATTTTGAATTTAGGGGTGTGCAATCTATTTTACAAGACATACAAATCTATAATTTTTTTAAATATTCCAAAGAAATATTTTTGTATGGATATTTTATCTTTGGGAAATTAATACAGATGTAGTGTCATCAATAAATTATCGCATTTTCAAGAACAGAAGTGAACTTGATGAAAACAATCCAAATAAAAAAAAACCATTTAGTCAAACTTAAAAAATATTTTTCTCCATATTATTTCTTCCATTTATGTCGAGTAGCTCTTGAAAACTTTCTATTATTGAATATTCTTCTTTACCTTTGTTTTGCGTGTTAAAAATCGTCTGATACAAAATTATGACTCTTTTGAAAATATTCGTTTACAACTGAACGAATCACATCTATATTTAAAAATTCTCACGTTAAAAAATTTTCATACCTTTCATTTGCATTGTACCTATTACATTATACATTAATGTTTTCATTGATTCTAGAATTCGTATTTTTTTGTAACTACATTTTCCTATTCGAATAAAAATCATTCAATTTTTAGGCTTTATTTATACATATTCTAGTGTTATTTTTACAAATAGCGTTATTTATTATCTTCACATTCTGGATTTTGATTTTTTTTAAATGCTAATTTGCTGTGGAATAGTATAACCCAGCAGTAGGCAACCGATTCATACAAATGTGATATATTAAAAAAATTAAATTAGATTTGGAGCTTGTAGCAACTCAACATTTTTTTTAATAATGATTAAGAGGGAACAAATACCAAATTTGTTTAAATATCTTTTTTTAACATTTTCATGCAAATATCGCTTTAATACAAAATGGAGTTATTTAAAAATTCTTACATATTTATAAATATTTATGCAATATCAATATAAAACTTGACACTGTATATAAGTACTTTTTCAGAAAATTCTTACTACTCTTATATTGTGTGAAAGGGTTACATGATTGAGACAAAGACATTATGGAAATTACAAAATAATTCATATGCCACAAAATAATTCATTATGCCAAATATCAATAAAGAAAAAAAAAGTTTTTTAATGCTGCAGATCTGCATATTTTTTAAGCATCCGGGTTAGAATTAACAATATAAAATTAAAATTCAATTTTCTTTGAAAATTTCCGAAATCAATACTTAAATAGGTTTTTATTTGTATGAGCATCAAAAATAAAATCGGATTATTCCATATAACTGTTCCTCCTTTACAAAAAAAACAACTCCCACTTGGTGGACCACATATAAATAGGCTGCCTAATGCTATTATAATTTTACAAAAATTGTGTAATAAGGATATTTAAAATTAAATCTATTTGTATTACTGCTGATAAAACATGAAAAACAAATTATTCTAAACTCTACGGTGTAATCGACCGGAAACCGAACCCGTGACTATGCAAATATTTAAAAGTAGAATATTTATTACTCAGACCTAAAACAAGTAATATAAAATAATAATGCTGACGATAATAATAATAATCTTTATAAACTATATTTTTTATGATTCGACGTTTTTAACATTGAAAAAAAATATTAAAAACTATAAAACACATAAAAAAAATATTCCTAAAATTTACTTGTGAAACGTAATTCTACCCGTAAAAAACATTCCATTACAATAAAATGCGCCAACAATATCGATTGAGCGCCAAATCTGAGATCTTTGATATCGAAAGTAAAAAAACAAAAACGGCTAAAAGAACATTACGTAAAAACCACGTGATACTTTCCGGTCTCAAAAGTTGTAGACGATTGCGCCGCTGTTACCTGACGTGTCGACCAATGAGAAGGCAGCTTTTTGAATGAGTAGCAAGTTGCAGGAAATTGAATATTGTAATCCGCGCTCCCATATCAGTGTCGGGCCTCAGATGTGAGCGCTTCCGCCAGCTGGCTTTTAGGAAAGAAAAATGTAAGAATGAATTGAGAGATTCGAGACAATATTCAAGTGCTCACAACAGGTTGCGTAATTAAAGTATTAAATCCAAACATTTTTTACAGCTTATAATGCCGGTTCAAATGTTGATTAAACGGGTTCTCGGGGTCTGAATAAATCGAAAAATTTAACAAAAATTAGCGTTTGATACCAATTTTTTTTTTTAATCTTGGTTTTCTTCATATATATTGAGATATCTAGTTTTCACTAAAAACATAAACTGATCAGTATTTAAAAAGATGATTTTATAATATTTATATATTTTTTAAATTTTAGTCTGATTTAGGACGCAAAAATTAAAAGTCTTCTCGAAATGTATTTAAAAAGTATTTTACATTCACAATACAAAATCTTTGACAGATATAACATATAAAACTATAACTTTATAGTATACATCTTTCGAAAACAATATTTTTTCTGAAAAGGGAAAGATGGACTCGCAGAAATTGGAAACCTCTGATATAGGTTTTTAAAATATTATATTTGTATTTATTTATTGGTAATATATTGAGTTTTCCTAGTTCTGAAACTTTAGTAAAACTTCATCGATCATCTCAATAACCCAAGGGAGTCCTAAGTTCAGCAAGCACAGTGTGGGTATGTAAAAAGATAAATCTAAATATCAGTATTTTATCTAGGGTTTTTGGAGGAGTTAAATATTATTTTTATTCCTTTTCCAAATGGCAATACCTGTTTAAGTGAGTAAATCGGTTTTTATACTGGTATAGCTGCAAATGTGGATCGTATATGTTTCCTTGTTTGATTAACACTCCAGTGTGATATGTGATGTTTTTCTCCTTTTAATTGTTCAATAATTTGGTTTAATATACCTGTATTTACTTTTTCTGTACCGAGGTTACAGTTGTGGCCACACAAAAACGTTTTAATTCCAAACTAGAGTCCAAATCCAAATTCTCCACAAATATTTGCAAGCTTAGTATCCATTCTAATCATCTTTATTTGCTTTAAGACATCGTGTTAAATTTTTAATGTAGGATTAAATTCCAATTCCCATTTTACATTTAATTAATATAATTATTCTTACATAACAACACTAATCATATTACTACCTGAATTAATAAAAAATAAATAAATAAACTATGTGTCTTAATTTCATCATCTTTTGGCTGATTTTTCTGTACTGTATTATTTAATTACATAAATAGTAAAAACTGGTCAGATCCAAGCGCATTTTAAAATTTCAGTTCTTTATCCATGGTTTTTTGGAGAAATTAAATAGTATTTTTATTCCTTTTTCGAATGGCAACACCTATTTGGGTGAATGAGTCGAATTTTAAAATAGTATAGCTGCTTATGTGAATCGTGAATGCATCCTTGTTTCGTTAATGCTCTAGAATGATATGTAATTTTTTTTTCATTTTAATTTAAAAAAGTAATTTAATTTACTTAGATTTACTACGTTTGTGCCGAGAGTGAAAGTTGTTGTCACACAAAATTATTTTAAGCCCAAATTGGAATCTCAATTCTCCAACGATATTTCAAACATAGTATCCATTCTAAACTTTTTTACTCCGTTGTTAGATTTGTTCAATTTTTGATATAGATTAAAATTCTACTTTTATTTATCCACATTTTTATGTGGGTTTATGTGTGTGTGTGTGTGTGTGTCTGTACACAAATGGAAACAGCTCAATGATGGGTCTAAATGGTTAGGATCACAAAAGTAAGTAAATAAACTTGCAGCTGGTTCATTTTAAAACTTAACTATAGTTTAAGGATGAACTGTAATGAAAGGAGAAGACGCTAGCCATGTCTTATTCCTATTACCAAATTAGCAATTCTCCCTGACAATCGGGCAAAAACACAGGGGTCCTCGCTCAACACTGGGTACCAAGGGCGCCCTCAAAAGATCTCAAAAGAGATTTATCAATATATATGATACGGTAAAAGTAATAAATTCGGTGATTATATAAAACTAGCATATAGCCCATCAGATGACGGGATCAGTAAAATTTTTAATTTTCCAAAATTGTAAAGTACTTTATAAGGCAGGTAAAAAAATTGTTTATTTTTTGGCTAAGAATTATCTTGCAACAAAAAATAATCGATGATTCAATTTAAAATGATCACACATGTACCTTATTATTGAACCCAAATAGAAAAGAAAATTATAAGGCGATTTCACGTAGTAGGGCAAATTCTCAAATTATGACAATTCTGGCTTTAGTTTAAAATGGAAGGGCAGTTTATTGTTTGTCTATTGGCTGTTGTAAACATGAAAATGAATGGAAAGGGCATTTTTAGTAGGTCGTGACGTTGCGACAAATTTCCTTAATTACGTAATATAAGTTCAATGATAAAACGTATGAAAATAAGGCATATTTTAAATAATTTAAAATAAGAAATGAGATGGTTAAAAGAATGACGTCATAATGCTAGAAAAATGTTATTTTTACCTATTTATTATGGGATAAATTGATGAATTTAATTGCCTGCTATCAACCAGGGAAAATAGGAGTTGAAATAATGGCATTAAAAGCTCGAAAAGAGGGGAAGGGGTGAATTTCGAACGTTTTAAAGAAGACAGTATTTTTTGCTGTGATAGGAAGCCTATTTATACCACTTTATTTTAGAATCGAATCGATAGTTGAGGAGAAGATAAACATTACTCGCTTTGAACTTTACTAACTATGGATGCCTCTATCCATTCCAGGTCCAACCGCTTCATAAAATCGAGGACAGGCGTACAGATAACTTAGGCTATTATTATAGAGGGGATTACCGGTAATTATAAAAAATCACCACTAAATTTGGTAAATATGATAAATTATTTCATATTTATCAAATTCACCGGTTAGTTTATAAAATCTCCAACTCATAATGAGGAAGGTAATAAATTCGGGTTATTTTGTGGAAACAAACCAAACCCATATTCTATGGGAAAAAAATCATTTATTTGCATTTACGTGTAAGTTTACTTCTTTAGACGTATTAGACTGTTTTAGAATTACAAAGCTTGCCAGATTTTTTACATTTGCACTTATCATCATAATCACCACTAAATTTGGTAAATATCCAACTCGTAATGGTTAATGTGATAAATATCATGACTTATTGGGCCAGTAGAATAGAATGCAGGTTTGTTTTGAGTAGTTACTACACAGAAAGATATTTTTTGGTTGGACAATATGGCGTAAGAGACCACGAATTACAATATTTTATATTTTACAATTAAAAAGTCAATAAATGGTTATTTTAGGTCACATACATTTATTTAGCCTGAACGAAATTTGAATAAGGGTCTGAAAAGTGTTATGAAGTAAAAAAAATGCAATTTATATGAGCTTGTACAAAACAGTTGCATATAAAAAAAAACTGCAGTGACATATAAAAAACAAACTAATCCCATATTCTAGAAAAAAAAAAACCATTTTTTTTCAAATAACGTTAAATGCTATTCTACGAATTACTAAATATTTTAAGTTTACTTATTTAAGCATATGAGACTATTATGACATTTAGAATTACGTGTTGATAGAAGCCAAGCAGTTGCGCAAACTGAACGAATTTTCGTAAAGTTAGGGACTTTTTTATGAGTTGGGGATTTTATAAATTAAGCGGTAAATTTGATAAATATGAAATAATTTATCATATTTACCAAATTTAGTGGTGATTATGTTTAATCACCGGTAATCCCTTATATAATAATAGTCTAAGTTATCTGTCTGTCTGTCCTCAAATTTATGAAGCGGTTGGACCTGGAATGGATACAGGCATCCATATTGATTTCTTGATGAGTTAGAGTTAGCAAAATTCGAAGTTCATATTCTCCTAAACTATCGATCCGATTCTAAAATAAATTGGTATAAATATGCTTCACATCACAGCGGAAAATACTATAGTCTTTAAAACGTTCGAAATCCACTCCTTCCCCCCTTTTCGAGCGTTTAATGCCATTATTTTGAACCCTATTTTCCCCGGTTAAGAGCAGGGGATTAAATTTATCAATTTATCCCATAATAAATAGGTAAAAATAACATTTTTTCCAGCATTAGGACGTCATTCCATCTCATTGAATCCTTTTTTATTTTAAATTATTTAAATATCGTCAGCAGTATTTTCATATTTTTATCACTGAATTTAGATATCACGTAAATAATTTTCCTTTATATTTGTATTAAATAATATATTAGGTACATATGTGTTAATTTTAAATTAAAACATCGATTATTTTTGCTGCAATGAAAATTTTATCACCGGTATTAACAATAAATACCTTTAATAAAAGTCTAGGAGCCTATTTCACGGACTCATAAATAGCTCGATTTGAAGTTATAGTACCGGGTGACCGAGCTCCGCTCGGAGAAAACAGGTATCGAAGCTAACTCGAAGATTTAAATTTTCAATTGTGATTTATCAAAACAATACATGCCATAAGAAAATTTGTGAAACCATTAGTGAAAAGATAACCGGTTAAAGTGCACCATTGTAAACTATTCTAAACAAAGTTGTTTGGAAAGGGAACTATTCTATACAAAGGTAAAGTTTGAAAAGTCATAGAAAATAAAATGTAATTGATAACAAAAAATTATACAATTAAAGAAATGGTACAAAGTGAGCAGTGTAAAGATTGAAGTGTGTTGAATGGAGAAGCATTCTGACAATGACGATATCTTCTAGTTGTCCATTTGCGGGTATAATTGAGTTGATCGCTTGTTGTTCCGAAATTCCGGCTCCTTGAAACATTTCATGTGGAGGTGCGTTCTCCATGTTGAAAATGTAGCTTGAAATCTGATGAATGTTGAAATGTCGAACTTTGTTGACGGTGATTTGAAATCGAAATCAGTTCCTTAACACGTTCGCTGCCACCGACGCACTGGCGCGTCAGAGCGGCACCTCCTGGTATGCCGACGACGCACTAACGTGGCGACGGACTTTGATAAGTTATATGCTCTGTGTTTAGTGTAGCTTTGGAAATTGAACGGCGAGGTTGTTTCGGCACGTTAGTGAAGCATTATTTTTTAATTTTTTGTGGTTGTTTTTCAAAATTTTTGTTTACATTATTTTTTTTTTACTATATCGTTTATGTGTTATATATACTTTGCTACATTAATTTAATATTTAGAGTTGATAGAAAATAAAAATGGAAACCGATATCAAGGAATAAAGACAAATCAATAAAGACTTTTATTGTTATTATTATTATTAATTCGTCAGAACTACAGCCAATCGATTCCTCGTGGTCGAAAACCCCCGGGTACCAATTTTCACTCGGTTTGGACGCATGAGAAAAAAGTTTGCCCGCACCGGGTTTCGAACCCGGCCCTATCTGTAGCGCCGAACTACGTGACCTTAGCGCGTCAAAACCGATGCCAATCGATTCCTCGTGACCAAAAACCCCAGATCCCCAAGTTTACTACAGTTTATTAATTCTGGGGCGATTTTCGACTTGACAACCATTCCTCGTATTATATATAGTATAGGATATCTTTGAAAATTAAGAAATTTGTACGTTTTTTTTTATTATTATTATTATTATTATTCATTATACCACGGTTTGACTCAATGAATTCAACGTGATTCTAAACTACATTCATAGTATCGGGAGACTTTAGAGGAACATGAAGGTAAACAAATTACTGAATGTGTATCAGATAATGCTCATCCAAAAATCAAATCATTTTTTTATCTGCCTCAAAGGGTATCTTACAATTCTGTAAAATTAAAAATTTTACTGATCCCGTTATATAACGGGCTATATGCTAGTTTTATACAATCACCGATTTATCATTTTTACCGTAACATATATACCGGCTGAGCCAAAAATCCGTTAAAACTTAAATATGTATAATAACGGAAAGAATAATTATAAAGATGGGCAGTTTGCACGAAAGGGGTAAAAAATAAGACGGATTTTGGTTAGAATGATAAAAAAAAAAGTCACCGGTAGGGCATTTTGACTCGAAACACAGTCTGCTCTATAGTTTGGCGCCATTTTATACCTTTTTCTTCTATTACCATGATAAATTTATCAAAACTTTTAAGTAACTTAATTCGAGTGATAGTGTTTTAATATGTAATGTTTTTACACCAGGATTAATTCATTTTTTATTTTATTTGCATACTTTTTTCTTTTTAGTTTTATTTATCCATTTTATCATTTTACAATCTATTTCGTTGCTATGAGCAGTGGAATCATCGTATTTTCACGGAAAGGTAACATAAAAGATAAACATAGAAAGACTTCTCATGATTGTCATTGGACATCGAGAGCTTGGACATCTAAGAGTGGGTCCGCATAATTTAGAAGCAGGGACCAAGCACGCCCCCAAGCTTGGTCTACCACTGGAGGTGATGGGCCACCTTCGTTTGAGAAGTAGGAAGACATTACGATCTCAAACCTATTTTAAGTGTCCAGGTGCCATTAATAAACACGATTGATTTTTGGCCGGCTCGAGCCTCGATCCCGCAACCGCAGCTCATTTTATGATTCTTAATATAAAAAAATAGATATATATAAAATGCTATGGATTTGTAATATTTGGTATAATTAACTATAATGGAAGATGAGACATTAGAATTTTTTTTCTTGTAAATGGGGCGGCTGTAGCCTACAGCCCAAACCATGAGCACTAGCTACAGCGCGACTAACAAAAAACTGGTACATTTTTCTTTGCTCCTGCTGCCATCTATGAACATAAATTGAAATCTTTTTAATCATTTCATAGCCTACGGATCAATCGCAGTACGTTCTTGCTAATTTACCTTTCAACTTGAGAAAATCTATTTAAAAATGCTTGTTTATGAATCGTTTATTCCACCTGTAGAAATAACGGGGATCTTTAAATCGCCTCAATTTTAAATTTTACTGCTCGCTATTATTTTGGTATTTTTATGATAGTTTTTCTAACTTTAAATAGCAGAAATGTGTGTTCACTAAATGCTTACTTTAAATTCTGAAAAAATGTAATATTTCATTATGGACAAACTCGTTAAAAAAGAAAAATACAACCACCACCAGATTTGCAAAAGATTTCAATTTAAGTTCACAGGTGGCAGTAGGAGCGGAAAGAGATCTGCCATTCTTTAATAAGTGCCGCTGTAGGGGCGAAATGATTGCCGGGACTCGACCACACCGTCCCCTCTAATTTTCGCCCAATTAGTCTCTTGTCTGTGCTTTCCAAGGTCTACGAATACATTCTTGCTCGTCGCATGGATGTATTCTGCGACGATAATATCATTCGCCCTGAACAATTTGGTTTCAGAGCGAAACACTCCACCCAACATCAGTTGTGGAGGATCGCAGAGCATATCCCTGCCGCCAACGCAAAAAACCTAGTTACTGCTGCTGTGTTTGTGGACATTGCGAAAGCATTTGACAAGATCTGGTTGGAAGGGCTTATTTACAAGCTCATTATTCTAAATTTTCCTGCCCAGCTCATTAAAATTTTTAATGAGGAATTTGCACATGTGGGGGATTCGAACAACTTAGTGTTTTTCTGGTAATTTCAGACTCGTAGATTCCAAAAATGTTCTCAAAAATGTAAAAAACTGGGTCCATCATTTAAAAAATTAATTTTAAAGTTAAGCGAAAATCACGTGACATCAAAAAGCTCCGTGATTGGTTGTGATGTCATCGTTCATGCACACCAATATTTTTGTATTGCTTTTAAGCGCGCACTATTTTTCGATTTTGTTTTTTCAAGTTCCTGAAATTTTCTAGCTATCAAAATTTATTTTTATTTAAACCTGAAGGTTTATTTTATCGATCTAGATAGCTTAGTTATCTCAATTTGTCATAAATGTCTCTTCTACCTGGATTTACCAATCAGACAACCTCCCGAAAATTGACAGCATGTCAATGTTTTCTTTCTTGGCAAAAAACCCGGATTTTATGGGAGCAGAAATACGAGGAATTAAAACCCAAAGGTGTGTAAAATCATTTATATTTTTTTTTCAATTTTACTTAACATGTATTAATACTTTATTCATGCTAAACACAGCTCTTTTGTTTGTAAACACAAACAAGTCAAATAAATATACATATATCATATACACACACATTTGTAGTTGCATCGTCTTTTATAAATAGAGACGGATGTAATATTAAAATAAAAATTAGAGGAGGTATTTTTGTGAGACCGGTCTCATTAGCCTTCGTGTTGCAAAAAGTAGACCGTAGCATTCCAAAACCAAACCAAAACAAAATCAATTCTTAGATATTTTAAATATGATGAAAAGAAATTTAAAATCTTTAAATGGCTTTACTTAATTATTTATACATTTTTAAATAGCAATACAATTTTATTGCCTTTAATATTAATGTCAAATTAAAAAATGTATAAAATTTCTCAAATTAAATTTAATTTTTAAAGTAATATAATTATTAAGTATTTTAAAAATATTATACTTTTTTTTCAAATTAGTCACCAATTTAATCGAAAAATATCACTGTTACATTTGATACATAAGAAAGTATGCATCTCTGAAGAAAATATTTATAATACCTTGAAAATACATAACTTTCCCCTCCCCGAGTTATTTATTAGATAATTATATGCTTTAGATATTTATATGTTTTTCGATATTTATATGCTTTATAAAATATTTATTGTACTTGAATTCTGTGATAATACTCGAAAATTAGCAGTTTTAAAAGTTAAATAGCAGTGGTTAATCAACAATCCTTTTAAAGGTATAGATGTATTTTATATACTTTAATTGTTCTAAAATAGTAATATTTAAACAAATGCAAGCATTTATTTACCGAAAAATGGTCTTCACAAACCCATAGAGATGATTTATATGATAATTTGAGGTTTAATTTCTCATCCCTTTTCATCTCAGTTGTCCAGATTTTACGTGTATGTGGGTCTTTTGGGACGCTGAAAAATATCTTCTCATTGCAATTAGTTGTTGTATTTTTACAGAGTGGCACAATACAATATTTAGAGTATGATTTTTTAATGCCAGACATAACAAAAAAATGCTATTATGTGCGATACTTTACACAAAAAACAAATTTAAAACTCGCCTTTTAACATGTAAACAGCATAGGAGCTCGGTGTTTACATGAACGATGACGTCACAAACTCGGCGGAGATAAAGTAGCGTTTTTGAGAGACGTTAAAGAGTCCGCTATAAAACCAATTAGAAATCACTCATTAGGCCCCCAAATGAAAGAAAAATAGCTACTGTCCTGCTTACTTTTTTGTCTTCTATCGTTTAAAATCAAAATTAGAAAACGTGAAAATTCCTCTATCTTCAAAATCTTCAAATCTGCTATCTTCAAAATCGTGAGTTCGTTGTCAGAGTTAACAACACTCTCTCGACACCTCGACCTATTCTTTCTGGGGTTCCTCAAGGCAGTTTACTTGTCCCGAAACTGTTCAATATTTATATTAATGACATGCCATCTGATCCGTCTATTGAACTTTGCCTCTACGCAGATGACACTGCCATCCTGGCCCGTAACATACAAACACGTCGTGCCTTTGCTGCAATTCGAAATTACCTCAAAATTTATGAAATTTGGCTTGTTTCTTGGCGCATTAAGGTAAACCCAGCGAAATGTGCTGCCCTTATTTTCACCCATAGAAACGTCTCCCACTTCATCGATAAATATAATTTACAACTGTTCAGCGAAAACATTCCCTGGGAAAATTCGTATAAGTACCTAGGTGTTACCCTAGATTCCAAATTAACTTGGAGGCTTCACGTTGACAATACTGTCAAAAAAGTGAAGGCTGCAATTGCTACTCTTCGCCCTTATCTCAACTCTCGAAGTCGCCTGAATACGAAAACGAAGTTATTATTATATAAAAGTTACATCAGACCCACCATGACCTATGGTTGTCCTGTTTGGGGAACTGCTTCCTTAAAATTCCTTAAGAATCTTCAAGTTGTGCAAAATTATGCCCTAAAATTATGTATTTCTGCTCCTTGGTACGCGCGGAATGATGCGATTCATCGCGATCTTAAAATTCGGCCTGTTCTCCCGGAGTTTAAACGTTTAGCTTTTCGGTTTCATCGTAGCATTGAATTTATTCCGAATTCTGTGCTTCATAACATTCCAGCTTACGATCCGGCTCTTCCTAGATCTGCTAAGAGTCCGCGATCTCTTATTTATCGTAATGATATGTCTTTACCCCCTTCCAAACGGAAGAGAGGTGATTGAAGCACCGTTTTCAGGGTCTTCTTTTAAATTTGCTTTTTATTCGCACTGATTTTTATTCAATTTCTACCAGGTGGTTATAGCCCATCTGGTAGCGTGCCGGTCTCGTTCAGCTTTAAGCTCGAGGTCTCACGTTCTGTCCCCGTTGACGGAAAATTTTTTCCAAATTCTAAATTCTTTAATTATCTTATTATTCTTAAAGTAAGTCTTTGTCCATCTCATCAATCCATACCTTTCTCCGCCTTCCCGTGTTCTTTGGCCATGCCACTGTCCCTTGTAGATCTCTGTGTTTCGACTGTCGTCTATTCTCTCACCATGCCATTTGCATTCTATTCGATTCGATTTTATGTAATTAATTATATCCTTTTCTTTGAGCAGTTTTTGGATTTTATAGTTCTGACGTCTTCTCAAACATAACCCTATTCAGTGACGGATTACTCATTAAGCGGACTTTAAATTAAATTTCACACACACACACACACACACACACATATATATATATATATATACACACACTTCTATCGGTAAGTATTTAGACACCTATGCAAATGACGATATCTGCAGTCCTAAGGTACGTCACGGCATCCACCGGTATACATCGTGTAGGAAACAGCATCGGCATGAGTCGCATGCAAGATGCCGCGCATTTCGGAGCTCTATGATTTCGAGAAAGGTATAATTATCGGATATCACAAATGTGGTCGATCCTTAAGGGGAAAATCTAGCGATCTGAAATAGCCAAAATCAACAGTGGCCTATGTGATTAAAAAAAGGAAGGTGAGCGGTGATTGTCAGAATGTGCCTCGAGCAACGGAACTGGGAGATAGAGACCGACAAGTGCTGTCCTGAGAAATTCGGAAGAATCGCACCCAACCGATGGCCCTCATCCGCGAGGAGTTTCAACAGGCATCCGGGAGTATTGTTTCAATGAATACCATCTGTAAGGAAGCACATCTGCTTGGTTTTCGTGGTCGTGCTGCTGCCCATAAGCCTTTGATCACAAAGTCCAACCGCGATTCTCGGTTAATGTGGTGCAAAGCACATCGAAATTGGACCGTAGATCAGAGGAAACGGGTTCTTTGAAGCGAAGAATCAAGGTTCACCTTTTATCATTCGGATGGCAGGGTCTAGGTCTGGCGTATGCCTGGAGAACGTCTCCTGCCAGAATGCATTGAGCAATCAGTCAAGTTCGGCGGAGGTGGAATTATGATCTGGAATTGTTTCTACTGGTACGGACTGGGACCCTTGGTCCCCATTCATGATAAGCTCAACGCCAATGCCTACTGCACTATTTTGGATGAAAATGTGCTTCGTACGTTGTGGCAGTTTTACGGGTTGGACCTCTGTTACTTTCAGGACGACAATACCATATGTCACGTTTCGAGGTTAACCAAGGCTCGGTATGGTGCCAACGGAGTTCATCGAACGGACTGGCCTGCCCAGAACTCAGACTTGAACCCTATCGAGAACCTCTGGGACGAGTTGGATCGCCGAATGAAGGAATGACTACCTGTCCAAAATCGGTTAAGGAACTTGTATGTTTACACGAAGCCGATTGGAAGACTAGCTGTAATACAAAGATTTGTGGAAAGTATTCCCTGAGGGTTCACGCTGTAATTGTCTCTCGTGGAAGCTCTACCAACTATTGATTTTGAATAAAGTTAGTTATTTTTTTCTATCACAAGTGTCCAAATACTTATTGGTAGACAGTGTATGTGTATATGTGTGTGTGTGTGTGTGTATATATATATATATATATATATATATATATATATATATATATATATATAGAGAGAGAGAGAGAGAATGTCCATATAATTTAAAAATACTGCAGTCATCATTGTACAGCAATTATTAAATGCAGTAGCCGGGTAGATGGATGCAGACGTTAACTTACAAAAACATCTCTTATTTAGAACATAAGATGACCTTAAACGCACAAATCCACGAGGGGAAAAAGAACACAAAACACAGAAATATTTCTATGATAAAATTTTACATCGCGATCTTAAAGAAAAAAGCCACGAAATCTGTGTGCCAGCCCTTTTATTAACTATTGGAAGGGGTGTGGCTCCAGGAATAATGTTGTTCCGGTAACTAATGACGTCTCTTTAATTACTTCTAGTTTATTCTAGAAGATATAGATAATGAACTACTGGAGAACCAACAAGAAACAATATTCTAACGGAAATGATAATACGAGTTTTACCGGTTTGAATTTTCGTTAAAATCTTCGTTGACCACCCAATGAATTTAATTTCACAATTTTATAACCCAATGAGAATTAGGCGCATTTCATACGTTATGAAAGGGTTCCATAAAGGGAGCCTGTTCTGGAATGAACAAAAATTAAAAAATGACACAGCGAAGAGAGGAGTAAATAGTACGGGTTGCCATACTTAACGATTTATCGCCCGATTGGCAGGGGCACCCACATGTTCAGTTAAGCCAAAATGAGAATTTAATACCATGTATTGCTTATATCTTTTCAATGTTAATTTTATTAGTAAATTCGGAAGAGATACATTATTAGACGCCGGTCCCGTCCGTCATGTTATTTTGGCGACCAACAGAAAACGCGTGTATTGAAAAATCGCCAAGTAGAAAAACATGGCGACGGTACGCGTATCTGAAAGATCTCCGAAAAATACATGGCGGCAGTCACATGGCATGTTTGAAACACAACAATTAACAAAAAGTTTTTCAAAAAATAAACACTAATATTATAAAAAATCTAATATGTGAGGGGGGCTTCCCCCTCTTAATATTATATGTTAAAAGCATTACTTCTTCCATTGTTAATTTAGATCTATTGGACCAAAACCCCTCCCGACTCGACTTGGTAGCGCCACAAACTTTACCAGCCACAGATTTCCGACAAAATCCAAACCAATCCATCTCTTAACCCTTTTTCTGGCTTAATTTTCATATTTTTCCCACACTAAGCCTAAGAATATCCTGATACTTTTTAACAATTTATAAAAATGTAAGAGCCAAAATAACTAAACCAGCCATAGTTAAATTTCTAAATCCCAGAAAATGATAAGAACAAAAAATACAATCTGACCTAGCCGACACCAAAAATATCTTGAAATTTCTGGAATAGTGTCGTATACTCACGCCAAAAATAACCACCAAAAAATGCCAAATTTGATGAAAAAAAAAAAAAAAAAAAAAAAAAAAAAAAAAAAAAAAAAAAACGGCGTCTATAATGCATCTGTACCGTAAATTCATTGTGCAGTTATTTCATTACTTATTCTAGGCTTTAAATTCGTTCATTGTATCCTTTTTTATTCATTTTGATATTTTAAACCACATTGTATTATGACACATCTTTTCTCTGGGTCTCCCTCCGAATATAATTCCTGACTACGGCCCTGGTAAAGTGCCCATTTTGTTTCATAGTTCAGATTTTATACATGAAAAAGTTGATGCAGCAAAAAAGTAAAATGATCTTTTTTATATTAAATTTTAAGAATTTTGATAATCACCTGTCCATAACAAAGTGAATTTATCTTGTTCCAGGCTTTTACTTTTGATGGAGACTGAAAGATTTACTTTATTTTCTTTTTGTACTCCCAAATGTCTACGTTAAGGAAGAAGAGGTATGTTTCTAAGTGGTGCAGATAAACGAAAAAATCCAAAAGAGAAATCAAACGAGCTTGCTGAACAAATGAAGTTTTTTATATTGGTTAATGATTTCACTCGTAGAGTACTGTAACGTCATTGAGATGTCCATCTGTAAAAAGCACAGACGCTCAACGTCAGGATATCCACATTTATCATTACACCACTAACACATAATAAACATGTAAAAAACAAATAAATCTACAAAATAGAACAAATTAACTCATCACTCCTTTAAACTCGTCTTCATTCTTTTTGAGCAATCATATTATTCCACACTCGCTTCACTTCGTTTCCTTTTAGTAGAAGTTCAGGGAGGAAAGGAAAAATGGATGTTACACTACCAACGGGATACTTCTCCAAGTACGTCTACGGATGAAATTATGGCAAACAGCCATCAATCTTCTGAAATCATCACGCCATTTTTTATATTCGCAAAGACAAATGTTTGATGAATACGAACGAAAGGCAAACGTGTCTGCATAAAAAAACAACATTACAATGACAGTGAAGCAGAAAATGTGCTTCAAGGAATTGAAAAACTCAAAATTGAAACCTATCTACCTATATTAGGAAATTTATGTAGAGAACTTTCCTGTCGTTTGGAATCAACCAGTATAGGCTCTCCACACTATGGTCCACTGCAAGATATTACCACCGCCTGGAGGGGGTATGGCTAATCGTGGTCGATGGTGGCAGACGATAAAATAGTCTTGGCTGACGATGGCTTCAGAGGTGGTTTTTCTTCAAAGATCAAAGGCAGCCAAATGTGCAATTAAAGAGAGCAGTAGACTCTATGGAAGAAACCAAGAGCTCGGCTCATTTAGTGGCCCAGCGTGTGGATGCAACCCGTGACCCATCGTTCAAGGTCACCATCAGGAAGTGGTGAACAATTGGCCACAACATCGAGGCTACATATTTTTTTCTATTTGGCTTCCTTGTTGAGTTCATTCAAGCAACATAATTAATGACAGGTGCAACATAAATTGATAAATCTGGATTCTAAATAGATAGAGGAGGGGGAGGTTTAGATTCCATCTTATTCCATGTGAACTTTGCTGGGATTGTATAAACTGATTTAGTATTGAAAACAAAGACTATAAGGTTAAAGGTATTTAAAGTCAAAGCTAATGTAAATAGGACAAATAGAAAGTACAGCAGACAGTTGTTTTGCAGTTTTGATTGTGCTACATTTACAATGCAAGAGAATTTAGTGCTTTGTAAAAGCAGGCTGACGATCTGTCAGTAAACTTTGTTCACTAGAAGCTGTAAAACAGCTGTTTGAGTACTTTATCTTTCTCTTTGTACCTTTCTTAAACTGGTTTTGCCTTAAATACTATACTTTAGCAGGTCTTATCTTCTCATATGAGATTAAAAACCAAAAATTTTGAACTGTGTGCACACAACATTTGTTACTTGTCTTCAAAAGATGCAATATTTTAATGTGATACTGCATTAAAAAATAGAGAAATTTAACAATAAAAAGGTACCAAATGTTTAATCAAATATATTAGAACACCATAATTTACATATTGGTATGAAAATTTGAAAAATAATATAATAGATTCATTCATATTTAAGATAAATCAATATCCAATTTAAAAAAATACAAAAACATTACGAAAGAAATTCAGTTATGTTCCTTTAAACAAAGAACTAAAGTTACACATTTAAGATAAAGGGCCAAGAGGCACTGTCTATCACATTTGACAAAATATTTACAATAACCAAAAAAATAAAACTTAAGTTTTCTTTAGCTAGATATTCACGAGTTATATACATAAAGCAAAAAAGAAACTCAAAATATATTTACAATAGTGATATATATATATTACGGGTATATCATCTAGTTGAAGCTAAAAAAAACTTACATTATTTTATGCTTTAACTGTATTAATATAAATGAGAATTCTGTAATTAAAAGTATATAAATTAGTATAATTTGTACCATGAAAATAGGTTTATTTTTATCAGAAAAATAATACATTGAGCACATCTTTATGTATAGTCTAATGAAGCTTGATCTCATTTTACTTGGTTAGAACTAATTAGTACTTAACTACTTAACCAATTTGTCTGCAAAAAGCTTTTATCCATACACCATTATATGCTATAACAGTTTGCATATTCATTACTGTTTTACCCGTATTTTGTGCCCAAATAGTTCGTAATGTTGCAAAGAGATGGTGCTAACAGCTCAGAGAAACAAGATTTGCTTTTTTTTTTTTTTTTTTTTAAAGTTTTGAAGCTTTATATGTAACACATTGTCATTATGTGATATTGCATTAAACAATTTAACAATAAAAAATGCCAAATGCTTAAACATTTAATATTGTTATGAAAATTTACAATTATATAAATTTATAATATGGTACCCACTCTAAACTAACTACATTAACATTTATCCTAAGCAATATCGAGAACTTTTAGTTCAGTTATAATTTCTTGTTGAATAAGTGAAATACTGCACAACCTTTCTTCAAGTTATATCATACAGAAATACCTCTAATAAGCAAAAAAATTTTAAGCAAGTTTAAATTTATACAAAAAAAAATTTAACCAGAGAATTAAAAAAAAAAAAAATGTGTTTACCACTGTCTTCTCACATGGCCATGGCCAGAAAATTAGCTTACAGAAACAAAAATTTTAAAATTTAACCAAATTATTCTACATACATAATATTACAATTGTGGGCAGTAGACATTCAACAAAGCATTAAGCTAAACTGCACACGAAAATACAATAAAAACACTTTTTAACCAAATATTTTTTAAATGTAGTTAAGTAACTATATTGTGGTTACAATTAATGATTCTAACTGATAATTAATAGTTCTAACTGATTACAGTGAGATCAAGCTTAAATAAAAGAGTGGCTGTTGTCCCACAAAGAATAATTCTAATTGTGTATATGAAATCTACTATGAGATAATGAATCAATTTTATACATTATATCAATAAAGAGATTTTAAGATTTTTTTTTTCTTTTTGGAAAGACTAGACTGCAAAAAGATAAATGATGCTTCATAAACTAACAAGAAAATATCATACAACACAGTTTTCCATTATGCATTATAATCTAGGCCATAAAAAAATAATTTACTTCATTAAAATTAATTTTAAAGTGGAAATGTTTCAAATTTCTCATTTATTTTTGAGCTCATATAACTCCTTATTTAAATAATTTACACTGCACAGCTGAAATCTTTTATTTTTAAATATTTATTTGCTTTTAGGAAACATTTTTTCTTCTGTGTTATAAAAGGGCAACAGAATTTTTTTTTTTTAATTCCATCAAAAACTAATCACTGGTTGGTGAGTGTTAGAAATCAGTATGTATTCATAAAAAAGCCAAAATTTAATCCTAAAATCCATTTAATAGTTGTATCAAAAAGAAGTTGTTATATTTAAACATGTTTTTGAAGCCAAGACAGGTTAATTAACAATATCTACTGATGAAAGATTGTATTAAAATCAATATAATAAAAATTTTGTCTAAAAATGGGTGACAATAATATGCTTAGAGTGTTTTGGGCTACAAAAAATATTTATTTTAATGTAGTGTTGTTAATACTTTGTATTATATTGCAGATCTGAAATATATCCACTGATGCCATTTACACAGTCAGCTACAAAAGATAGTTTTGTTGACAGACACCAACTTGCAAAAATGAAACATGTAATTGAAGAGTTAATATCAAACAGTGATTATAAGTTTTATTTTCAAATCATTGTTTCACTTATCATTTGATAAAATGCATAATAATTATCACTGAAATAATAAATTTAAAAAAATTAGAGACATCAGTTTACAGTATTTACAAGGAAAACTTTTTTTCTATTTGAAGAAAATGCGTTATTTTGTCAAAATTTTCCTGTTTTAAATTTGGTACAGATGTATTACATGCCCCCATCGGTGCACTTTTCAAATTTGGTGCCTTTTTACTAATTTAGCAAGATTTTTGTATGCTTTAGTATTTTTTTTTTATTGTTAAATTTGTGATATTTTAATTTTTGGAAACTTTTCCTTGTTTTTGTAAAACAATGATAAATAAATATTTCCATTCCCCAGTTTATATTTTCCATCAAAACAGAATGTTTAATGAATTAAGTACAAATAAATTAAAAATCAACTAGATATTCCATAGGTAAGACTAATTATAAAATTTTTTTCCAACTTCGAAAATTTACAATACATTTAATTGTAGATATTTCTGATTTATGGATCAAAGGGATGTTTTCAAAAAGAGGGCTTCCTCATCGATTGTGTGAAGCACAAAGAATTTTTAGATACTGTCTATTTCCATTTTATGGTATTTTTAGGTTCCATTAATTGTATGAAGCATGGTTATGCATAAATTTAAAATAACATTTTATCAGCCCTAATGCTTATTCTATTTCACTATATTAAAATGGAATAAAAATGTGTACCACCATTTTGTTTATAAAGTTGTATAAAAATGTTCCGTATACACAGTATTTGCTGTTGGCATTGAAAAGAATGCGAATGGAGAAACTGTCACTAACAGAGGTACATAATACATCTAGTCCTTAATTTCTTCTATTTTTATTTTTTTATTTTTAACATATTAAAAATGATATATTCTAACATTTGAGGAGGTATTTTTCAGTTAGGGTTTTTTTCACATATAAAGGCTAAAAAAGAAAATCTTAAAAATAAAGATATAGTACTTCAAATTGCAGAAAGAACACTTTTTTTTAAATTAAGAAATGTACATGAAAATAAATACATAATTTTTAACTACCTGAATTTTTTTAATAACTATTTTATTGACATGATATTGGATATATAAGTATGCCATTTACTTTTTGAAAAAAGACAATTAACTACAAAAGTAAAAAAAAAGTATAATCCTTCAATAGCAGCCATACTTAAATAATATTCATAGCTTCATGAAATACATAAATGAAATATGATTGGGAGAGAATTATTTATTACAAAAACCAAGTATTTAATTATAAAAAAAAAACCACAATGAAAATTATATATATCGGAAATAGGCAGAGATTAAAAATTTACTTATCAAAACTATCTAATTTGAAACGTTCAAATTCTAATGAACAGTAAGGTCATGTAAAAATACCCGTTACACTAACTCTTATTCATAATAAAATTATAAACTTTTATTTTTTTTATCAGGAAGCTTCTTAAAGGTGAAATACTATTCACTTTTGAGAGAATTATGAGGCATATTTGCCTAATTCAAATTTGAGCTCTGTTTTCATGATTTGATTTCTAAGTATTATTTTATGGAATCAGATATTTCAATTTGATAAACTTCTGGTAACTCTAAATATTTTAAAATGTTGTATTATTCTTGTACACTTTATTTGTGTTCAATTATTGTTCATCTAAATTTTATCATGTCTTGTTTTAAATGTGCTATTGTGCTCCTTATATTCTGTGTATTTTTTGTTAGTATTTTTACAATTTTGATTTTGATTCAAAAATATGAATTAGACTTACTAATGCCACAAGTAGAAAAAATATTGGATCATGTGGGAAGAAATTATTTAAAATGTGCCAGACTTGCACCAAGAGAAATACAAAATCATCATGGGTGACCTCTAAATTAAGAATACTGTCTAACTATGGGACAAACAACTCATTCGTAACATCCTGTTCAGAATCTATTAAAATTGACTTACATGATAACAATCAACAAACAAATAATAACAATAAATAACTATGGTCAAAATAATATGTAGTCTTATTTACAATTTTTCTTTATTTGCCATTTTGGCACTGCTTTCCAATATTTATTGTTCTTCTCCCAGGACAGGGTACTTACAGCATTTACCTTCTAAGAATAGCTGTATGCAAAGTACATGGACTGAAGTACGGATAGTTGGCAGTTGCTTTAAATACAGCAGAGAAGTGCATTAGATTTATCCAAAGGGATGGTTTGTACAATAATATTTCATATTTCTTAGCCTTAATACACAGTATAACATACAGCAGTGGTTCTCAACATTTCATATTTACATATTACAATTTTCATTACCACTTTCAAATATTTCATTCTTATACCGTCTACAGTAGATTTTACAAAAGTGGGAATATGATCAACTCTTATAAGATATTTAAATTTTCATTTTAAAATAAAATTAATTTAAAAGCATCAGAAAGTCAGAACAATAAATAAAAAGGCTTGTATAAAGATAACAAACATTCAAAGTGGTATTTGATTTGTGTTTCATAAATTAGAATTTTAATACTGGATATTGTTTGTTTTAATCTTAACACATTGTGGACTGGTCACGAGTTAACTCGTGTTTTTATGGCCAAACATTGCTGACCGGCCACAAGTAAACTCGTGATGCGTTTTTTTTTTTTTTTTTTTTTTTTTTTTTTTTTTTTTTTTTTTTTTTTTTTTGCATTGCGGAAAAAAAAAAAACGATATAAGAAAATAAATAAAAGATATATTTGTAAAAGCTGTTGTGTACCATTACACATAGGTGATTGTTATACTGCTTATCATACAAAAAAGAAATATTAAAAGTTGAATGATAAATAAAACTTATTAAAGTTTATTTTTATTGTTTTACTTCCACATCCAATTACAGAATAATAGCCAGTGACATGAGATAAATTTTCAGTAAAATTGCCGGTCAACAATGTGTTAAGATCAATAAGAAACTCATACTTTTTAAGGTACAAAAATGAAGATTTAGATGTTGATTGAAATGACTTTAATGATTATTTTAAAACCTACATAAAGATGAGTGCATATCATAAAAGTTCAAGATGTGCTAATAGGGTGCAATAGGACATCTTTCAGGGACAACCACTGACTATACACAATCAGTTGAGAACCACTGACAAAAATTTTAAATTATTACAGTAAAGCACCATTTATATATGATTAAGAGATAAATGAAAAGATATATAATCAAAATTTGACCAAAAAGCTTGAATTATTGCAAATTTTATGCCACAAGTTATGATTTTTAAGTTTTCAAAAGGTACTACTACTTAGGAGTAAATTCCCAATGGCGGTGGGCATAAATTGATGTGGAGTCAGTCTGATTTAAATACAAACATTGATAATCTAGAATCAGCAAAAAATATGCACCACTGGATTACCAATTTTCCTGATTGTAAATACTTTGGGGGAAAAAAATTAAACTGATGCTCAATTGTGTGGTATCTAATGAAATATTTCTTTAAAAAATAATATTCTCTTACAAAACCACAAACAAATTATTAAAACTATATGTAAAACAACTTGATATCGTTCAAATTAACAGCTATAAAACAGCAATATAGATCGTTCATTTTTTATCAAATAAAAAAAAAATAATGCAAATTAAGATAGATTTAAGGTTTAATGGAAAATAAAATTGCTTTTCTACAAAACAGTCATTTTATTCCATGAAATATGCCAATCTGTTTTGTTTGCTTCAAAACTTGCTTTTTTATGTCACATATCATGTATGATCCAATGTCGATATTCATGCAAATACTTTTTGCTGATGTTCCACTGCCAAGTTTTTAAAAAATACTAATTTTGTTTTTGATGGAGAGTTTTGTGAGAATACTTGAATCTCTTATTACTGTTACAACAAACATAATTAAAGAAAATGAAAGCAATTCAAAATTAAATACACCACACTTGTATGAAAATTCAAACTTAGAAACAGAAGAACAAATTTCATGTTTTTTTTAAACACAGCAAAGACTTTCCAAATTTCTGATCCATTGCAAAGCTTTCTAACCTTTTTTCTTTTCTAAGGATGTCCATATTTGAATATTGTGCTTGAATTAATTGCCTGTAGTGATTTTTGGCCGACGTGGGTAATTTCCTGCTCCCCCCCCACACACAACTGATCTTATCAGTTCAATTTCAAAATGTAAAAGCACACTATTCTAACTAAAATATAAAACACAGCGGAAAAAACTCTCATTACTGCCAGATTATAGGTTTCTGGATTTTCGATGCTTCACTGTATTTTATGTGAATGACAAGCCTTAAAGAACTCTTTGTTGTTATAATACCTCTATTGTAATAACCTTCTTGGTAGCCATGCTTTTCGATGGTGAGCTACAGTATCAATATCCTTCATCATTGGTCACAAATAAATATTCAGTACTTAATAGAAAATAATAATTTGATAATAGAGTAACTGGATGAAATATACAATGCAAATAAATAAATAAAATTTGCAAACAATAGTAAACACATATATATATACTATAATATAAAGAATATCTACATAAACAATAGTAAATAAATATTCAAAGACTTGTAACAAGGAATTACAAAATTAACTGACCTGGTTATAATTTCATGAACTATCCAAGATATTCAAGATTAGATTGCATAAAATATATATGCAATTAAAAAAGAACTTATGTATTTGCAATATACTATTATGCTTATTATTGGGAATTTAAAATTAATAAAATTATTTAAACAATATTATATTACTTTTGAGATATTTTTTATTTTACCAAATCAAAATAACATTCATACATAACTTCCAATTAAAAGAAGTATATATACTTTTTCTAATTTTTTATTTAAAATTACTTCTATCTCTATATACAATGTGTGATGCTGCAACAGCAAATGTGTATGTGCACTTATATATGTGTATATATATATATATATATGTTTGACATGTTGTCAATATCTACAAACAGAATAGCTGTAGTTACTATTAAAAACGCATTTATAGATTTGAAAAACATTTAGACAAATTGAAAAATATGAAAAATTATTTTACATATCTTTTGGTTTTGATTTCTTACATTTCCGCTCTCATGAAATCCAAGTTATTTCTAAAAACGTTAATATGCTGTAAATTTTCGCGAGGTTGTCAGACAGTCATTAAAAAAAATCTGGTCAAGAGAGGCATTATTAACAAATATGAACATATATATTATAGAGATTGATAAAATTATCCTAAAGGTTAGGGTAGAAATAAATATTGAAGACTAGAAATTTTTAAAATACCAGCAAAGCACAATCCAGAAATGGAAAGTGCTTGCTAACAAAATGTAAACATTGAAATATCATGAACTGTGACGTCACAACCAATTATGGACCACTTTGAAATCACATGTTTTCTCTTAACTTTAAAATTAATTTTAAAAATGATGGACCCATTTTTTTTAAAAACATTTTTGGAATTAGTCTGGAATTGCCAGAAAAATATTAAGTTGTTCCATTATCCCACATGTGCAAATTCACCATTTAGTAAATTTTCCTTATTTTCCATAGTGACTACAGAAAATCCATAGCACATGGAGGGTAGGGTATTAGTGTCTAAGTCACTTATCTTTTTAATACTAAAGATCTAATTGGTAGGCCACTTGACAAGAAAATCAGTTATATGGATTACCGTAAATTTTATGAAGTTATTTACTATAACCTTGCAAACTAAGATAAGCAGTAGGTCACATAATCAGATTTGTGACCATGTAATGGATTGAGCCCATGAATTATAGCGAGGAAATAAAAGGGGCTGGTATTACAATCAGTTGCAATGTTGGTCAATATTGCAACACAGTATATTGAAAACAACAGTGGTAGTTAAATTTTAAAACTATATCATAAAAATGAGGAAAATCACACCTTTATTAGATATCTTGAATATTAATCATACCATTTATAAGAATGCATAATATATATGTGTAATTATTATTACATGTGCTACTGCTCTGAAATTATTAAGTACAAATTTACAAATCGAACTAAGTGCGCTGAATGTTTTCTTCCCCAGTGCTTTGACATAACAAAAATAGTTTAAAGTTTTCAACGAGTTTAGAATGTGGAGAAGCATGTTAGTTTTTACATTCATTATAATATAAATAATCTGGTGGTTAAATTGCCACCAGAAAATTGGTTTACACTAATTCACTTTGCATGCTTTGAGGGAAAAGCTCATCTTTAACTCTTTAAGGCAGGGTGGTATCAAAAGTGCCCCAACTTTTTTATGCATAAATGTGCATGGTGGAATACTTTTTTGAAACACTTTGAAGTATAGCAAATATTATGAGCACACAGATTTATTTTTAGTCCCACTCGTATAAAGTAGTTGGTAATATTAGCAACAAGTGTTATAAATGTGTTTTTGTTTGTTAGCAACTTTTGTTATATCAAAACAAGCTATAAAAAAGAAGAATGTTGCAAAACATACTAGAACTTTTATGCAATATGGCAGGGTTCATACAAGTTTTTAAAAGTGAAAAATTAAGGCTTTTTTAAGAAGTCGAAAGACTCCTTTAAAAATTGCCTTAAAATTTTCTGATAATGAGACTTACTGCTGACACAACTGACAGAAACTTAGGCTATAATTTTCATTACACCCCTTATTTACAAAATTTTAAAGAAACTTGCTTCATTTTTGAAATTTTTATAAATTTGTCTCTCCTTGCAGGGGAATTTCTAAATAGTGAATTCAGTTGAACTAACACTAAAGTAATATACCAATCAGTAGGTAATTTTTTGAAAGAATTAATTTGAAATATGGAAACCCCAAATACTAATGTATGAACATTTGTAGCTCTGAATTACGAATGTCTGCACATTGCAAACTTCTTTTCTAACTCACTTTGTAAAGCTTCATAAGGCTCCAATCAAGAGATGGAACAATCCATTGATACATGAATCCTGTTAGATATATTTAATAATTTGACCTTTTTCATAAAATTCCCTCAAAATATCTTTTGCAGTAGAATGTCCTAAAAAAAGCAAAAAATCTTGAAACTTCATTAAGTGACAGGTCCTAAAATATAATTTCTTGCTCATGCTACTTACTCAACTATAATTTTTAGAGATTTATTTCAAATTAGACTATTGTTAAAATTTAATTTATTTGTTAAAAAATTATGGACCTAACATGAAAATTAAGGGTTTGAAGGGGCTCTCTTTAAAATCACTTAATAATATGGAGTCTTTATGGTTTTTTACACTTTCTAAAATTCTATTACAATGTGACGTCACTACACTCCATTGGCTTCACAAAGAGGTTTTGTTAAAGCCCAGGCAGGGCATTGATAGTACACTACAAAGGGATTTTGCTTCGACCAAGTCTTGAGATGTCCGAGGTGAATTGGAAGGTCGTACGGGACAACAAAATGTCAGACTGTGAGGTGACACTGAAGGAACCAATCACAGGCTACCAGGATGGCGACGTAGAAAGAAAAAGCCAGTGGGAAGAGGTGAAAGGTGACGTCAGGTGGCATGAGTTTTTTGCCAGATAGTCCCCAGAACGGAAAAACGAAGAGAGATTCAACTTGTGGTAGTTGGTTTTTTTTGGAGAGCTTTTCTCCAGCTTTGTGTGGGACTCAAGGATACCCAGTTGTACCCCTGTACAACAGTATCTGTTGGCACCTGTCCACAGATTGTTTTTTTTAGGTTCGCCTTGAACCTGGGACTTTTAGGTCGGCACCAGACCACCTGAGCCCTGCGATTTCCATTTGGAAAATTTGTACCATACTCCAATTTAATCAAGAATAAACGTTATTTTTTCTAAGCTGTACGTTGTGTCATAACTACTTCAACACCCACACGCTACCTGAGGATCCCGTGACGTTACAACCTATTACAGGAAGGGAGCAATAATTAGAAGCCTAAAATTTGCATCTAAAAAAAAGGGAAAAGAAAAAAAAGGAGGAAAGAAAGAAAGGGACATATAATCAAATCTGAGCACATAAATGAAAGACTTTATCAATATAACAATTATGAATGCATCAAGATTGTGATAAAATATCATACAGATTCCAATGTCATTTAAAATGTATAATTGGTGCTTTACTGTATAAATGTAGCATAACTAAAATTAACCCAGTTTTATTACAAATTATAAAACAAACACTAAATATTGTCAACAAAGCATTACTTTTTAAGCAACAAAGTTAAAACTTTAACAAAACTGTAAGTAAAAATAAATATAATTATCAAAATATTTGGTGATATGAATGGAAACTTACAGACATTCACTTAAATGTCAGTATAAGTGAACATGGGCAAACATATATACACAAAGCGAGGGAAAATAAATTTCCATCTCTAATACTTGTACTTATAAATATATATAAACCTTCTCCCTAACATAAAAAAAGGTCAATGAAATATCCTAATTTGTTTATTATTTTGTACCATAGACAAATTCACAGAAATCAGTTTAAAAACGATTCTGTAGAAGGTAAGAAAGTTTATTTATTTATTTTTTTTTTAAAGAAACATTTTTGATATAATTCATTTTCTATTTTAAAAATTTTGACTGATTTATATACACAATTCTAGCATATTATATTAAATAATGCAATAAATAAAAAAAAATAAAAACAAAATCTAAGAATAAATATGGATACAAACAATGTTATTGTTGCATAATAATGAATTTTATTTTAGTGATATTGCACATCAGGAAGCTCTCGATGAAACAGCAGGCATGGTGTAATATGCAATGGCGTTTGGATTTTGAAAGGCATCACTTGTCAGCAATGTTACTGTATCTTTCCATTCCTGAAAGGGTATTCTGGAGCTCTGAAAAGAATAAAACAACTATTTAAAAACAGCATTGGAGTGCAAATATTATGTTTTACAATATAAGTTTATTCCTACATTTACTAAAAGCCTTAAAAGCTAGAACAGGACATTTGGGAAATAGAAACTGGGCCTTAGCCATTTGGATAAAGGTTTTTTTGATGCCTTAAACTATTTAATAATGCTTTTCTTCTTTTTCCAAACTTACATTTTATTTTTTATTTATTATACATCACAAATTTACAGCAAATCAGATGATAAATATTATAATAGTAACATTTAGCTAAAGATTTTTTATCTGTCCATTTTTAAGTAAAGTTTTAATGTAAGAAAAGCATGAATTTCCATATAACAACAAACAAAATGTTTTAAACACTTTTTCTTTTGATGTATTCTAATAGTTTGAAAACTTTATTTCTCACTTCGTGGTACATAAAAAATGTAGGTACAGTGATGATTGATTTATTGAATCACATTTTTACTTTCTTTTTTATGAAGTAAAGAAATTACTGCAATCATGAAAAAGAAATACTAAATTCTGTATCATTTATAATTAACTGGAAAAGAATATAGCATTCATTTGAAAAGTGATCATTTGACTGCCATCAGTAGGAATAGGCATAAATAAAATGTCAGAAGATTTAGTGCTAAGAAACAAAACTAGCTTTGAACCCTGAAAAGAAATATGTATAGATAGTGATGGTTTCTTAGTTGAATCCATTTTTGTTTCACAAAATTGCTGTTACAAATATACGAGGCACATCCAGAAAGTAAGTTTCCCTATTTAAAAGAAAAAAAGAACTTACACTTTCACGGACATATTTATTGGCAACAAGTACAGCAATGTTTCAGCTATTTTTCGACATAGCCACCACCAGAATTGAGACACTGGCCGTATTGTGGGATCCACTTTTGTATCCTTTATCATAGAACTCTGCCGCCTGTGAATAGAACCAGCGTATGACAGACGTCTTCAGCTTTTCACCATTGCCAAAATGCTCACTGGAAGACAGAAATTTCTTGAGGTGCAAGAAACCGGGCAAATCGCTGGGAGCAAGATCAATTTTGTGTTCGGGTGTCAGTTTTGGCTCACAGACCTGACGAATTTCAATTGGTGCAATGCTTTCTGCATTCAAGATCACCGACTGAACCTTGCAGGCGGCGGGAGAAGGAATTAGAATTTCCATTTTGGACCACTGCTACCACGCTACTGGCATGAGACAGGACCTGTCTAGCTGGCATATGATTGAACCATCATAGATCTTTTACGCATGTTCAATTGACACAGCTAATTACGTTTACTTTAAAGGGGAAAACATCAGGAAACTTACTTTCTGGATGAGCCTTGTATATTTTCGAGCAGAGTTTGACAAGGTTCATTTGCTCTCACAAAATCTAGGTCAGGTAAAACGGTCATTTAAACGACCTTCTTTTGAAAGTTCCAGAAATTTGTCCTAACAGAATATCGCACTAAATAAAATGAGAAAACTTACTCTTTCAAGAATGGTACAATCCTTATCTTTTTGTAAGTAATGGTCCTGCCAAAATATGAGTAAGTCCTTTAAATTGTCCATAAGACCACTTTGATCACTTGTAGCCACTGAACAACCTTCTTGATTAGAGGCTAAAATCTGAAGATATTGTGGTAGCTCAGCTTTCCTTAGAGCAAACATAAGAATCACTAAAGCTGTATTCAAACAACTTACATTTTCCTGTTAAGAAGAAATGATAATGTACCAAAATATTTTGAATGTTTCAGGAAAAAAACATCTACAGATAGTAAGTAAAACAGAGATAAAATTTTAAATTTTCTTCCTTAATTTGTACATTTTAATACTTTATACAGCAAAATTCTTAAATCAATACATTTTCTCACAATAACAATGCATTATAAGAAAATTAATGTACTTTTATATTTACAGTCCACTTTCATTTTTTTCTTCTTTTTTTCTAAATTTGGAGCTGTTTAATAATTTTTCTAAAATGTTTTTTATGCAGAAATTATTGCAGATATTATAATAAGAAAGGAAACAAATGCATAAAATACACCATTAAAAAAGATAACACTGACAGATCAGATACATTAAAGTTTAGGGTGGCTGGATAGCAGCTATGTTAGATTCTTTGGCTTACTATTAACCTACTAGCATATATCCCGTCATATGACGGAATAAGTAAAATTTTTAATTTTCTAGAATTGTAAAGTACCCTATGAAGCAGGTAAAAAAATGGTTTGTTTTTTGGCTGAGAATTATCTGGTACAAGCTGAATAATTTGTTTATCTTCATACTCCTCTAAAGTCTCCCGATACTGTGAATGCAGTTTAGAATTATGTTGAATTCTTTTAGTCAAACCATGTGGTTATGTATAAAAAACAAACACACAACGCTACATATTACTAGTCCGTGAAATAAGACTTCTAGACTTTTATGAAAAGAATTTGTTGTTAATACTTGTGAAAAAATTTTCATTGCAACAAAAAATAATCAATGATTAAATTTAAAATAAATCACATTGCTCTTAATCGGGGAAAATGGGGCTTGAAATAATGGTATTAAACGCTCGAAGGGGTGGATTTCGAAAGTTTTAAAGACGGCAGTATTTTTTGCTGTGGTATGAAACATATTTATACAAATTTATTTTAGAATCGGATCGATAGTTTAGGAGAAGATAAACTTTACTCGCTTTGAATTTTGCTACCCTAACTCATCAAGAATCCAATATGGATGCCTCTATCCATTCCAGGTCCAACTGCTTCATACATTCGAGGACAGATGGATAGATAACTTAGGCTAGAGGAGATAGTGGAAAAATTTCTATGATCGAAGACTTGGAAGATCACTTTAAACAAATTTGATTAAATGAGAAAAAAGGAAAATTTTTATATCTTTTTCTTTTTTAATCTTAAATTGGTTAAATAGTTATATACGTTCAAACAGAAGTTTACCAAAAATTTTAAAACACAATTTAAAATCTGCATTTATATAAAATTTTCTCTCTATATATGCATGTTTTATATGGATTTCAAAACTGTTGGATAAATCTTCATGTAATTTTGCATGGTGTTCAGAACCTTGAAGATAAACATTCAGTAGGCTTTAGGCAGGTCAAATTGATTGTGGGTCAAGTCCATGATGAAGATGAATACTTCTGTGCTCTCTACTGGGCTTGGCACCCATGCAGTAAGGCATCACTGGATATATTTTTCTTTTAATAATGAGCCAAAATTATTAAAACTTTTAAGTAAGTTAATTCATCTGATAGTAATTAAAATGTGTATTAAGATAATGTAAGTTTGCTTCTTTTTCAACTAGATTTATTTAGTTATTGAATTTTATGTAATTTTATTTGGTATACTTATTTCTCTATACTTCAATTTTTCATTTTTTCTCATTTTAATCTATTCTATTGTGAGGAGAAACAATGTGATAATTTTCAAAATTAAAAAAGTATTTAGTATTTTATTTCTGTTGCATGATTAATAATTTTATTTGCATAGGTACCTTAATTTGATTTTAAAACATATATCATTTTCCTTTAGCCAAGTGAAAGGGTAAACTGCCAGATATACAATTTTTTCCTTTAGTTTATATTTCTTAAGTTTATGAAGTATATTAAATTTTTTAAAAAAAGTGCTATTCATTTTCCAAAGTTAAGACCTTAAAAGAATCTATATACAGTTAGTATAATCAAAAAACTAATATAAATTTCGAAATAATTATAATCCTTTATTTGAAAAAGTTGTAATTATATAGACAGAAGGCTGTACGCAAAGTGTCGGGTGAAATACATTTATCATCCTCTTATAAAACACTGAATAAGACATAACCCTACAATATCATTAGAGAATATTACATACGGTCTTACAGTTTCTATATACTCCTTATTGATATACACTAAATATTTTCAAAATTAATGACTTGATGTACTGATTTGAAAATTTAAAACATTTTACTTTTTAATTTAAAAAAAAAAGTAGTCATAAAAATATTAAATGCAGTAAAAAACCCAAAACAATGAAAAATTAATGAAAGTATGAATTATTCGAATTGAAATTCACAGGTAAATAATCAAACAAAAATTATTTAAAGAGCTGCTTTTATGTAAAGGAATGAAATGATTTAAAAAAAGAAACTGTTTTTTCTAATTCAGTATCTTGAAAGATCATAAAGGCATCACAAAAATTTTTAGAGTTTTAACCTAAAAGTTTCAAGAAAGTTTAATTTACAAAATGAAATATAAAAGCTACAAAAAGAGAAACATCCCAAGCATATTATTATATAATAGCAAATGTTTAATTAAACAATGAAAATGAAGTATAAATGAGAAATTTGAAATAGGATTTTACCCTTTTTACCTGAGTCAAATTATGGATGTTTATCAGACTAAGTAGTTTTTGTAAATAATGCACACGGACATTAAGAGTACTGACATGTGATAACAAGAAGCAACGCACTTGGGCAAACTCTAAAAGAAATACAAAAGTTCATATGTTAGAATATCTGGAAAACTTACTTTAATCAAAAGATATTTTAAAAATATCATTACACTTTACATACACTAAAAGATATTTTTGTCAAATTACAATATACCGTGATTTTGGGTAGATAAGCCATGGCATATACATGTTTAAAAGTGGAAAATTAATGTCAGTGGCATATCTAAAGGAATTTTATTTATCGAATTACTTGTACATATTAATTTTTTAACTACCATAATTTTGCACGAATAGTCTGCACCATTGCATAGTCTGCGGGTAGGATTTTTTATTTAAAAAATTTCATAAATCATCAGATAATCCACACTACTAGATAACCAAACATGCCAACATTCAGGCAGTTGTATCAGGAGCATCAGTGTAGTCACTGAAATTTTAACATGCTAATTACAGATTATACATAAGTATATATTTTATTGGTTTCTAAATTATAATTAAACTTAAAATATTTACACAGTAGTAAATTGTAAAAGGTAAATTAAAATTTAGGCATTTAAAATGTATGAGTAGCAATTTTAGCTTTAACAATTTATTTTTCAGAACAATGTTTCTTGTAGCACAACCCTGATTAAAATATTTCCATTTTTCTATCATCAGGGAGTGTAGAATTTTTCTACTCAAATTTGTCCTTAATACAGTTTGGTTTGAAGTACTGAAAACTCTTTAACATGCAGCATTACTGTGTGGAAAGAGTAATATTCAGCATTATTTTTAAAAAACTTTATTTAATTGCTGAATTGTAATTTTTCAACTGTTCAAAAGTTTTGTTATTTTCCGGGACAATGTGAGGAGTTTCCGGAGTTATCCTTTTTTCTCATTTCTCTGGAGCAACTCCAGAGTTGTGGGCATGTCTGGATAATCTGCAGACTATATGAGCAAAAATATGTATTTTAGTATGACAATATTAAATCATTTTAAGAATAAAAATCTTAGTACAGTAGACTGCCGAAAAGTCTGGTTTAGACTCAATTCCACATCTAAAATTTAAAATAATTTCTTCTGACATAGCTACGGAGAAAAATTTTAACGGAAGAAACAGAATGGCCTACATGTCTCTGTTCGAGAACCCAGCTATGTAAATCGTCCTCTAATGCAAGCCATTGTATTTTTCAGCGACGATTGGATCACTGTCTTCTCATATTTTTAATGTTTCATTTTGCCTGCACCAATTTCTTACTCTTTCTCGTTGACCTTCTGAATTACTTTCAGCTTGAAATCAGCAGTAAAACTGCGATGATGTTTAAAAGACACAATGAACAAAAACAAAACACTTTGTTACGAGGTATCCTCGAGTTGAAATGATCCTGACATACCGTGAGTTGTGCTTTTGTTTACATTTGATCATCAGCAGTTTGCGCAAAGTGCTTCTCCCCCCCCCTTCTTCCGATTTTGATGATTTGAGCCATGGACCAGCAGATAGTCCGTGGCTGAAGAAATTTGCTTTTTAAACACATATAGTCCGTAGACTATACGTGCGATATATTTTTTTAAATTATAAGTAATGTTATATTACACTGTGATTTACATTATATTGTTATATGTAAATAACTAGCCTGTTTTGCATCAATATTGATAATAAGATTGTTACTCTTTGTAACTAAATAATGTATGGTTCTTTTAACCCAGCCACTTATAATGGGTAAGGTCCCAAGTCTTGGGCTTGTAATGACTCTATTTTCTTATTGCTTTGTGGATTTATGTAGTAAAACCTCTGCGCTAGTTAGCTGAGGGTATGACCCTGCATTTTGTTTAAAACCCCACCCATAAATATGTTTTTGTATACCAAAGGGATGTGGTAAGAAAGGATGAAATAACCTGTGATGGGTTACTTCAACCCCCACCCCATCCCACAATACTCTATATACAATATTATTTATAAATATTTTTCTTTACTTAAATGGCTGTTTCTTTTCTTTGGAAGAGTATTCCCAGAATGGTTAAAGGTGTTTCATTTCAAATTGACTTCATATACAAGTAACTTAAGTAACAAGCATCACAGTGGAATAAATTAAACTTGTCAAGGTACCACCATATATTTTTCAATAGTTAAATATTTAATTTTACTTGTATCTTTGAATATATTTTATGACAAGTTACTTACTTTCTTTTAAAGCAACTATAATTTTAAATTCTTCAATTTCAACTTATTATGAATACAGAAAATATCAGATTGCTGATTATAGATAGTAAAGAGTACATAAGTCAGTAAGTTAGAAACATAATTTATAATAGTATAACATGCAGTATAAAATTAAATTAAGTTTTTATGGAAAGAAAGATAGTGATGAACAATATTTTCGTAAAACATCATTTTATTCTTTCTGAACATAAAAGTTGGCTATATGAAATAAAACAAAGTTTATACTATCAATGGCAATTACAGAAATTATCAAAATAATAAAATCTAAATACATTTCAAATACAGCTAACAATTACATTATATCTCTATAATTTAAAATATACTTCAAATACAAAAAAATTAATTAATTTCATCTCAAATGCCTTTTTAAAATTTGAGTAGTAGGATAAATAAGCCATTAAAATGTTTAATAATTTTCATTTAATAAAATTTAAGCTAGTAATACTAATATTTAGGTCATGATCTTTACATTATTTAATTTTAAATGAATAATGAGAGTTTGTGTTCATAGCAGAATATGAAAAGACTAGAAGACTCATTGGCAAAAATTTCTGTCAAAATATTTAAATTTGCCAATCAGAAGGAATTGTGGCACTACCTGAGTAACTTGGAAATGCAGCAAATTTTATTTCATAAATAACATTTTTTATTCATTTCATTACCTTGGAGTCCATTTCCTCCTGATCTTCAATAGAACATTAATTTAACCAATAAAAAAACCCTGTCTGTTTTATTTCTGTGCATTATTTTTTTAACAAGCTTTTCAGTAGCTTAGAGACTAACTACACTCTTGGCTTAAGTATATAAAACTATTAAAGCAACTTAAGCTATTTTTAATTTAAAAATTTTGAATATGAAAACAACTTATATTTCTATATTTGAAGCATAAAAAAGCAAAATATTAGAATAATATTAGATAACTATTTATAAAAAGCTAGAAAAACATTGGCACACTGGGTTTTTGCCAAGCTGCAGCTTATTAACTCGAAACTCCAGTATGTCTAATACTTAACAATTAACAGTTAAGAAGCAATTAAAATTCCCCCCTCCTTTATTTAGTCTGGCTTTATCCCATTTATAGATACCAAAACTAGGACTGAGGAAACTTAGAAAAGTTCATTGTTGTTGAGTAATATACAGGTGGTGGACAAAATAATGGAAACACCTAATATTTTACCATCATAATCTTAGAACATAATTTAAACAATCAAACCTTGGCATATGTTCCTATTTTCTGTATAATAATTTTGTTATTTGGTACATTGATGTAAAATGTATGTTATTTTTCTGTTTTCAGATATTTAAAATATTAATTATACCCTATAATGGCAGACCTCTCAGATTTTAAAAGAGGCCAAATTGTTGGTGCTCGTATGATAGGCACTAGTGTAACTAAGATTGCCCAAATGTTTGGTGTTTCAAGAGGTACTGTCTCAAAAGTAATGACCACCTTCCAAAAAGAAGGGAAAACGTCCACAGCAAAGCACAAATCTGGCCGAAAGTCGAAGTTGTCTGAGAGAGACCGTCGGATTTTATATTGAATTGTTAGAAAAGACCGTAGGACCACGGCTCTTAAAATTACTACTGAGCTCAATGAACACCTTCAGAACCCAGTCTCCACAAAAACTGTCCGTCGAGAGCTGCACTAGGGGGCATTCCATGGAAGAGTTGCAATTCGAAAACCTCTGCTTTCACAGACAAATGTTTCAAAGAGTTTAGAGTGGTGTATGGCCCACCGGAATTGGTCCCTTAAACAGTGAAAAAGTGTGATTTTCTCTGACGAATCGTCATTTTCCTTATTTCTGACAACTGGTCGAGTGTACGTTTGGAGACAACCGAAAGAAGCGTTTGATTCAGACTGCCTCCAACCAACCATGAAACATGGCAGGGGTTCTGTGATGATCTGGGGCGTTATTTCTTGGAAATCCACAGTGCCAATGATTTCCCTTCATGGAAAAATTAACAGCAGAGACTATTTACAAATTTTGAGCAATCAAGTTTACCATATGGTTCAAGCACTGTTTCCACATGGAAACGCCATTTTTCAAGATGGCAATGCCCCAATCCATACAGCTAGAATTGTTAAAGAATGGCATGAGGAACATTGTAATGAAGTTGACCATCTTGCATGGCCAGCACAATCTCCAGACCTCAACATCATTGAGCATTTATGGTCAGTTTTAGAAATTCAAATAAGACATCGATTTCCACCCCCATCATCTCTTAAAGAATTGGAGGGTATTCTAACTGAAGAATGGCTTGCAATTCCTTTGGAAACAATTCACAAGTTGTATGAATCAATACCTAGGAGAATTGAAGCTGTAATTGCCTCAAAAGGCAGACCTACACCATATTAAATTATAATTTGTTGATTTTTTAAGATGTTTCCATTATTTTCTCCATCACTTGTAGGTTCTGTTGCAAAAGATACATAGTGTAATTTTCTTTAACGTTAACATCTTGTATTAATTTTTCTTAAAACTGATTTAAAGAATCTAATAAAATTAAACTACACAGTAATACTTACGTTTCAAGTCAGCATTGTCGGAAGACATAAAACATTCATATGATAATATAAGACTCCTGATAAACATATTGGAATCAACAAGACTACCATTCATAAGAGACAGCAATTTCCGTTGCTGGAAAAAGGACAAAGAAAATAAAATTAATAACTGTAACTATAGTCTGTTTTAAATAGCATACTTGCTAACATTTAAAAACTGGCATCAGTAAAATTTTTTACAAAACATTACTCGGTTAGTTAGTTGACTTTTAATGGCACAAATCATTGTAAAAGCTAATAGTCATTTTTCCTTTTCTAAGAATAGTGAAATTTAAAGTTAATTGTAATTAATAAATTCTTTATGCATTCATTATATATAACATATATCAGCTTAATTTCTTAGCTGAATTTGATTCTAGATAAAATATAAAATTAAGCTATATTTTAAACTGAATATATATTTTGCAAAATCGATAAAATAAGGTGTTAAAGTTAAGTATAACTTAACAAGTTTGAATTCATTCAAAGAAATTGATTTCTTTTTTAGCATTCTAAATTTTTAAGAAGTTCTATTTAGAAAACTGTGTTAAAATTGATATAACCTTTAGTCCAGTGATATCACTTATTTTTAGCAAGTTCATACATTAATTTAGCATATATAAACATATTAATAATCTTTCAAAAATACAACTGAAATTTTTAAGAGATAAGACACTGTTTACAAATTTTCTTACAAATATGCAATCTGATTACTAAAATGAAAATAATGTTTTTTATTCAAGATTTTCAAGGTACCAAAAAAGAAAATGTAAAAATTCTCAGTCTATACAGGGTATCTGCCAAAATAAAATTTTTCAAATCCAAGATTTTCCCTGATTTAGCAGATCATTTTCCATGACTTTAAAAAGCTTTCATTAAAGTATATATGAATAAAACTTCTGATGTACATACAAATAAAATATATGCTTTTAGAGAAATTACAGGAATTTTATCATAAAAAAAATATAAACTTTATAGGTGTTAATAAACTCATACATAAAAATAAATTGTTGTATCTACATACCTAAGTTTAATCATATAGCCATATTTCAATCAAAATGTTTCCAATTTGAATTCAGGGTACTTTGGTATTATCCAGGTGACCATGAATAATAGCCAAATATAACCCTATAATGTTTATATACAATATCCCTAGAGATAAACTTATATTTTGTGCTAAAATCTTAACTAATTTTTATAAAAATAATTATATTAATAAAATTATAATCTACAATTTAAAAAAAACCCAGAATAATATACATTTACCCACCCATTAAGCTTTCTTGCTTTGAGTTTCCTTGGTGAACAAATTTTACTTGGCAATATGGTCAATAGGATAATACATAAATACCAAACTCAGTAACTTCAGCCAAATGACAAGTAAAAATACAATTAAACAATTCAACACATTTTTTTAATCGGTTGTTTAGCGGATCCATGACTTTTACTCATTTTACTTGAAAAATCAAGACTTTCCATGACAAAATTAATCCATTGTCTAAATCCATGACTTTCCAGGTACGCGGAAACCATGTCTATAGTAAGTCTAAAATTTTAGTCTCTAAACCATAAATTTTATGGTACTCTATAAAAATTGTAATACACGTAATCGGCATTTTAAGGACAGCACTATGAAAGAGACATTGCTAAAAAAAAAAAGCCATAATAATAATAATAAGCAGCATGATCAATCAGCTTTAAAAAACCAGTGTTATTATTAAAACTTAACCTATAAAATAACTTAAGGGTTAACAAAAATTACTTTTAGGAAAAAAAATCTTGAACTAGGCTTTCTCCATGCTATATAGCAGGGGTGACCAAGACGTCAACCGCGAAGACATTTTAGGTAATCTGAGCAACCATCCCAATAATCACCTCGGATATTAACAATTTAATTTATAGTCTCAATTGAGGAAAAATTCTTAAATTAAGATGCGATATAATTTTTAAATCCAGAGCGCCTAGTGATACTGATTTTTGGTTTGGTTTGGAGTGCTACGGTCTACTTTTTGCAACAAGTGGGCTAATGAGACCAGGACCTACAGCTTAAAATCGATTCCGAACGGCTACGAACATCCTTTCCACAATGGGATTCGAACCCACGAACTCTGGTACTGAAGGCCAGCACCCTAACCAATCGGCCATCATTCAGCACTGAATTTTGGAAGTTAATTTCTGAGGAAACGTTTCCAAATATTTACAAATTGATTTTCTATTTGAAATCATACTTTGGATCGATGTATCTTTGTGAAACTGTTTTTTCAACCATGAATGCCATAAAAACCAAACATCGGTCGTGTTTAACAGATGAACATTTCATTTCGTGTTTACGCATTGCAATAAGCTTGTGCCAGCCACAATAGGATAAACTTGTCGCAGATATACAGTGCCAAATTTCAACGAAATGAAGTGAATAGGAGGGTTAATATTTGATATATAAATACTTTGATTATTTTCATCAGTAAATTTTAATTTTGTAAATTAAGGTTTTTTAGAAAAATTACATAATTTACCATTTTTTGTTCTTATTGAAAATAAATATATAAGCATGCACGTTACATTAATTTAGCTCTGCCATTGGTAGACTGCCTTCAATTTTTTAAATGTGGAGTAGACCACGTATCAAAAAAGTTCAGCCACCCCTGCTATATAGGGTTAACAAAATCTAATTGAGAAGAAAAGGAAACAAGACAATAACTGAATACTTACCCTTGCCACAGTGTATAAATGAGAATTTAACTCCCTGAAGGCATTAGTGTTGAATCTAATAAGTTCTCCAAGTAAATCAAAGCTGCTTTGAAGAACTTCTTTATGCCTAATATTGCTAGTGATTAGATTTCCCACTACATGCTAGAAGAGAAAAAATATTTCATCTGTAACTACAATTAGAACCTGTATAAAAAACTGTTAGCTAATTTAGGTTGACAGAAACATTATCGATATGCAAATTACTACTTTCAACTAACCAATGGAAACTGCTGCTTCGTTAAGTTTTCTCTATATGTACTTGTGTATTTCATACCGAAGTGTGTGGAACGGTCGACATATTTTTACTTGTATATTTTGTTTATTTATTATAATTTAAAAATAAATTTGTTATAAAGATTATGCTGTCTCATGATGATTGCCTACCCGTCAACAAGGTTATGGGCCCAGGTCACGTTTAAGTATTAAATTATTACTGTTGCTGTTTTTGTCGAGATACTTAAAGATGGAAGCACCTTTTGCATCGACGTCTACAATTTTAATATTTCCAAAACTGAACGGTCTTAACTACGGTAGCTGGAAGCATGATATGCGTGTTGCTTTAATTGACCGAAACTGCTGGCATTTCATTGAAGGTAAAGAAGAAATCATTCCGTCAGATGCTACAGAGTCTCAGAAGCGTGAGTTTGCATTAAGAAAAAACAGAGCATATACAACAATTTATCAAGGTGTGGAAAGACAGTTTTTACCGTTAATTCAGTGTACAACGGAAGGAAAGAAAGCTTGGTCTATATTAAAAGAAAATTTTGAACTTACGTCTAGAGCTCGAATTGCTGGACTTATCAATGAATTTTATGTGTTGAGATATCTACCAGAGGAAGAAGTGATAGGTATATTTTGTCAGCGGGTGCGTGAAAAATATATCTTGATTAAAGAAGCTGGTTTTGAAATTCCAGAAATCTTAGTTTGCTTTCAGTTAATACGAAGATTACCACCAGAGTACGATAACTTAGTACAAATCTTGTATCGGTTAAGTGATAAAGAATTTACTTTAAACAACTTAGAAAAACAACTTATTAGTGAAGCGGGTCGTATTGAACTAAAAGCGAAGGATCAAGGACTAGAAACAGTAAGTAATGCTTATATTACAAAAACAAGCGATGAAGTCAAAAAACTGAAGAAACCTTACAGAAAGAATGTATCAATGCATGATGAAAGCAGAGGAAGCGTCCTGGGTCAAGAAAGTTCGAAACGGCATGGAAGTATGGGGCCGTGCAATTCGTTGAAATGTGGCTACAGATATGGGACTTTCGTGAGAAATCCACAGTATTCAAGTCAAAGCGTTAAGAAGCAAGATATTGAAAATCGACGGAAATCTGGACTGTTTAACACAGAACTGGCTTATGATTCTTCAGAAAGTTATTCGACGTTTCAGAGATTCCACAAAGAAACGACACCTCAATTGGAAGAGTGGTTAGTGGACAGTACTGCAACTGGTCATTTTTGTAATCATAAAGAGTGGTTCGAGAACTTTCGACCTCTATCCAAAAGAAGAGTACTTACTGGTGATAAGACCTGTGAATCGGAAATTTATGGGGTAGGTGATGTTATTTTTTATGTTAAAAATAATAACGAGTATGTAACATTAACTTTAAAAAATGCATTTTATGCCCCTAATATGCATAGAAATCTTATTGGAGGAGCTAATATTGACTTAGCTGGTTATAAAATTGTATGGCATAGTAACAAAATGATTATTTATACCGATAAAAATGAATATTTTTTAACAGTTCATAGAGTAGGAAAATTGTATATAATGTATGGTGTACCTAATTATCGTAAACACGAAATATTTCAACAATGTTTTTATGTTACTGATATAAATTACTGGCATAGAAGATTTGGCCATGTAAATAAGCGTTTAATTGCAGAAATAAGTAGTAAAAATAGTGTAAAAGGATTACAAAATCTTAAGGGAGAGCTGGATAAGTGTACAGTTTGTCAAATTACAAAATCAACTAGACTTTCGTTAAAGCATAACTATGATAGGCTAACTAAAAATGTGTTAGATAAGGTGTATTTAGATCTGTGGGTAATATCTCCCGTTCAGTCGTTAGGAGGCAGTAAATATTTTTTATCTATCATAGACGATTTTTCTCGTAAAATTGAAGTATACACAGTTAAACATAAATCTGACGTATTTGACTGTTTTAAAACATATTTAGCTAAAGCTGAGCGTGAACTGAATTGTAAACTCAAATCCGTGAGAACAGGTAATGGTCTAGAGTTTTGCTATAAAGAATTCGAATCTTACTTAAAAACCTTAGGTATAAGGGCTGAAAGAACGTCTGTTTACACACCTCAACAGAACAGGGTGGCCGAACGTTTTAATAGAACAGCTATGGAAGGCGTAAGAGTTTTACTTCATGATAGTGGCTTACAACAAAGATTTTGGGCGGAAGCCTTGCAAACATATGTACATATACGGAATCGATGTGCTCACAAACTTACTCGAGGTCTAACCCCAATGGAGATATGGAGTGGCTATAAACCCTCTATTAACCATTTTCGAATATTTGGTTCAATAGCATACGTTCACATACCAAAGTTAAAGAGAAGTAAACTAAATAATACAGCTAAAGTTGGAATTTTAGTAGGCTACGCGATGAATACTAAAGAATATAGGATTTGGATCCCAAGGGATAAATGGGTTGTTGAAACTTTTAATGTTACCATTGATGAGAGTAAAAATGGGGTAAAAACGTTGTTTGGTAAAAATAAGTGTTGTGAATATGCTATATTCAGAAATGATAGGGAATTAATCTATCCTCAAGAAATAGTGTATCCCGAAACAAAAGTTAAAGAGGGAACATTAGATATTTCAAAATGGACAAGAAAAGAAGTTCCTAGAACTTCGAGTAATCGGATTGATGTATACTATTATCCGCCTAATACAAATATTAGACTTAGGTCTAAAAATGAAGTTGAAAAGTACTGTAAAGAGCAAGGAATACAATATGACCCTGATGTTTTTTCTTTTAAACCCGAAATAATACCAGAAAGTAAAGAGATTGTTGAGAATCAGAATGAAAATTATAATGTAAATTTAGAGGATATATATCGCGATGAGGTCTATAATGCTGAAGTACCAAAAAGGTATGAAGACTTAAATAATTTCCCGAATAGGAATGAATGGGAAAAAGCTATGTCAGAAGAGATTGACATGATGAATAAAAGAAAAGTTTGGACTTTAGTAACTCCCCCACCTAATGCAAATATTTTAGGTAATCGTTGGGTTTATACAATAAAAAAGGATGACCAAAATAACATTAAAAAATATAAAGCCCGGTTAGTAGCTCAGGGATATAAACAGAAATTCGGTGCTGATTACACAGATACTTTTTCCCCTGTTGTAAATTTTGCTATCGTAAGACTATTTTTTATAATGTTAGTAAGTGTAATGTGTTGGAAACATTCTCATTTAGATATAAAATCAGCTTATTTATACGGAACGTTAGCAGAACCTGTATACATGCTACAACCAAAAGGTTTTGAGATCGAAGGTGAGGGAAATAAAATTTGTAAGTTAAAGCAATTTATGGATTGCATCAAAGCAGTAGGGTTTGGAATGCTGAATTAGATTATATTTTAAAAAACTGGGATTTAAAAATTTACTTTGGTGCAACTGTGTTTATAAGTTAAGAAAAGATTTAGTTTTGTTAGTATACGTAGACGACTTAATTTTATTTGGTAAAACACAAAATGTATTGCAAGAAGCAATCAGTTTGCTTAAAAGTAATCTAGATGTGCATGATTTGGGAAAGATTTACCATTTATTGGGAGTTAATTTTGAATGTATAAATGGAAATGTATTTCTTCATCAAAATACGTACATAGAAGGATTAATTGAAAAATTTAAAGGATTGTCGAGAACGAGTGTAAACTTGCCTTTTAAACCAGGAGTAAAATTTTTACCCAAAGTTAAAGAAACTGAAATTTTTGAAAGTGAAGTGATGAAATGTTATCCTTATTGTACCTTGATAGGATGTTTATCATTTATTGCAAGCCGAAGTAGGCCTGATATTTCATTTGCTGTAAATACAATGTCTCAATTTTGCAATTCTTATACTTATCAACATTGTAGTAGATATTATGAATTACGTGTTTAACACTAAAGACTTAAAAATAAATTTATCAAAAATAAATAATTCTCAATTAATAGCATATTGTGATGCCAACTGGGGTTGTCATTTAACTAACAGACTTCAAGTGAATATATAATGTATTTTGCAGGTATTCCTTTTAGTTGGAAAACAAGTAAACAAAAATGTATAGCACTAAGTTCGATGGAGTCTGAATTGATTTCCTTAACTGAAAGTGTGAAAGAATTGATATGGTATCATAATGTAATTTAAGAATGTAAACTCTTATCGAATGTAAATGTACCAGTACTATATTGTGATAACCAAGCAGCAATATATTTCTCTAAAAATCCTATTGAAAATACAAAAACTAAACATATTCACATAAAATACAAATTCATTAGACAACAATTAGAAGAAAATTTATTTGTTTTAAAATATATTGATAGTAAAAATAATTTAGCGGACTTCCTTACAAAACCGTGGATTTTGAATAAACTAAACTTTTTCAAGGAAAGGATATTTCGATGTTTTGCCAATGGGGCCAAGTGTTAGCTAATTTAGGTTGGCAGAAACATTATCGATATGCAAATTACTACTTTCGATTAACCAATGGAAACTGCTGCTTCGTTAAGTTTTCTTTATATATACTTGTGTATTTCGTACCGAAGTGTGTGGAACGGTCGACATATTTTTGCTTGTATATTTTGTTTATTTATTATAATTTAAAAATAAATTTGTTATAAAGATTATGCTGTCTCGTGATGATTGCCTACCCGTCAACAAAAACTAATTTTGATTAATAGGAAGAGCGTGTTTTTAAAGTTTAACAATATACCTACAAAGTACACATATATGCAATTTATATACGCAATAAACAAAACACAATAGCCCAAACAAATCATAAACAATTACATGTATTATTGGTTTCTAAATTGAAATTGGATGAATTAAATTTAAAAATAAACACACAGTAGTAAATTATAAAGGGTAAATTAAAATTTATTCATTTAACAATGTATAAGTAGCTTTAACAACTTCTTTTTCAGAAAAGTTTTCCTTGTAACATGAACCCTGATTATAGTATTTACATTTTTCTACCATTAGGTATTCTAGAGTTTGTCTACTCAAATTTGACCTTAATTCAGTTTTGTTTTTCCACGCAGTACTAAAAAATATTTCATATGCAGCATTACTGTGGATAGATTAATATATTCAGTCTTATTTTTGGCAAGACTTTGTAATTTATTGCTTAACTGTAATATTTTAATTGTTCTAAATTTTTGTTATTTTTTAGAGCAATCAGAGGCATTTCCGGAGTTATTAGTTTTTCTCATTTCTCCAGAGCAGGGATGGACAAACGTTTTCGGCCGCGGGACAAAAATTAAAAGAAAATAAGCTTGGCAGGCCAAGATAAATTTTTATAAAATTTTAAAAACAATATACAGGTACCTAATGGTTTAAATACGTTAATGAGATGAATGAAATTGAGATTTCATTTTTAAAAGTTCCTTATATTGAGGTTCGAAGTGAGATGTACTGATTTTAAGGATCGATGCTAAATGCTCATCTGTCAGTCTACTTCTGAAATTATTCTTTCTAAGGTTCAAAGTGGAAAACATTTGTTCACATATAAGAAGCGAATATACTGCTGATCTTCTGGGAGTGAGATAATAAATTTGGGATATAATATTTAAGCAAAGTAGAAAAGGAGATGATATATAATGAATAAATATATATTTCTTTTAATTTGCCTTGGACCGGCAACTTAAAATTCTATCTGCGGGCCAGATAAAACCTTCTGGCAGGCTGTAATTTGCCCATCCCTGCTCCAGAGCAACTTAAGAGAATTCAGAGTAGTTGGCATTCTAAAATGTTAATCCGAAGGCAAAATTATAAATAGTACACTTTTGAAAATTTGAGGGATTATTTTGAGGACTGCATTTTACCTTCAGTGAAAACAAAGAATGTTCCAGGAAAATATAAGAATTCTACACACTATTCTTTAATTGTTCTCCCTCTCACAAAAACATATGCTAGGCATTAATTAACTGATTAAGGAGTGCAAGATATAAAACCTACCTGGAGCAAATTCCTACGAAGTAAGAAATCTTGGTCTGCACCAGAATAGCTACCTCGAAGATAGCTCTCAATAGCTCGTGAGAGCCAAAACCTTCAAATAAACAAATATTTATATATCAGAATATTTTTTCGGAGACACAGATAATGCAGCAAAATGTGAAACAATTTTCAAATACTAAATCAAGTTTTACAAATAATTGTTAAATAAAGCAAAATAAATTTTACTGATAATAATAAAACTTTAGGCACAAAAATAAATTTTATATAAATAATAAAATGATTATAGCATAAAAAATTAAATGTGACACTTAATAGAAAAGTCTTTACCTAAATGTTGAAGCCCCACTCTCTTTTTTCATGACTTCTACAATTTTGCTTAAAAATCCTTTCACACCTGTGCACATTGATTCACGTGAAATCCTAGAATGAATAATTTAGTTATTTTTGACTAATTTTAAACTAAAAACTAAACTAAAATTACGCAGTTTCTTATAAATAAACAAAACTTTGATTTTTACCATTAAACTTTATAGTACGCATTTTACAATCATATATTATTTCTGTAGTCTATATCCCTTTGGTAGCTCTCATACCTAAGTAATCTCAACAAATGATGTCCAGTTTCACGGAGTAATGAGAGGATATATTTTTAGTTTAGAAATGGTGACAATTTGGTGAAAATGTGTCTAATTTTTGTTAATATCAAGTATTTTACCAATTAGTTATAAAGTTTAAGCACATAGCTTTATATAAGAGTTGACAAAAAGCTCCTCAGATTAAACTTCTAGTGGAAACTACAAATTGTAACAATAATCACTTGAAACAAAAGGTTAAAAAATAAATAAATAATTATAGCAAAAGCTGCAAAATTTATTTAACTCTCTTGCAAATTTAGAAGTTGTATTTTTAAGCTTTATGAATGAAAACACCTGTGTTATTTTTCAATTAATACCTTACTTCATAACATTTATTACTGTAAAACATTATTTTTTATAGCATTTCATTAAACTATATTTAATAGTTTTAGAGTTACAATGGAAATATAAAGAAAAATCAAAATATCAAAAGAAAAATCAGTACTGGCTATATGGTCACCTGCTTATAAGGTCACCCTGTATATGGTCAATTTTCTAAAGTCCCATCTAACTTAATAGAAACATGTGTTAAAGCGCACTGCTTATATAATCACTTTCTTTTTCTTGTTACCGGTTATATGGTCAGTTTCGTGTTTTCAACGATTATTTTACTAATTCTGAAGCAGCAGATGAGCATTTAGAAGTTACTAGGGACTTAGAAAAGTTGTGTTAACAACCAACAAAAGGAAGCAAACTTGTATATCTGATTATTTTTAAAAGCATTGAACTTGAATGTACGTATGTAGTACTTCGATTGGTAAGGTAAGCTAATAAATCCCCCCCCCTCCAAAAAAAAATATTGCATATTTTTACTGTAGTTTTTACTTCTTGAATTATTTTTAAAATGTTAAATGTTAATTATTTGTTTATGAGTACTACATTCTGATAGGTGAATATAATCCTGCCACAATTCAATAGGGTTGTATTGTTCTACATATATGGTCACCCCGCGTATAGGGTCTGATTTTTCTGGACCGCTAAGCTGACCATGTAACTGATACAGACTGTAAATACTTTTGTTACATAAAAAAGAGGGGTTTTATAAAACAAATAGTGTTGTCTGCTTGTTATAGTGGTAAGAGCATCTGCTTAACACACAGGAGGGTACAGGTTCAAATCACATCTAAGGCTTGGCTATTATTTTGTATTGTCTCCTTTTAGGGAGTAATGTTGAAGTCTATATGTTGACCCCTCGTGGTTGTAGGTTGTTCGGGCTACCTGGGCCGAAGGCCGTATCCCCAATTGGTGAGATCTATGAATTAATGAACTAGAGTCCTTCTTTTAAGTATTAACACAATTATATAACTATGCAGGTCTTTGAAATTGAATAAACACATATTAGGTTAAGTTAAAAATTGGCCCAAAACAATTAAGAAAATAATTAAGTATAATAAAATAAAATAAAATAAAATACTAGGAGAAAGTTTAAGGATAGCTACATAAAAGAAAGTTTATGAATAGCAAAATAATAGAAAGTTTAAGGATAGCAAAGTATATTTTTGATTTTATAAAATTTTGTAATTTTTTTTTTTTTTCAGTTTTAAAAAAGACAAGAGAAGCAAGAAGTGCTAGCACAAATGACATAAAAATGCACATTGCAAATGGAAAGGAAAAATGCAATAATGCAGCAAGATAGATCATCGAAGCAATCGGAGAGGAGCTCAGATCAGGTTCTGTGGCACCATCTATTGGATGACCTAACGTTTGGACAAGTGTAAAGGGAGAAAATTAATGAAGGGACTTGGCAAAAAATTAGTAAGATAAGGAATCATAGCAGCTCTTGGCCGCTTCCTATGCTTGGCCTATATGTTGACCCCATACTAAAATGGTGAACAAAACTTGCAGCATTATATGAGCAAATACTTTATTGGCAAGTACCTTGCGGTATTTAAAGAAAAAATAACACAGTTAATAATAGGATTTTTAAACAGATGGTAAAAGAAGCTTATGAATATGAAATACATACCATGAAGGCTGAGAAGATGAACTAGAAGAAGGACCTAAAAAATTAAATAAATTCAGGTACAGCTTTCAAGGAATGCAACCTTAATATGTATAATTATTTAAGTATATACAGTTGAACTCCATAATAATAAACTTCAAACGACTGAAGGTTTTGTTTGCTGCATTCGGAGGTTTGCTACACATGAACTTGTAAGAAAATTGTTAGATCTCAAAAATGTACAACTCATATGTTTTGACAGTGAATTCTTTAATGATGTGATTTAAAAAGAAAAATCTTTTAAAAATTATTTACAATGAATTAAATTAACAAAAAATCAATTGAATCAATTGATAGCTGATTGGCACAAAAATGAAACTTTTATTAAGTTTTTTAAAAAATATGAAAAAGAATTAAATTTACATTTATTTGTTGATTACCAATTTAATACTGAAATAATCTGTAATCTACCACCGAAGTGATGCCAATTCTGAGAAAGTTTTATGAACAAAGGGCCTTGACAATTTTTTTCCTCTACTTATGTAAACAAAAACTTATTAAATTTACGCATCTTGTTGTGAAAATAGTATTTCATCACTAATTTCATAAGTGGAGAAAAGTTTTAAAAGAAAACAAACAAAATTGGAAAACAATCAGTGGTTAATGGACAAAAAATAATCATTATACCAGATCACTAAAAATTTGGAAATTCACTATATATTAACATTAAAACAATAGAAAATGGGATCACAATTTTTAGTTGTTACCTGCTGTGTTTGTTCAATATAAATATTAAACAATGATTCTTAGGTTTGGTTTGGAGTGCTATAGTCTACTTTTTTTGCAACATGAGGGCTAATGAGACCAGGACCTACTGCTTAATCCGATTCTGAAATGGCTACGAACATCCATACCACAGTGGGATTCGAACCCACGAACTCTGGTTCCGAAGGCCAGCACCCTAACCATTCAGCCATTGTTCGGCCAATTATTTATAAGAATTGTAGCTGTTACTTAGAATAAGGAGTTAGAAATTTTAACACAGCATTAAAACACATAGCTGCGATTTGGAGGGTGGGGGCTATCAGTCCCAAAGTACCTGTCCTGGAACTGTGGGATACCCTTGAAACCATGAAGCTGTTTTTAAAAATTTTTTATTCCATAAAAATTTGTAACTCATCAAAAAAATTTCGAGAAAAATAAAATTTCCTCGCTTATGCTCTGAATGTACTTATGAAAGTATTGCCTTCCCCCACTCCAATATTCAACTATTTGTAACATTTTGTGCATGCAAAGGGAAGTTATTGTTGTGTACTGCTTGATTCATTAAGCTCTTATATCCTTTCTTTACAAAAACCTTATATAGATCAATAAAAGATAAAAATTAAAGTGGCAATATAAATATATATACATTGCTTTTGTTTATTTAATTACAGTAGAAATATGATATTTTGTCACCTTGAAAAGGAGGGAAGAAGTATGGGTGCACTAACCCATACTTCTTTTTTCCCTCTCTCTTCAAGACACTTGCTGGTTGTCAACTGTGTAAAAAAGATTTATATATATTGTGCAGGACATGATTAAACATCCAGTTCATACAGCATAAAGGTTTGGTTTAGAGTGCTACGGTCTACTTTTTGCATCACAAGGGCTAATGAGACCGGGACCTACAGCTTAAAGCTGATTCCGAACGGCTACGAACATCCATGCTACTGTGGGATTCGAACCCACGAACTCCGGTACCGAAGGCTAGTACCCTAACCAATTGGCCATCGTTCGGCTCATACAGCATTACAGAATTATAATACTTTTTAAGTTTTAGAGAAATTTTAAATTACTAAGCAAGTTCATATTAAAATTTAAAAATTTAACAGTTAAGAACTCTAAATCCATAACATTCCTGCTTATGTATAATTTGAAAAGATTATATTCTGAATGTGATCAGGGAGGGGGCCCGGCAGGAAAATTAGAACCAAACACCTCCATTTCTGCCAGCAGTAGTTCTGATAAAAATATATAAACTATTAAAGTTACACACCTCTTTGTGAGATAAAATGTTTATCATAAGTATCGAACATACAACATTAAAGTTTGTTTTTTACAAATAATATATACACATATATATTACTTAAAATAATTCATCTTAACATAGATAAAAATAGAAAATAGAATAATAAAATAGAAAAGGTCTATTTGCTTTATCTGACCTCCATACATTTTATTTTACATTTTGACACTATTTGGATGCTACTTCCTATTTTTGATTTAATTTTTATTAAATAACTGGCAATGGCAAAAATATAACTACATTAAGAAAAAAAGACTATCTAAAAGACTTCATATAAGACAAATCAGCTAAGTTTCATCAAAACAAAATATCACATACACAAAAATTGTAAAATAAATGCAAACTGTTACCTTTAAGCAAGATAGATTTAAGCACACTATGCTATAATTAAACAATTCATAAGTCATAATTGTTGATTTCCTTATTTTACCTCAAATACATTCTGAATGAAAGACAAACAGTCAAAATCATAGGTTTAATGAAATTAAAAAATAAATAAATAAATACAAGATTTAATCCCTACCTTCTAGAGTTTTAAGTTCACTATATTCATTCCATGATAACATAACATGTTTGTAGCTGAAAGAGAAAAATGAAGTTTAAATTTATTTAACTTAAACTATTATAAAATATATTCATAATATGTATCACCTTGGTACAAAGTAAAAATATTTTTTATTATACATTTATTTATCATACTTACAAATCACAAGTTGATCAAAATAACTGGTAAATACTACAGATGGCTTGAATTAACTAAAGTTAATAGTTTTTCTAAAAACTATTCTTAACCTCTTGCCTTATGAATCAAGCGACGATTGTGTACCACTTTCGATGAAAGCTTTTCTCCTGTGTTGGGACCAGAAGCAGTTTCATCATCACTAACTAAATTTTGCACACTTTTTTTACAGGACAAACCATAATGCTATCTTCAGATGTTGTTATCTGTTTCAGTCTCTAAAGTGTCATCAGGACACTTTCCAGCACCGTTATTAGTATACATTTTCCTTTTTGCCATTAGGTTAAATTTTTAGATTTTTTAAAGAATTTTTTAAGCACCAGCAGTTAATTATTTATTGCATATAATATAATACTCTATTGCAATGACGCCTAAGAATAAACGACCCACTCTTATATTGCAACTGTAACAAACAATAATGCAAAAACAAAAACTTTATTGCCTAAAAACAATAACATGTCTGATACGAGCTTTTCACTTTTGGCCAGACAGAATCATTACGTGTGTGATACAAGCTTCTCATTTTAGGCATAGCAGTACGATCACGTCTCCCATACGTTGTTTTAAGGTAAAGGGTTAAAATTTTAAATAACAAATGAATGCAACAGCATATATACAACAACATGTATACAATTTTCATAAACGTAGAAACAAACTACCAACTAATTTTTTTCATGAACCATTAAAAGATAGATATTTAGATATGATTATTATTGAATGAATCTCCCCAAAACCTATTTTATTCCAAATTCAAAGTATTATGCTAATAATCTACAATAATTTAAAGTTTACATATGTACCCTCTCTTGGTTATTGTAGAAAGGACTATAACCAATGTTCCTATAATATTCTCCTATTTCATGCACATAGGATATTCTTTAAAAATTTTGTCCTATAATGAAAAAAAAATTTGTACAGTAATTATTCTGTATATTGTAATTATTTTTTGAACAAAATCGCCAAATGTCGATTTGAAGACATTAAATGCTTTCAACATGAATTCTAGAATTTAAAGATATAAAGTATTTTTTTAAATCACTTTTACTTAAAAAGAAAACCGAAAAAAATGCACTAAAAAGTAAAAATTTTGTTTTGAGTTATTGGCTTTGCCACTAAATAGCAATACTAGTTTAAAATTTCTGCAACTGGAATTCCAAGTAGGCTGGATAGCATTTTGCATTTACCAAACTGATTTTTTTTTTCTACAATTTTTTATGGTTGAATATTGTTTTGTCACTGGAATTGAACCTATGTCAAAATTTCAGATAATTAGCTAGCCCGGAAGGTAGATAAAAATTAATTTCAAACTACCAAGTGACACACACAAGTGAAGTTAAGTAAAAGTGATTAACACATTGTGTGCGGGTACATTTCACAGCAGAATTGTACCAAGAACGGGCATTTTGTGCGTCAATTTAGTTATTCAATTAACTCTCAATAGATTGAAAATTATTTAATTTTTAACCAGCTTTTCGTATTTTATATTGAAATATATAAACAAAATATATGAATAGAAATATATAAATAACAACCATAAGATTTTTGCAAACAAAAAATATATTTTTAGTGGATAAATTTACAGTAGTATCATAAATATGAAAAATCATATAGAAATAGTAATATATAGTTTTAATTTTTTTGAATTAATTCTATATAAACATTTTTACATTATTAGAAAAATGAAAAAAACAATCATAAAACTAATAATATAAAAATAGTTTTTATTTATCTAAATTTTTCCAGAATTTATGTAGTAGACAAGAACATTCGGCTTCATTTTTCTGTATATACTGTTATTTTTATACCCACAAACAAACCATGTTGTTACACTAACATGTTCTAGTACATGACCTGCACTCAAGTATCAATCATCAGAAAACGTACTAGTATGTGTCCCGCATACAGTGTGTTAAAAATGAAAAGCATTTACTGTTAAAAAATACAGTTAAATTATGTAAAATTCCTAACATTTCTAAGCTATCAATATCTAATACATATATAAACTTTCATCTATTTAAAACTGCTATAGACCAGCCTATTTCCCTGTAGATATAACTCAGGTACTGATAATTTGTAGCAAAGTGAAAGATAACAGAATCTTAAGAAGAACATGTGATGTATCTCGTTAAGTGACACATACTATGTTCTTCATTTTGAGTGACATCAGAAATTATCTGAAAATAAATTAAGTCAAATAATGTTTATGTATTCTTTTTGATAATGCAAAAAATTGATGGTATATTTTTTTCCCCATTTGAAGGGGTTATAGGTATTAAATATAAGTACTTTGATGTCACAGATCACTGCTACACTAGAGATCAATAGTTCAGATTCCACACAAGATGGCTGACTATCTTGTGTTCCCAAAATAAAATAGTCAACAAAATAAGTGGCATTATAGAGGTAAATGCTTAATAGGCTAGTGCCCTTGCGTTATTTTAAATAAATAAATAGATTATGAAAAGAAGTTTTTAGCTACAAAACTGTGGCAATTGTTCCAGAAAAATACCTCTTTTTTAAATGCAAAAGAGAAGAATAAATTCATTTGTCAGACAATACTTGTCAATTGGTTTAATAATAGTCTTTTTGTTAAAATCACTTATTTACTGGATTGCCATTTTGGAAAATGTTGAACTCAGAAAGTTTAATGTATTAATTTTATTGTAGAGCACTATTATTAATTTATTAAAATTATACTGTTATGTCTCAGAAAAAAAAAAATTATAACTCTTGGAATTCACAGGTTTCTTCAGTGAGTATTCACATAAAATAAAAAAAGAAAAAAATATATAAGGCACAATTATCCTTATGTCATGAAAATAACTGAAAACCAGAATGTTGATAAACTCAGTAATACATGATAGCAACCCAATTGTAAAATTGAAACATTTCAACCTACTCAGAATGGTCACAAAAGCTATGGATTAGTCGAAGAACTTGAATCTTTAAAGCAACTTCCTAAAAATAAAAAAAAGATATCACTTTTAACAGTTAAAAATAATATCCAATAAAATTTCAATATTTTCAACATGAAAGAAAAATTACAGGGTGATAGAACAATTACAGCCACAAAAGAAATATTTCTATAATAAAAAATATATGTTTTAATTCTGAAATTAGATATTTAGCAATAAGTTTTCTTAACTTTTCAAATTTTAAATCTTTTCTCATTCTGGCCAGGAAGAAAATTCATTATGATTTGTAAAATAATTTAATTTAAAAAAGAAAGCAAAAAGTTATTTATATTTCACAAACCCTTGAAATTGAAACACTTGAACTTGTTGCACAGATAATGTGCTACTTCTGTACAAACTGCTTTTGAGCCCAAAAATTAATAATAATAATGTATGGTTCATAGATTAAAATTAATTGATGAAAACATTTTTTTTCTTATAGATAATCATATAAAAATACTTATTGGGAGATAAGCATGCTTTTGGTAAAAGGCGTAAAAGATAGTATAATTATCTAACTTTTAAAATTTAGCAAGAAATGTTCAGCAAATTAGTAATTATCAGTAGCTAATATATTATAATAGTAAGCACTTTCCCCATTACATATATGTCCTTATATATATATATATATATATATATATATATACTCATATTTTTAATAATTGTCTTCACAGCAAAGCAAATTGAATTAAAGTTGTCATTTTTATCAATGTTAAATTTCTTTCTATATTTTTTTCGATAATATAAATAAAATGTAGCATTCATGAATATTTCACTATAAATTCCCTAGATTAAATGATTTTAACATTCTTGTTTAATATATGATCAAAATTTTAGAAATACAGAAGAAAAAAACTATAATCACCTTATATTTACAAAAATAAATTTTAAATTAAACAAAAAATAAAAATTAGATTACATAAGAAACATTTTATAATCATTAAATAGAACACAACTGTGACAATTTTTAATTAATATAGTTTATAATACAACACACATGCTAAAAAAGTTACTTAGAAAGTTACTAAAAATTAATGGATAAAACAGAGTTATAAAGAAAATATTATAAAATATGTCAGGATAATAATATCATTAACTCATTGCCCACAAGAATTCTAAAATAAACTTGTACAAATTAAAGTTATTGCACTTTAATTTCAGTAGAAGTCAAAACAATACATAAAACAGAAACTAATTAAATAAGTAGCATAACGAGTTAAATAAAACTTACAGGACTACATTCACAAGAACTGTTATGTCCAGGTAATCTGGTATGATCTCGTCTGCTGAAAGAAATTTCAAAAATATTTTACCTTTGTAAAAATTTTGATATTCATAAAAAAAGGTGATAGTTTTTGACAAAAAATCATATAAAGGAATTACTCACGTATTGGATCGCCAAATGAAATGATCAAATAAATCTGAAAGACGAGGTATCAGTTGTAAATCAGCTAATTCTTTTTGTACCTAAATGAAGAACAGAAAATGATATAAAAAAAAAAACCAAGAAAAATTCATGTTTTTTTTTTTTTTTTTTTAAATCTTGTAAAACCTCTCTACAGAGTTTACTGACTAGACGTAAAAAATGTCTCTGAAAAAGATGGTCTATGAGTAGTGGTAAAACATACAAAAGAAAATTGCTATTAAATTTCTTACAAAACATAGTAAAAATTAATCACCATGGAACTTGAAATGTCTATACAAATTTAAAGAAGGAATTCATTTAAGTTTCCTTTGAATACAAAAATTAAAATTTTTTTTTCACCCAATTAAGAGAAAAAAAGCAAAGTGTCTGATCTGCAATACTATATGAGTATTGTTATGTTTGCCAAACAATACAAATGTTCAATACACAAAACTATGTTTTTTATGGAGCATTAGGATTTACTATTTTATTATATGAGGGTTAATGAGACAGACACCTACTGCTTAAAGAAAATTTTAAATGCATACAAACATCCATGCCATAGTGGAGTTTGAATTCACAAACTCCAAACTTTGACTCTGTTTTGTGAATTCAATCTTTTTCTTTTGTAGCTCTTCCCATTTGATTTGTATAGAAAATTGTTCCAATATTGCACATGCTAATAGTTAGTGATCTCATTTTTTTTTTTTCACAATGTCATACATTTTTCTCAATATAAACAGAAGCTGATATATATATTTATATAAATTCTGAAATCAATTAAAAACTGAGAAAGTGCCTTTGCATTCTAAAAAGTGCCCCCCCCTTTTTTTTACAAGTCCTCCCTGCTCCTTTTTGACCTATGTAATACATAGCAATATTCATTTGTCTCGACTAATTGACAATACTCCACTAAGAGTATAGTTAAAAAATAATTTTTTAAATACAAAAATGATGCATACAGGGCTGAAAACTGCAACTGAACCGAAAAAGATGTCAGTTTATTTCGATTCACTATATTTTCAGTCATTGGGTTGTTACTATAACCAACTTATCAATATTTTTTAATTTAAAGTCGACCATATAATTATCGTCATCACATTTACATTGCCTCTTGAGTTCCTGTTTTGATATTCACTAATACTTTTCTGTTTTAGTTTTACATGAAACTACTTCTAGAAGGCAGAATTAATTCAGTTGTCAAATGCAATTTTGATAAATCATAACAAAGCTAATGCGTGCTGTTCTCTGCACACTGCTCATATTGTCCAGGCTGATTAACTGTATCAATTTGCATAGTATACCATTTAAAAAGAGAATGAATCTTCTAAACTATGATACAATTACATTTTTTGTTTATGATAGAATATATTTTTAGTACAAATAAGAATATACATAAAATAAAATTATTCATTCAGAACTGAAAGGAAAATCATTATTTTGGATAGAATGAAAACCAGAACTGAACCCATATATTTTAGTTGAACCAGAACAAAAAAATTGTGGTTTGAAGCCCTGAATGCATAAGCATGCATTATACTAAGCTTATCTTTTAAGGAGTAAAAAAAATATGCTTTGAAATTCAGGTTGAAATCTTGAAGTTTTCTAATGCTATGGCTCCTGTATAAAACTAAATAACTTTCCTAATAGTATAATTTCCTATTTATTGTGGATTATTATAAAATTTATTATTATTATTAGTTGTAGTAGTATTGAAATTTTGAGGTATAGATTGTGATGATGCACCTTATTAGGTACCTAATATTAGTTTTACTTCAAAATTATCTAGCCAAGCGATGGCTGAATAGGTAGGTTGCTGTTCTCTAGTACCAGAGTTTGTGGGTTGTAATTCCACTGTAGGCATGGATATTTATAGCCATTTAAAACTATCTTTCAGCAGTAAGTCCTGGTCTCATTAGCCCTTGGATAGAAAAATAATAGACTGTAATGCTCCAAACCAAATCAAAATTCGTTTATTAAAATATACACATCATTTTGATAAAATATAAAATTTATACAGACATTTATAATTTTAAAACTTAAAAAGATTGAAAATTATAAATACCAAACTCATACACATTATTTAAAATTACTGAATACAGCTAAAATGCTAGAAATATTAGTAAATAATTTTTTGAGCCAGCATTGTTTTGCTCTCATTTTCATATAATGAAGTTTGGAAATAATAGGTATTATATAATAACCATTTTTCAATTACAGTAAAACCTGTTTAAGAAGTTCCCGCTTAAGAAGTTTATATTTTCGATAGCCATTTTTTACCTTATAACCCGTTTATAAAATTTAGTTCCAAACTCTTTCCCGGTTAAAAAGTTTTCTTTCATTTCTAAGTTAACTTACAGAATGCATTTATAGCTGCCTTTCAATTACTGTTTTTTTTTTTTTTTTTCTCCTCTCTCTCTGTTTGTAAAGATCAATGTTTATGGCTGAAAACGATTGTTGTCATTTTTATTTAAAATGTGCCTGGAGAAGATTTTAAAAGCTTAAGACAGCTGGACTGTTACCAATTACAAATTGCTGATAAAAAACAAAAACAAAAAACTATAACAGATTTTTTTTGTAAAATCGATTCCAGTGGTGTTTAAAGCAAAATTTCTTAGCTGAATTAAAGATATTCTACGGTAATTATGTTGTTTTCCTTTATTAGCTGATTTTTTAAGTATGCAAAAAATGTAAATTTTTGAGAAAAACCAAACCTATTGTTTATATATTATTTTATAAAGAAAAATCTCTCCTCATTATCTATGTAATTATTTTGTTTTAAAAAGATTAATTTCCTTATATATACATATATATATATATATATATATATATATATATATATATATACACACACACACACATACATATGCATAAATAATGCTTATTGCCTAATTTTCTGTTTAAGAAGTTTTAATGAGTTAGGTCCTTAGAAAACTTCTTAAGCGGGTTTCATTGTATAAATTTAACAGTTTTATAAAATTAATAGTTAATATAAGTATTAAATTCACTTTTTAAGATTAGAGAAATAAAATACAATCTACATAAAAATAGATGTAAGAGGCATGCAGAAAGTAACTGTTCTCATTTTTTAAAAATCAAATTGACAGTATATATTTGAAAATTCACAAATTTCAACACTATTTTTTTAAACATAGTTGCTTCCTTCTTAACACACTTTGTGACTCAAGCAATGAGCTTTCTGTCAATATAGTCTCCTGCCATCTCTTTGGCTCTTTGTCTGAATACACTACGGACCTCGTCATTTTAACTCTAATAATACTAAGAGATATCTTTTTAGATTTCTTAATGCATAAGAATACTTAAATGTATAAGAAGGTATTCTTATACATTTAGGATCTCTAAACATGGCTGTCAATCAAACTTGTTTTCAGAGTTCATGGATTTTTATATTCTAAAAATAAAAACATACCATAATTACAGAAGTTACCCATTCTAGACCACTTTAAATTATAAAACTCAATTTAAAGTACATAAATAAAAAAAGTGTTTATTTTTACAAGTTTTAAAATGGTTACACAGTGCAACCAGCACAACACAGGCTCTCCTTTTAATTTGGACAGCCAAGCTTTAACCCTTTCGTGACGTAAAGCGCAAACTTACGCTTTACTCAGAGGTTGGCAGTCTCTTTAGCGAATGTGTGCCCTTCACCTTAGGGTTTTTTGCTACTAAGCCTAAATTCATAAAATTAACGAAGTATCAACGCGTTGTTTAATGATTTTGTGTAAAGTATTTAACGGCATATGATTTATATTATATGTTTATAGATACTTCATTCACCTTGACTTTGAATGAAATGTTGTTAATGTCCATTTTTGTTAAAAAGTTCTTTTGAGCATAAGAATTTCAGTACACTTACTTTCTGGACACCTCTTGTATTCAAGTATAACACTGAACACAGTTAAGAAAATAATCAAAATATTTACTTCTTTTCTATGTCTCCCAACAAGAAGCAGACCCAGAACACAAACAGCATCTGCTCTAAATGTTAATTCAGATGATATTTTTATCGATGACATGTTAGGACCACATATACCTGATTTGTTCCATTCTGTGATTCCTGAAGAAGCAAAGCAAAATTAACTTATTTTAAGATAATTTAGTTTTGCTATTTAAGATGTAATTCAAAACAATGTATAAACAAACAATGAACCCTTTGTCTATAGAACCTATGTCCAAGAAGAAACCATTTAGAAATTCCCTGATTACTCCCTGTAATTCATAACTTCTTCCTTGATAAATTCACACTATTTCTTTCAATTCTTTTATGAAAACTATTTTTAGATATACATTTATATTTAAATAAAGTTTTAAATTTGAAATATTCTTTTCTGTCTTTGGTATGTTCTGAATAACCTGCGTGATTAACAGAAAAATAAGAAAAACTATCACAACTCTTTTTTACATTTCATTTATATTTAAATAATGCATCTTAATTTACAAATTAAAAAAAATTATACGTATCTATATATATAAAAATGAACTTGTGTCTGTCTGTGTGTACTGTATAGACTCAAAAACCATGCATCCAATTGATATGAAAATTTGGGAAATGTTTAGGCATATCCCTGGGAAGGTTTTTGTATATTTTTAATGTTCAAAATCCATTCCTTCCCCCTTTTTCGAGTGTTTTATGCCATTATCCCAAGCATTATTTTCCCCTGTTAAACGCAAACGATTAATTTTTTTTTTTTTTTTTTTTTTTTTTTTTTTTTCACTGGCAACCAAAAAGTTGCCAACAGCAATAATAAATAAAATTGAAAAAAAGTAAAACACAATTGAAAAATAATTTTGTAATGACACTTTTTGGTGCTATTTTCTTACTAAAACAGGGTGGGCATTCATAATTTTGAAATTCTCTAGTGCAATGGTGCGCAAACTTTTTTCGACTGCGACCCCTTTTGTAGAGAGAAAATTTTTGGCAACCCCTAGAGATAAATGTTCACAAATACGATGTATATTTCATTGAATAAAAACATCATCATATTTGACTCATATTAATTTTATTTATAATTTTAAGAAAATACTTTTTGTATAACACAAAAATCAGTACATTGCCCTTTAATGAGATGTACGTGGCTGCAAGTTTCTAATTATCTCATTGATGTTTGGATGTATGTTGCTAATTGCAATTCGCATATCATCTTTGGGGTTTAAACGCGAGCAGCATTTAGTTTTTATTGAAACTAGTTTGCTAAATCCAGTTTCACATAAATATGTTGATGCAAATTGTATTAATACTCTGATGGCATTCTTGCAAAAAACGGGATATTGTTTTTCCACGGATAGCCAAAATTTTTGGCAAGGCTGAGTCTTTAATTGATTTCGAAGAGTATAATCACTAATTATATCTATCAATTTCTCTTTTTCGTTAATTTGAAGAGTTGAATTGCATATGTCAAAGGAAAATGGATCACGAATCCAACCAAGATTGTTTTCAGGAAAATCTTCGAATCTTCTCAAAATTTTTCTTTAACTTTTCAGTGATGGCGCTTTACTCTTTATATGTACACTGTATGGTATGCAGCATGCAGGGATAATGCATTTCATAAAAATCTGGCGACCCCCACAGGGGTCGCAACCCCTAGTTTGAGCACCACTGCTCTAGTGGATTGGCCAATTTTAAAAAGAAATAAATAATAATAAAAAAATACTTCTGTGTAAGATAGAAGCAAGGAATAAACCATTAAGAATTTGATCTTTTTAAATTTTTTTATTTTACGCTTTAAGATTATAAAAAAATTTAACTTCAGATAAGAGTTACCAGAGCTAAAACTTTTTGTTTCCATCTAATGAGTAAAAATATTCACCATGATTTTTAAACAGGGTGCAATGGCAGTAATCAAGAAAAGTCACCTTAAAATTGCAAAATTAATAGAGAAAATATAAAGATACTTGGTTAAAATTTAAGTTGTCTTCCCTTATCACTGTTGAAATGTGGCTAAGAATTGTCCTTGCATCTATCTCAAACTGAAGCTGATCCTCTACTTCTACAGTTCTCAAACTGGATGGCACGGCAAAGAAAGTTTGTGAATTGCTGGTATAGTGCTTTAACTTTAGAGCAATTTGATTTGAAAATATTTCCCTTGGAAATTTCCTTTTTAAGATTTTTTTTTTCACTTTTGCTCATCAATTAATTTTAAATTTTAGGTAGATTTTTGTACAAAAAAATGCACACTCAGCTTAAACACAGATGGGATTGTATTTGAATATATACAGTAGCTATATGCTAGGCTTGTTATAATGGATTTTGAGAGCAATGACAGTTATAACTTTGTCATACCTCCAATGAATTGAGTCACGTTTGTGGCATTCCTTTCTTCTGCACACTGATTGTCAATCCACTTTAACCATTGTTCACTTTCCATTGTAGCACATGGAAACCATGGTACATCTTATAGAAGAAAAATAGTATTAAATTTCAAAAATATGAAAAAAAAAATAGTTCTTCATAGGAAACATTTTTTATGCAGTACTTTAAAGTATCAATTTACGTTAAACACGTCATTTATTGCCAAAAATCACAATTTTTTTTTTCTCTATTGTAAAATTTCCACTTTTGGGCTACTATATCTGTTTTTGTTTTGTCTCTATGACATTTTAAAGAAAAGTTACAGCTGTTTAAACATCAGTGACAGCTGTCCAAACAATACGGAAGTAGTGACTTCGGAACCGGAAGTTGTAAATTTAAAGACTTTTAATAAAGAGCATTTTTTGGACAAAACTTTTTAAATTTTGATGAAGATTAGTTTAAACATTTTTCTAGTATTTTTAATAATTAGCAACTTGGCAATTAGAAAGCTTTGAAGCAAGAAATTGTGGGGAATTTTAAACATGTATTTTAATTTTTTAATAGTTAAAGTTGCTTTCATAAACTTCAAATGCGTTTTTCTCAGAACACTATATTTAATAAAATGTTGAAACTTGAAACGTGATTTCTCAAAAAGTTCTTAAAATATTTTGTTGAAAATTATTATGAATGCTTTTTATAGTATTTACTAGTGAATGACCTAAAAGCTTTAAATTTGGATCATTTTTAATGATGTTACACTCATAGTTAGATATAAAGGTAATGAAAATTCGTTAAAAATTCAATGTGTATGATTTTGAAGGACCAAAATTTTTGCGAAATGTAAATTAAGCAAAGGTTTCAGGTGATTCCCTAGTCCAGTGTATAAGAAATGGGTTGCGTCAAAAAATATTGAAAAATTTAGTTTATTAAATAATTAGACCTTTTGAAACCTCTTGATTTTATTACTAAATTTACTTTATTTATTAAAAATTTTATAAAAACTTCTCCAGGAGTAAATTTTTTAAGTGCAATTCTTTATGATAATATAAAAAATAAATCTAAAAATGTAAACACATGAACTAATTTCTACATTTAAAGAAAAAAGTTTTCCGAACATAGACAGATACCTTAATAATAAATGGGTCCTTTATTTCAATAATTCTAATCTTTATAAAAAGAATTATAGTTTTTTCATTACAATTGATTAAAACTTAAACAAACACCTCTTTATTTATTAAAAATAAAATTTAACGATATTGCAAAATGCAAAAATATAATATAGATACATATATATTGAACTTATATATACCAATTTTATTATAAATAACTACATACATAATTAAACATAGTTATGTATCAGCTATCTACTAAGAAACTAAACAAAACAAATTTTACACAGGGATACTTACATGGTTTTGCACAGGCTATATTAACTAAGCGAGGAAGAATTTTAGGTATCTTCAAAACAACATCTGCAGGATAATAAATAAAAAACTATATCACATAAAATCCCAATGTACAATTTTATGTGCACTTATATTTCAATGCTTATCTTCATATAACTAACAGATTTGTCCTTTCTTTTCCTACCAGATGGCCTATAAAAGTTATATTTATAGCTTATTCTTTGTTAATAAATTATATTTCTGTCAAAAAAACTTCAAATAGTATATTGTATACATGGTTCATACACTTTTTTAATGGAAAAAATTAAGCACCATTCAAACTTTTTAAGCACCTCTTATCAGAAACATATCAGATAAAATAATGGTTATTACATTAGGTTCAACAAAAACATGAACAAAAGAGAGTGCGTATAAGTGAGAAATCATTGTATTTCACAGACACAGAAGTCAAAATTTTGGGGAAAAAAAGGGAAAAAAGGAGAAAAATGCAAAAAAAGGAAGAAAAGTAGAGGTAGTTGAATAACTATTAAAAATTAACGTTCTGATTTACTTAATACAAAAACAAGAGCCTAAATATGAAATATGAAAGCATCTAAATAACTTTTTATCAATATAAACAAGTACTTAAGTTTCCTAGTAGAAAAAAATTTAAAACAGATTCAAATCAAATGCTTCTTCAATTTGCCTAATTAAAAAAATAAATTCACCAATACAGTTGAACTTTATTATATTAAACTTTGAGAAACCATATTGTTTGTTGGACTTAACTTTAGAAGAAACCTTAGAAGAAAGGTTTTTAAAGAACCTTTTCTATTCTTTAATGTTAGATCTCAGAAAATTATAACTTGTGTAAGATTTACAAAAGATTACATATTAAATAAGATTTACATATATTAGATTTATAAAAATGTTATCTTTAATGATCTTAATTGACTAAAACCAAACAACTGATAGATCGCCTATTCGAATGACCAAAAATGTAGACAAATGCAAAACTAGTTACTGCTTACTATTTTAATACTGAATTAATTTATAATCTTCTATAGACGTGATGCCAGTATCAAGATAGTGTAAGGAATTTCTTTGTCTTATAAAACGAAAAACATTTTCTTTCCTTGAGTAGGTGAACAAGATGTTATTAATTTGATGCACTTCGTTTTTAAATCTAGACACATATTTAAATCTTTTCATAACTGCAAAAAAGTTTTATAAAAAATGAAGAAAAAAAACTTAGTATATGATTGAAAAAAGGATCCTTCTACCTCATTCCTTAGATTCACTATAAATGTATAAAATGGACATTCACCATTTATGGATAAATTAGCATGAAAACAAAAGGAAAATGAATGAGATCAAAATTTTCATTTGTTATAATCTGGTTTGTTAAAATAGGGATTTCAACAGTACATCAATAATTTAAAAGTCATTTCAAATAGCAAAGCTTTAAGCACTTCTAAACAAAACTTAAAAATTTTGTAACATTAAAATTTGTTTTTAACTAGTTTGTAAAATTCTATTAATTTTTCTTAGATTGATTTATAATTAATGTTTAAAAAATACAGTATAAGTCTAATTTTTTTAAATGGACAATTTAAAAAAAAATTTTAATAAAAGTAGCAGACCCAGATGTTAAATATTAGAGGGAAAAAAGGAGGAAAATGAAGAAGGAAAAACGGAAAGTAAAAAACAATTTAAAAATATTTATTTGATTTACATAATGCAAAAACAAGTATCTAAGTATGAAATATAACAGAAGCTAAATAATTTTTACTAATATAAACAATCACCCGAGTCTCCTAATCAAAAAATGTTGAAAACAGATTCAAATAAGAAGTTTCTCAAATATCCTAATTTAAAAAAAAAATTAATAATATAAATGCGCATTTTAGATATCAAATTTTTAGAAGACATTTCTATAAACAAATTTTTAATTTTGTGACTGCAGAATTTCTTAAATAGCAATAAAATCTATACCTTAATCGTTTGGAAAGATATAATAATTATCATTAGATTTAATTTTAATCAATGTCTAAAAACTCATGATTTAAATAATATAGGCACTGTATAAGGCTATTTTTTTAAGTGGACAATTAAAAAAAATTTAAAATAGTAATATGTCGGGACGACGATCGAATAGGACGAGATTATTTTCGGTATCTGAGCAAAGGGGTTCGAATTGTACTTTAGACTAACAGATTTGTAACTATTTAGTTTGGTCTGAGAGCGCTAGAGTTTTCTTTTATGTTATCCGACGGCTAAAGACATCGGAATTTACTACTTAATTACTACGATTCTGAACGGCTACGAAAAAAGAGCGGGATTCGAACCCGTGGCCGCGTCCTACCGATTCCGCTATAGGGCTAATTTTTATCGGGATTGCTGTTAAAAGTTATGATTTTTCATCAACTTCAATGCACATACAAAACTTAACAACAACAACAAAAAAAAGGTGCTGATTTTTCAACAATAAACTTCCGTGCATATCCAAAATTTCGTAAGTTATTTGCAACAGTGTCATTTTCTCACAGAAACTGCCCATAGCAGAAAATTCAGTCAATAAGATAAAGTACCGTTTGAAATAACTATAGGAGGGATTGGAATCTCAATACTGTTACCGCGATATTAAAAAAATAACGATATATAAAACAGTATTACGATCGGTCTACATGCACGTGAGTTCGGGAGATATCTATAAAGAAAGTACGCAGGTTGTTAAAACATAATTCTACCGTATGAGAGCCCCGTATTATGATCGCACTATTAACTATAACGGGCCATTAAAAAATGTGCATTTTCTGGAATCGAAATCTAGAAAACGATTTTTTTTTTACCAAAAACATAGAATTACGGCTTAGTTGTACTTTTATAACTAGAACCACACAAGTTCTATATGTTTCATTTATACCGCGTCACACGGCCTTTTGACCTTGAAGCACGTGTTGCGAGCATCGACTGATAACACTTTCCTACTCTTTGTTAGAAAAAAAATTGTGGACGCGGCAAAGAGAAAAAGGATTAGAAAAAGACAGAAAACTTTCAGATTATCTTCAAAATTTATACATATGTGAAATAAAAAAATGGCTTCTTTATTTATTTATTTTTTTAATTTCCAAAAAAAATCTGTTTTTTTATAACAAACCCACAAAAAACATTCGGATCAGAATCATCCCTGAATTCAATATTCGATATGTCAGTCCATTTTTAAGCGAATAGGCTCGGAGTAACGGCTTTTTTTTTACACCCTCTTGGGTTCAGAAACGGGTTAAACAGAAACAGGATCCTGAGCGACCTTTTATGATTTTCATAGACGATTTCGAAATATTCAAATAAAAACTGTCGACAAGAAAAAAAAAATAAGGACTTTCGGGGGAAAATTAAGCACTCTTTAAGCACTTTTTAAGACCTTAAAAACGTGTTTCGAAATTAAGCAGTTTTTAAGCACTTTTAAGCACCGTACGAACCTTGGTATATTTAATAGTCTCCATTGTTACAAGAAGTAGCTTTAAATTCACTTAATATGATCTAAAAATTACTAAAGTAAAATATGTAAAACTTTTAAATATATGTAGGATATCAAAGTTTTAATAATTACTGAGAAATAGCAGATTTTTTGATAAAATTTATTCTGCATATTAACTGACCCTTAAGAACTTAAGGATCATGAACATGTTATAAATTACATGTTCATGCTTTAAACTGTTCAATAATTTAAAGTAAAGTTTTAATTATTATTAAGAAATAATTTAGATATCGGGAAAAAATTTATTCTGCATATTAATTTATCCTTATGTATATAAGGTTATAAATTAAAGCTATTTATGTTGATTTTGTTTAGTTTCAAGAAGTAACCAGCTGTATGGAGACTATAAAGAGTTTTGCAGTATGATTATACAATGCTATCCTTTGAAAGGTCAAGAAATGCTCGAAGAAATATACAATCAATAATTAAAACTGCATGATACTGCCTTGTAAAAACAGAACAGAGAAAAATAATATACCATGAGAAGTATTTAGCAAAACAATTAGTATTTATAACAAACAAAAAACCTCAAATAAGTAACAAATCTAAATTGCAAATACAGGGAAACTCAATCTCATTCATGCATTATTTGCGTTCTTGCACTAATCATTCAATTTGTTTGGTCCTAAATTTATTTTCATGTACGAATAAAATCAGCTTTAGGGCAGCTCTTTGGAGGTTCCCAAAGAGATGAACACTGCAACTAGAGGTCTATTATACCTGAACCCAAAAGCACTAAAGAAAGACACCTGTAGTTGAAGCAGATAGCTGATAGTTGATAGAAATATCCTGCAGATCTCAAGACTCAATAAGGTGATGACCAAGGGGATCAAACCTACAAGCTGAGAAAAACTCACAATCACACAGAATATGCAAGCAGTCTCTGCCCAAAATGGCTACCACAGCAAAAGTATTTATTCCCATAAAATTAATGAAATTTTTTCCTGCATATATTGCTTTCAGATTCTAGATTTTTCCCAATTGTATTGTTGAAAAAATTTAATCCTATCCTGTTTTCTTCTTGAACGCTTTTTTTTTTTTCTAAAATTTAGGACAATTAGGGGGAAGGGGTTGTGTTAATATGAACGTTTCAAGGTTGTATGGGCAGCTAAATTGTATGGGATTGCTACAGGACCATTACCCAGCTGGCTATGGTCAATAAAATAACCCTAGTCTAGGTTCCTGGGCACTGTGGTATTTTTGTCAACAAAGTTGTCGATAATCTCGCTAAGTACAGCTTTGAGTTGCCCTTCATTAGGCTGGAACCAGTACTTGGTCTTCCTCATAATGTAGTGAGAAAGACTGTTAAGGACCTTCTAATGGGGGAGACTTATAGGGCCTGGTTTGATTCTGGTAATCAAAGGCAGGCCAAGCAGCTTAACCAGGGTTATCCCTGGCCATTGGTCTGTTGACTGGGCATTGTTGCCTCAAGAGGTACCTCAACATTATTGGCATCACCGAAAGCCCAGTATGTAGGGGGTGCCATATGGCAGAGGAGAGTTCCTCACACATTTTGTGTGAATGTGACTACTACTGTGCCAAGAGATTTCAATTTCTTGGATATCACTTCATCAAGCCGTGGGAGCTGATCAACTTCCCGGTTAAATTGTTGCTTAGATTTATCGCAGCTACTGGTTTCTCTGAGACCTAATTGTTAATATTTCTTAACTTTATGCTGAGACTTTTTTGTTCCAGTAAATGGGGGGGGGGTTCAGTACAATAGGCCTTAGGTCACAGTGCTGGTGCCCTTAAGGGCTGCCCCACCCTAAATCTAATCTAATGGGCAGCTAAACAATTTCCCACTCATCAGAGGGTTAGTAACCTAACAACTTAGAGGATCACAACTGTCGATAAAGGATCTAACCACAGATTAGAAACAACATCATAAGAAAGGTCAAGAGAAAGATGAAAATTAATCTGAATCAGTACCAAATTTTTCTGAAGCAGTGAACTTTGTCAAAATTAAAACTACTTATATACTCTCCCAGTAACAATTAAAGTGTGTTTGAAGAGGCAAGAGAGTGTTCATTCTCTGCAGTCAGGAAATCCACTTTCACAAAACAAGTATCAGTTACAGTATTTTTTAAAAATTACGTATCATTCTAAACCGAGAAAATTCTAGATTTTTTTTTTCTAAAATCATATGAATCAGATTTGTTTTACTTTTTATTTTTTTATTATTTATTTATTATTATTATTATTTACAAATTAAACACTACAAATGAAACTATGATTAAATTTAATATGATTAATGATTAAGTTTTCATGATCCTATGTATCTTCTTAATGTGAAAATATTATTCACATATAACTAATTATGTATTAAATGCATGAAATATGATCTTTTTTTATCCCACCTCAACAAACTATAACAAACCGATTACATTTTTTCCCATTTAATACAAACAAATCAGGTTTTAAAGCCCTTACATTTAAACAAACACAGAAACAAATATTTGTGATAAAATTATGAACTTGAAGTCAGGTTAAGAGAAAATAATGAAAGGTATTTGATTTGACCAGAAATTACATTACTAAAGGAAGAATATTTAAACCATATTATCGTTTGAAAATGTTAAGGTACAAGTTTCTGTGCTTTCTAATACTGTTTCTGACACTCTCATTCATGCAATAAAAAAATCGTTTAAAAAATTCACTAAGCTTAAAACAAAAGTATTGATTTAAATCAATGGCTTAAAACATTCAGGGATTTAAATCTTGATTTATCAAAGTGATATAAATCAACTAACCCTGTTCTAAACATCAGTTATATTTTATAAAATGCTAAACACTTAACTATAGTTGTAACTACTTATTTGTCATGATCTGTTTCATTAAATTTCTACATCTATTTCCCCTATTCATCATTTTCCTGCAATTTTTCCATTTCTTGATAAATGATGAATTGAGTTTGCATTGTACTTACTTAATATCTTTAAGCTAAGAAATACATTACCTTGATTTATATCTCTGATGTAAAAATTCTGACTTTTCTTTTGTTTAGTCTGAGCATACACTGAAATATAAAAGTACCAATGAAAAAAAAAAAGGAAACTGCACGTAATATGCTAATATTAAGAGGATTAACTTTTAAAAGTTCTTACATGATGTTTTGTGTTCATACATATCCAACTCAGAAAGTGTAACAGCAAGAATTTTACAAAAGTTGCCCAAAGCTATCTCTCCAAAACACACAACCATTTCTTTAAGGTAATCTATAAGAAAGGAAAAGTATTACACACAGCTTAAGGAATGAACAAATTGGAAGAATGAAATAAAATCAATAAGGTGAATACAGAATAAACCCTTTGTACCATCACGTTGAAAATCTGCAGCAAATCTAAAAATTGATGTCATTTACAGTGTTAGCTTTAACCCGTTCAGAACTGCCAGAAAGAGAAAAAAGTCATTCCCCAGGCATGGGCAATCCGAAAACATCAAGTGATTTTCTTTGTTAATTTAACTTAAAAATTCATAAAATATAACTTCAAGTCAATATGTTGAAATTTACAGATTATAATCACTGATAGTAAATGAATATTCTATAATAAAAATTTCATGACATTTGAAAAAAAAATTATAAAGAAAATGGTTTCATTTTAAGAAAGTATCATCTTTTAAAAAAATTATATTTCTATTAATAAAAAAAAAAGAATATTTTAAAATTTAAACAAATTACTAATAAAACTAAATGATATATATATCCAAGAAAATTTCATTAATTTCGAGGAACGTCAATTTTTTCATATCTGTTTACCAGTGCTTTGGACATAATTGCTTTGTGCATTATCTTCCATGTAATCAAATATTTCAATGTCATTTGAATAATCTGATTTATTGGATTTTTATTAAAAAATTTACATTTCTCCATTCTGATTCATTCATAATTTAAAAGTCTCACTTTCACAAACTTTCATTCTTTTTCCTATTAAGGCCAATGAAAAACTGACCTAAAAATGTACAAAATAATATCTAGCAAATGTAAATAAAAATTCTGTTAGAAGTTGCAACCGGATCAGCACCTTCTCAACTTCCAGTGAATCCCGGCAATTTGTTTTTGTATTTTTTTTACATAGTTTAAAGAAGAAATATGTGACTGTTTAAATTTTTATTATATCATTTTTAAATAACTGGAATGATAAAAAAATATTAACAATTAAAGCAATATCAAATTTAGTTACAAATAACTGGTATGCTATTCTTATGTTGAAATAACAGAAGGATTAGCCCTTTTTTTCTTTTCTCTTTCTCTACCAACCAAGTTTTACTCAAGACATTTTTTAGAAAAATTACGAGTAAGCCATAGGGAAAATATAAAATGTAGGAAACAGTCAAAATTGCATAAATTAAACTATTAACATTTAAAAGGCATTTTAAATGAGTACTTTTCATGGCTAATGTGTAAAGTAAATGATTAATACAGAAATAAACTTGGGATTTTACTAAACTTGAAAATTAAAAAATATTGGAGACACTAAAAGTAAATTTCCCACAAAGATATTTTAAAATTCTTTATGTAAACATAATTTGTGTGAAAATTTACTATATTTAAAAGAAATACTTTTACGTTTGTACAAAATGCATTTTTTTTTCAAATAATAAATTTTTATGTTCTAAATTCCTTTAACTTTTTTTACATGTTAGAAATAATTTCCAACATTTTTTCTATTTAGAGTAGTTGTTCAGATACAAAGGGTTAAAATCAACATAAATTAACAAAATAAACAGCTTCAAAAATGCAGGAAAGAAATTAATAACTTTATAAGCCTAAGTTAAGAAGAAAAACTATTATTACTTTTACTATGAATTTTTTAATACAGGTGTTATAGAAAAATACATTAAGGAAAATCGTAAATTACAGCAAATATCTAAAATTATTAAAGAGATATAATTTAAACAAAATAATATAATTTGCTTTGTGTTTACCAATTGAGGACAAATCAAGAATTTTCTTTCTAGCAAGAAGTAAACATTCAAGCACTCTACAAGCTGGAAAACATGTCTCTAAAAATTGCAAGTGAGTAAAAAGGCATACAAGGAAGCTATGATCCTCACAATAATGGAAAATTAATTGCTCAAACTACAAAAGAGAAAAATATTTAGCATTTATTACCAAAGTAAAGATATTAAATAAAAATTTAAAATAGCATGCATCATTAAATGTGAATAAACATATTTAATTTACATAACTTTTTAAAAACCATTCATTTTTATGTTTACAACAGCCAATTGGCAAACAATAAACTGCCCTTTCATTTGAAATGAAAGCCAGAATCTTCATATTTTGTGTGAAATCACCCTATACTACCAATTTAAAGATGAACCTTTGGGTCAGATAACTACTAAAATATCTTTTCAATCCATAACACTGTTGCTCAACACATCTGGTTTGGTTTGGAGTGCTACAGTCTACTGTTTTGCACACGAGGGCTAATGAGACCGGGACCTACAGCTTAAAGCTTATTCCGAACGACTACAAACATCCATGCCCTCAGTGGGATTCGAACCCGTGAACTCCGGTTCTGAAGATCAGTGCTCTACAATTCAGCCATCGTTCGGCCAACACATCTGTATAGAGCAGCTGGTATCTATATATACAAAATATTCTGTATGTATATAGGTATATTCACTATGCATTCCAAATTAGTCAGACTAATATAGAAAAAATTTGGCATTGCAATTCAGATTGACCTTAGGAATAAGTAGGTCAAATTCCTCCTAGGTCAAAGTCACAGTGGACATATAACACATTTTAAACATTTTCTGTTCTTCATCAGGCTTTGTGAGCATAAATAGCAGATGTGAAACAACTCTATTATTCAAAATTTTAAATACTTTTCTTTTTCTTTTAATATGTTAAAATCCAAAAAACTTTTTAAGTACCCTGTGTATAATCCGCAGGTGCGAATTTCATGATATTTTCAGAGAAAAATATCGTATAATCTGCAGATTAAATTTCCACTTAAATTTCATGTGATTCAAGGAATTGAAAGGCATGTGGAAAAAAGAGTTATATCTTCTAGTGTTAAAAAAAATTAAATTTAAGCTCTTTTCTTCATGATTACATTTTCTTTAAATAAAAAAACATTTAACAAAGTGAAAATTTGGATAGACTTAAAGAATTTTATATTTAACAACAGTAAGAATATATTCTAAAAAATTACATTAATTAGCACAGAAAGAATGATAAAAATAATTGTTCAAACACATATTTAAATAAAAAAGATGTTAAAATTTAGAATTCTTAAAATGCATCTTTTTATTTTAATTTCATATGGTTATTTGTGATCTGTGTTAAAATTTTAAACTGATAGTTATGGCACCATCTGAAGAGCAGAAAGTGAAAAAACAAATGGAGAATGTAGCAAAGTGCCGCAATATCAGACTATACAAGTGTTATTTCTTGATAGAAATAAACAAAATGGAAAATATTTATTTAATCAGGAGCTTTTATCAAACTGCTGTGTTCTTGACTGAAAATGATCTTTAACCTGATTAAAGAAAAAAAAATAGAAGCAGGTGCTGCTATCTACTGTTCTTTAGGAAAGATATTTGTAAATTTTATTATAAAAATAATTTTTAACAGTAGATAATACATGGCAGCGTATAATACGCACTAGAAAAAAATTTAAAGTTTTTTAACGTATAATTTGTGGATTATATGCAGAAAATTAGGGTAACTTAATTTACTTAATAGTGTTTAATATGTGCTTTTAGATAACATTTGCTGCTTTTTGACAAGATTTACATTAGTTATTCACCTTTTTTATCTGTTCCTTTTTAATTTTGACTATTTTATAAACCCCTTTCCATGCCAATATATTCCACTGCTATGAGTAATGCCATGATCCTTTACAAAATTAAACTATTTAACATTTCATTTGTGTTACACATACTTTTTTTGGTAACTTGATTACCTTTAATTAAATAATCTCGTAAAAACAGGTAGTTTTCCATTTGGCAATTTCAAGGATAAACTGCCAAATATGGCACCACTATTTCTTTAGTTTACTTTCAATTTATGAAAAAAATTAAATTTAAATAAAATATGTTATCCATTCTATAAAAATGAGCTGTTTTATTTTAAGAAATTGATTTTATTGATTACTGAAGGTTGGAAGGAAAGTGGCTAATTATTTAATAACAAAGCAAAGAGTAATAAGAGAAACTAGAAGGGGATGAGTAATTTTTCAATCGTTCTTATTTAATCAAAGTTTTTAAGAAAAATGTGTCTTTTGTTTAAAATTTCAAGTAACTAAGCATTCAGAACTGCTTAAAGCAAAATCAATGATAATTTGTGATAGAGCTACAATTTTTAAAAACATTCTATACTTATGTTCAAAAGATAATTTAAATTTAAGCCATAGAAAAAAAATAGTTAAATATCTATTAAAACTTACTGAAAATATACAGTATTCATAAAAAAAATCAGAAAATACAATTTAAGTGACACCTTAATATAATATAAAGAGAGAGAGGAACTAAGACTGATAGCAAAAGATTGAATAACAATGAATTACAAACAAAAATATAAAATCAAACAAATATTTAAGCATCATGTATTTTTATTTAAAAACAATCTCTGTGAGATTGATTACACTGATTTTAAAAATACTGATAACAGAGAAAAATATACAAAATTAAAATATTAATAACAGTTGGGCTGAAAAGTTTGTAGGCTGATACATAGATGGTGCCACTAGTATTAAATCCTTATGATTTTTATTCAGCCCTAACCTTCGAAAGAGACGTGTATAAATTTGACAGCTGTCAGACTATTAATTTGTGAAATATAGTATTTTGAATGAAGAAACTTTTGTTAGTTTGAAAACAATGGATAAAAAGGAATTTCATACTTTAGTAAAGCACTTCTTTTTAGCAAAAAAAAAAAAAAAGTCTGTTGAAGCCAAAGATTGGCTTGATAAATATTATTTGGACTCTACACAGAAAAAATAAACTGTTGTGTAGTGGTTTGCTAAGTTTAAACGAGGCAAAATGATGCACGCAGTGGACATCCCAAAGAGGCTGTTACCGGCGAAAACATAAAAAAAGGCCACAAAATTATTTTGGAGGACCGTAAAGTGAAGTTGATTGAGACATCTGAGACTCTAAAGATATCAAAGGAATGTGTTCGACATATCTTGAAAGAATATTTGAGTAAGTGAAAGCACTGAGAAAAGTGGGTGCCGTGCAAGCTCACAATCGATCAAAAAGAACAACGAATTAATGATTCTGAGCTGTGTTTGAAGTTAATTAATCATAATAAACCTGAATTTATGCATCACATGACTCTTTCATTTTACACTGAAATCTAATCCACAGTCAGCCGAGTGGTGAACCAACTCCAAAGCGTGGAAAGATGCAACAGTCGACTGGCAAGGTTATGGCATCAGAATTTTAGGATGTGCATGGAAAATATTCATCAACTATCTTGAAAAAGGAAAAACCATCCACAATGACTATTACATAGCATTATTGGAGCATTTGAAGGACAAAATCGCAGAAAAATGGCCCCATTTGAAGAAGAAGAAAAAGCTGTTTCATCAAGACAATACACTGTATCACAAGTCAATGAAAATGATTGCAAAATTATATGAATTGGACTTCGAATTGCTTCCTCAGCCTACGTATTCTTCAGATTTGGCCCCCTGCCGAACGATGGCCGAATGGTAGAGCGCTGCTCTTTGGAACCGGAGTTCGTGGGTTCGAATCCACTGCGGGCATGGATGTTTGTAGCCGTTTGGAATCGGCTTTAAGCTGTAGGTCCAGGTCTCATTAGCCCTCGTGTGCAAAACAGTAGACCGTAGCGCTCCAAACCAATCAGATTTGGCCCCCAGCGACTTCTTCCTGTTCTCAGATCTCAAGAGAATGCTTGCTGGAAAGAAATTTAGCACCAATGAAGAAGTAATTGCTGAAATAGAGGCCTATTTTGAGGCTAAAGACAAATGGTACTATAAAAATGGTATCGAAAAATTGTACAACCGCTATAACCGTTGTATCATCCTTGAAGGCAACAACATTGAATAATAAAATCAAAATTTATCAAAAAAAAATTTTTTTCTATGTTAGCCTATGAACTTTTCAGCTGAAGAAGGACCAGATTATCTTCTCATATCTTAGACAAAATTAGAAGTATAATAATAGAAGAAAATGAAGCAAAAATTATTCAAAATAAACAATTCAAAGAGGCTATCGAAAATACTTACAAATACAAAAGTTTCATGAATTAACTCAAATGCAACACCTCTCAGCTGCAGTATCTCACCCTTTTCTTTAAAGAGGAAAAATAAACTATTATTAATTAAATATAAGAAAAAAAAGAAAAGACTATTTTACATATAAAGAGTAGCAAACTCATAAAAAAAATATAATCTATGTTCATCAACATGCTTTGCAATTTAAAAATATATAGAATATAAATTAAACAAAACAATAAACTAAGTAGAGAAAATGTACTGAGCTTTATGAAGCTTCTTTCAAATAGGCAAAAATAAGAGTAGAAATTTTTTTGGAAAATTCAGCAATCCAAATTTTATTTTGAAAATCAGAAAATTAACTTTGAAACTTAAAAGAACCTTATAAAATGAAAACTGCAAATGACTTACCATGTATATGAGAAACTTTAAATGGAAAAACTGTGTATGACAAAACAAATTTATGCAAAATCTGAAATTACAGAAGAATATAAATTAATGAGACTATTATTAACAATTTATTTTAATTAAATAGTCACAAATTAACAGTCTAATTCCCTACCAATATGTTTAAGAAAAAGTTACATACCTTTATAAGATCAAGAAGAATTTGATTCTTAATCCATTTCACAGATTCATTGGTTTTTGCAAATCTTTCATTTTCTTCTCTTTTCCCCATTTCAAGAATAAGTTGCTTAATGTTCTTTTAAAAATATGAATCAAATATTAATAATATATAAATTTCAGAAATAAATAGATTTACTGAAATGAGTGACATGACTATTTTAAACAGAATCCACTACAATGAAGTTAGAGAAGGGATTAAATAAAATACAATTCAGACATTTATGTTCTTTAGCAATATTCTTGGGAATAAAATTATAAATTTCCTAATTATTGTAGCCTTATCTAACAACATGGCACCTCCATAATACAAAAATTAGAAATTATGAAATCAAAATTTGTAACCAACAATATATCTCTACATTTAAAGGTAATACTTCAAAAGTAACATTTCATACAATTCTAACAAAACATGCCTTTCTAAGCATTTAATATAAAAATCTAAAAAACATTTTATATGTGTATCTCTCTTCTCAGTCTATGAATAAAACCTCTAAAGGATTTTTTATTCAAAACAAATTGAATGTTTACCACTTTGATATTAATTCATAATTTAAGAATATAGTTGAAAAAACTTAAATTTTATTTACCCAAAATGCTTTAAATGCTTCACTTTTTACAGGTCTTGATGGCTTTAAGACTTCATCCAATTTTCTTACAGCCATATACAAAGATCTAACTTCATTATCTTTGTATGTGCTTAGTTTTTCAAGCACAAAATGCATATCCTATGTAAATAAATAAATCATAGAAGAGTAAAAATAAGAAATTTAAATATAAAATGTTTAGTTAAAATTAGAAATTATTGAACTACATTTATTCAACTGTAATTATGTATATTCATTTACTGCTATATCATCATGTTCAATAATGTTTAATGCATCCGTCTATGTTAAAAACGTCATTTTTTGCCAAAAATCATAATTTTTTTTTATTTCTCTATTGTAAAATTTCAATGCTTAGGCTTCTAAATCTGTTTTTGTTTTGTCTCTACTGCATTTTAAAGAAAAGTTACAGGTGTTTAAACATCAGTGACAGATGTTAAAATAAAATGGAAGTAGTGACTTCGGAACCGGAAGTTGCGAATTTAAAGACTTTTAAAGAGCATTTTTTGGACAAAACTTTTTAAATTTTCATGAGGATTAGTTTAAATATTTTTCTAGTATTTTTAATAATTAGCAACTTGGCAATTAGAAAGTTTTGAATCAAGAAAGTGTGGGGAATTTTAAACATGTATTTTAATTTTTTAATAGTTAAAGTTGCTTTCATAAACTTCAAATGTGTTTCTCTCAGAACAGTATTTTTAATAAAATACTGCAACTTGAAACGAGATTTCTCAAAAAGTTCTTAAAATATTTTGTTGAAAATTATTATGAATGCTTTTGATAGTATTTACTAGTGAATGACCTAAAAAGCTTTAAATTTGGATAATTTTTAATGATGTTACACTCATAGATATAAAAGTAATGAAAATTCGTTAAAAATTCAACGTGTATAATTTTGAAGGACCAAAATTTTTTACCAAATGTAAATTAAGTAAAGATTTTAGGTGATTCACTAGTCCAGTATATAAGAATTATGTTGCATCAAATTATACTGAAATAATTTATTAAAAAATTTGACATTTTGAAAAAACCTGATTTTTTTATTAAATTTTTTTCATTTATTAAAAATTTTATAAAAATTTCTCCAGGAATAAATTTTTTAAGTGCAATTCTCTGATACTATAAAAAAGAAATCTAAAAATGTAAAAACATGAACTAGTTTCTATGTTTAAAGAAAAAAGTTCTCCAAATGTAGACGGATTCCTTAATTAAAGAAAGAAAAAGGATACCGTATAATTCCAAATATAATCTCCTCTGAGCATAAGCTGAGAGTGCAATATTTCTTAAAAAATTTACCCAAAGTTCAAAACCTGAATATAAGTCAGAAAAAATTTTTGATTTCTGCAACAGTCAAATATGTCGCCAAGCAGGTAAAATGAGAGAAATATTTTCCAATCAAATTGCTGTAAAGTCAAAGACTACATCAACGCTTCTCAAAAAAATTTTCCAAGGTATGCAATTTAAGTACTGTGAAGATAGAGGATTGGTATACCTTGAGACAAATCATCTTTTACAACACGGATAAAAACTTAAATTTTAATTTCTTAGTAATTTCATGCTGTTTTTATTAATTTTGCAATTTTATGATAACTTTTCTTGAGTACTGCCATGGTACCCAGTTTGAGAATCACAGCATTAGATGATGTGGCAAATAATAGTTTCACTTAAACACCAATGACTGCAGTTTCACAACTCTGGTAACCCTATCTGATTGGTTTGGAATACTATGGTCTACTTTTTGCAACACGAGGGCTAATGAGACTGGGACTTACCGCTTAAAGCCAATTCCAAATGGCTACAAACACCTATGCCACTGTTGGATTTGAACTCACCAACTCCGGTTCCAAAGGCCAGCACCCTAACCAATAGGCCATCGTTCAGCGATAACCTTATCCGAAGGCAACACGTTTTCATAAGTTTAAGTAATATAAACTAAAATTTTTTTAAAAGGTATTATTTTTGGTGATTTATTGATTGTTTCTGGCTTGCGTAGAATGTACTTTTTTAGGTCAGCTGATCTATTACAGATGTAGTATTGCTATTTTTGCACAATTATAACATAGGTAAAAATCACTTTAAATTGGTTTTTCAATTTTTATGTTTATTCATATTTTAAAATTTTTGCAATTTTTTTTTATTTTTCATCATTATATACTTTCTTTTTGTTATTTTATGCTTTAAAAAATACTGTTTTGATTATTTTTTGCCAATTTGGCTACTTTTTTGTCATCAATGACACAAATATTGCCAAGAAGGGCATATATCACATATGCTCTATAGCAGGGTTGGAAAAAATTGTATTGACAACTAGACATGAATATGTAAAGGAAATACTTCATTACTGTGCTTACATACTTCTATTACATAATATTGCTACAGGGTCCCTTAATTTAAAAAGTTTAAGTATATACTATAAAAGTTTAAAAAGATATTGGCATTAAAGTGAATTATATTTCAGTCTCTCTCTCTCAAACTAACTGCAAAAATGAGGGTATCTTTCAACTGACAAAATAAAAAATGTTTAAAAAAAGTAAATCATAAATTTAAGTACTCATTTGCTTTTTATATAATGAAAAGCCAAAATTTTGTAATCACTGATTTTGGCCTTTCATTCTGAATTACTTTCTCAATGGAATTTATGACATTCTCATGGTAGTCAACTTTTAAAAATTAAAACACATTAGTTCATTTTTTTTCAATTAAATTTGAATCTAGAAAAACCCAAAATTATCCTAAATTCAAATATTTATAAAATATCTATTTAGAAAAATCAATAAAATAAGATATTAAAACTATCAAACTATGGACTTGTCATGCTTTAATTCCTCAAAAAAATAGATTTTTAATTCAATACTCTAAATATTTAAAAAATTGTACTGAAAAACTCTAATAAAATTTATATAAATTCTATCCCAGTGATATCAAGACCTACTTTTTTAGAAAGTTCATGCATGAATTTTACCTTAAATCATTTATTTTTTAATAAACAATATTTTTTAAAAAATACATTCAAAATTATAAAAAAACAGGATAGTATTTACCAATTTTCTTCAAAATTAGCAGCCTATTTACTATTTAAAAATTTTATTCAAAATCAGCAGCATGGGAAGAAGTAAAAGCTGATTTAATGAAAAGTAGGAAGCTTTCATGACTTTTTTTAGAATTGGCAATCGATAGAGCCATGCTTTTAGCAGAAGCATATTTATCCATCATTTTATTAATTATGTAAGTTTCTGATGAAATTAAACAAATTTTTCAATTTTCACCCATTACCAAAGTGAAAAATCCATTTTTCTTATTTCATAAATTTAATTTTCTGGGTATCAAAAATCATAAAAATTTTGTCTATCTATAAATCTGTAAAATTATAATAAAAATCATAAATTTTATAACTAATCTATATAAGTTGTCAAATAAGCATTAAGCTTTATGTACTTTGGGCATATGTCAGTCAAACCCAGAACAAAATGGCTACCTGGGTTTAAAAGATTTTACTGACTGAGGTGAGATCTCTGGAAATTAAATGATTTAACTTGAATCAAAAAATGTTTTGGAGTTTTATCAGAGAAAATTTTGGGTTAAGCCAAGTTACTGTTGTGTCATAAATTTTAGAGATAAATTAACCCTCTAACTGCTCAATTTGTAAATCAAGATCGCTTTAAAAATTGTGTTTTTTTTTTTTTTTTTTTTTTTTTGCATAGTTTAAGTATATATATAAATTGGAGAATTGAAATACTATTTTTTTTTCTAAAAAGATTTTTTATATGGATTTTTATCATGAGAAACTAAGCTTTCAGAAAAACTAACTTCAAATGTTATCACATAAAAAATTTATTTTTTAATAAATTTCAATTGAAATACAGTTAATTTCTATTTATAACATACTATCTATAATTCTATTATCTAATATAACTATAGTTCTAGTCATGTAATTCTATTTATTACCTAATTAAATGTCTAATACTGTATAATTTATTCCATTGGTTAAACGGTGCAAAGGTGGAATGTTCTTCTTAATAAAGGAAGAAAAATACATGCCCGCAAAAATCGCATGATAAGCAAATTTTGCTACATTTTAATTGCCTGTGGAAATTGCGGGATGAAGAGTCAGAGGGTTAAAGATAAATTTATGAGTGCCACAGTGTTATCTAATTTGTCTACAAATATATTTGTTCAATCTTTTAAATAAAAACTAAATAAACTGTATTTCCTTGTATTTTTTAACAAAAGTAGCTTAGATGAAATAAAAAGCATGAAATTACTTTTTAGTAGTAACAAAAATCTTGAAAAATGCTACAGAATAACAGAGCTGTTTAATAGAGCACATAAGTGTTTTCTCACTTTAGCTGTTCAAAGTCAATGATATTTTGTTTCCTAATGACCAAAAGTATCAAGTACTAAATTTATATGGAAACCCTTAGCTTTGATAATTGTATAAATGGCTGAATATTATATCTAGATTCATTTAGAAAAATAAAAACCCAAAATATGAATGTGACAATTAGTAACCCCTTTTAAATTAATGGCAAGAGGATAATTTATTCTTGGGAGTTTTTTAATCACTGTAGAATTAAACATTCTCAGCTCTCATGGGCCTTTGAAAAAATAAATAGATGAAAAATACTCTTTATAGAAGAGACAATCAAGAATAAAATGGGAAAAAAAATGATGAAGAAAATCAAACATACTTTAATATATGGCTACTTTTTAATTTAAATAGTTTCCACATTTGTAAGTCATTTTTGAAACTGCTCTTTGTGTTTTGGGAACACAGTAAAATTACTTTATTTCTTTCATTTTATATTATGGAATTTCTATTAAATACAAATTTTCACTAAAAATGTCTCACAACCTTTAATTTTGTATGAAATATTTATATATAAATATATATATATATATATATATATATATATATATATATATATATATATAGAGAGAGAGAGAGAGAGAGAGAGAGAGAGAGAGAGAGCAATAATTTACAGTTTTTATAAAATGTACATCTAAAAACTATGATTTAAAAAGAAGTATCTTTATGATTGAATAATTATACATGCGTGTTTGTGTACATAAAAATTCAATAATTTAAAATCTTAAACTTTTCACTCTAAAAAAATGTAGTAATCTGAAAGTGTTTTGATTACAAAGAATGAAAACTGAGTAAACTTTATGTAATAGAAATAGTAATCTCTAATTTTATGGAGTTTTGTGCACTTAGGCATAATTATTGGGTTATTTGACTACATTGCTATGAATAATCATGTATAGGGGAGACCGGGGTAAAATGGATCACCCCCTATTATTTATTTTATTTATTATTTTTAATATTTAATATTTTGATACATAAGTGACAGCACTGAAGTCTTGAAAATGAATGTGTAATAGTGTGTTTAGCTGACAATTTAGCCATTTTATTCTAGAAAGTTGATTTGTGGTAGTCAGAAGTAAATATTTTCATCATAACATATCTTCTTCTCTTCATTTAAGAATTGTGATTTGGAGGATTTAACTTCTCACAATAAAGAGCTAAGATAATGTATTATTATATTTAATGTAGCTAAAACAATTTAATATAAGATTTGTTCTTTTTTTTTGGACACTTTTTGCCAGAATTACACATGGGGTAAAATGGACCGCCAGTACCTGGGGTAAAATGGACCATGGTCCATTTTCCAGGTTGTCTTTCTTTTTTTTTAATTTCTGTATTCCATATGCTTTTCTAAGTTGATTTTATGTGTGATACTTTAAAAAACATGCAATCAGGATTGAAAGTAACAGATATATGGCCATTCAATGAAAACATCTTTGAGGATATCCAATATCTCTCATCATATGTGACTGATCAACCATCACCAGATTTTGAGTTACCAAGTACAACTGATTGTCAAACAAGCACAGGCGATCAACAATCAAGCGTAAGCATAGATGATCAGCAACCAAATACATCACAATCAAAGTGGAAATCATCAGTTGAAAACAATATCCCCTTTTGGATTATGCCCCTTAGCAAAAGCTACCATGCGCAAGACGACAAACAAACGAAAGAAGGGTGCATCAAAATTACACCAGTGAAAACGATGATTGAAAAGGTCAAAGAGAAGGAAAAGAAAAAATTAAAACAGAAAAATAGTGCTTTAGTTAAAGCTAGGAAGAATTTAGAAAAAATGTTGGTCTTAACTATGCAGAAAAATGATAAATCTGTGCACTTTAAAGCAAATAAAGAAAATTTATGTGGATCAGAAAGTTCAAGTGATTCGGAAAATATGTCATATAATTTTGATAATGAATTAAAAGTTGGCAAGTATGTTTTGGTTAAATTTTTGACAAAAAAGACAGTGGTTCAATTTGTTGGTTTAATAACAGGAAAAAATGATGAAGATTACGTTCTTGTGAAATTTATAAGGCAAAAACATAATTAAAATGTGTTCATTTTCTCTGACAATGTTAATGAATTGCTCGGAAATGTTCAAGATATTGTAATGAATCTCCCAGACCCTACTGCTTCTCAAGAAAATACTAGCAGTAACACACAAATCTTTTGGTATATAATTCATTAACTTCAATATTCGCCAATATTATGCTTTATATGCACATATTGAAGCTATAGAAAATAAATATAATACATTTTATGTTTTTGTACTATTAAATAATGTAATACATTTAAGTTATCTTTAGAAATTTTTTTTGCGGTCCATTTTACCCTGTGCCATGGACCATTTTACCCCGGGGTCGGGGTAAAATGGTCCACTTTGTCACTTGCTATTAAAAAATTATAATAAAAAAGTATTTATAATAATTGGTTTTGACTGAGTGTAATATAAAGCCTAATATATAGGTAATATGCATATATATTTTCTGATAAAAAAAAAATCATTATTTTGAGAGTAAATACTCAAAATTCACAAAAGTGGACCATTTTACCCCAGTTTCCCCTATATTCTTTATGAACTTAAATAAACAGACAATCAGAATTTGAGAATATGTCTACCAAACTGCAGCTAGAAAATATAAGAAAAGTTAATCATAAAGCAAATAAAACAGCATGATTAAACTGCAGGAATAAAAATAACATAATTTAGACTTGTTTTAATATATTGTTTAAAGGATACAAACATATGAATTCATTTTAACAAGGTATTAGAATTTCTTTTCAATTGTAGTATATTTATATTATACTAAAAACTGCTCTCATGCACTTACATTGAAGCTAGAATAAAAAGTTACTCAGCATATAACATATCTGATATGTAAACTGTAATAACAACTGAGCTCACATTTTCTTATCCCAAATAGTAAAACATGGTATACTCAAACCATTTTAAAAGTAAATAAAATGGTTTGACAAATGTTATAAACTTCATATACAGATCCATTGAGTAGATTTTATAAAACTCACCTTAATAAAATAAATTTTTAGCTTTTGATCTGAATTAATTTTACTATAAATAAGGGAGATTTTCATAAATTCATGAATTAAATCTAATTAAAACCATTTGTTTAAGGAGGGTTAAGTGTTTTTCCCTTAAGACTTTTGTTTGGTTAAACATAGTGAATTGTGAAAACGTCTTGAATATGAGTTTTTAAGACCGTTTAATTAAAAATAGAAGCACTATACGGGATATTATCACAGATCTCAAATATATAAATTAATAATCTTTATTAATAATCTTTACCAACAACATGCTATTTCTGTTATAGCACAATTGATACATACTATTTCAAAATGTGTGATATTCCTAATTTCAAAGCTGCTAGAGAAATGGTTTTTATTTTATTTTTTTCTTTCGTAGACTAAGCTTGCTTGATTGTTCATAATGTTAAACATGCTTAAATTGATACATGCTATTCTATATTCAACCAAACACCTTGTTTTGAATACACAATTTGGTATAAATACAAACAAGCTTTCAATCTACACATCGGCTCACCTGAGATAATGGAGTGATTCTATTAGGCTTTCCATAAATGCTAGATTTGTAGAGATGCCTGACGACATTTCTTTCGTGCAGGTTTGATTTTCGAAGAGATGAACTCATGCTAGCTGCACTGGTGCAAAGAATTAATTAGTTATCGAAATAATTAAGCAAAATGCCATACTTCAGAATTCGATTTAAAAGCCCTGTTCATTAAGAATCCGCAGTCAACTGAACACAGTCGATAAACAGTGCCATTGACGTTTGGCTGAAGGAAATAAACAAACAAAGGATCAGTCCTAAACTCCGGAGTTCCTTGAGCTTCTGTTGCAACCAAGGTGGTTAGAAAGGTATGCCGGAAAAACCAGAGTGATTATAACAATATGGAAAATTTATAAATGTAAAGAAGACATTCACGTTTTCTCACAAATTTTATTTCAATAAATTATTCCTGTTGTAAGAATGTGTAAAATTGCCATGATCAGTCTCCCAGCAACGAAACATATTGTACGTAAATATGGAGATACTCGGAATTGAGCAATTAACTGGGTTTGCGATGACACGAATGAAGTTTTCCTCTTAAGAAAATCTTAGATATAAGAGATTTTTTATAAAAAGAAAGCACTTCCTCCTTTGCTGATTTTTTTTTACTTCTAAAAGTTATTTGGTGGGGCAACCAGTCCACAGACATACCAAATTTGGGGCGAGGTTGCTCCGATTAGCAAGGCGGGTGTATTGTTCTGTAACTAGAATGAGAATAGGAATCAAATAAAAAAAACTAAGAACAAAGCTTCTGAAAAAATGTATCACGAGAACAATTAGCAAATTTTATGTTGTTAACAGTAACAACTGTTGGCTAGGTCAAGGACGTAAGCAAGGGGAAGTGTTTAGGGGTTTAAACACCACAACCCCTTGAGCTCAGAAAGAAGGGCAAAAATAAAAATTTTATTAGAAATTATGCGGGCTATTATTTTTTAGAATTATGACCCCCCCGCTTAAAAAATTTCTGCGTACGCTACTGGGCTAGGTTAACTCCAACATTAGGAAGTTTAAAGTGTCTTCTTTTTTATTTTAGATTTCTTTTTTTTATCCACATATACGTTTCTTTAAATATCTAAAAATATGTCTGCTCAATATGTTTTTTTTTTTTTTTTTTTTTGGGGTAATGTTAAGGGATCCTTCTTTTTAGCTATTTAATCTTAATCAAACATTTGTTAATTGTAATTTTTCAACTCCTCTTCTTAGCCCACTCTCCTGTTTCTAATCATGGATCTTGTTGGTGCTTCAACCACATTTGGCGAAATTGGCGTGCTTGCAGCTTGCGTGCGTGGCGTGTTTGCAGCGTGGCGTTTGAAATCTGGCGAGGGGATCGTAACTCAACAAATTGATACATAAACAAAAACAACATTTTGAGGAAAAATTTTACAAAAATTGAATATTTAAAATCTAATTGAATTAACAAAGAAAACACAAAGGAAACACATAACATTCATACTAAATAGACTGAAACATTCACTTAATCACAAATAAAATGAACTGAGTGTGATTTTCATCACAAATTTGTGATTTAGTGTAAATTGTAAAATTAATTTAAAAACTCTTTGACTTAAAAGAAACTGTATTTTGAGTGGAGGTTGAAGAGGAGTTGTAAAATTGAAAATTTTTTTTCAAATCTCTTATTATAGTCCAATTTATAAGGATTATTTCAAGAAATTCCAAGGAAATTTCCACTTTGAGCATAGATAGCTGTAGGGTAGGTGTGCCACTGACGCTAAATGTAACGAGTGGATCGGGACAGCCACTTTCAGTGCTACATTTGTTACCAAGGAATTATTGCTTGGTACACTGGCGCCATCTATTCACTAATATATTAGTTAAAACTACTCAAGTAATTTTGTATGATCTTGAGCAGTTTTTGTATTATTTTATTTACATTTTCGACATTATTTTAAAAGTTAATTTTCTATTTTCTTCTTTTTAGTTTTTGTTACTCGAATTTAAAATTTTTATTTTCATTTTTGTTAGTTTTTGTCGCTTTAAGTTTATAAAGTTAATTTTTGCTAAGAAATGAACTTGAGAATTGCTTCTAATATTATACTATGAACAATTTTTTTAAATTTATATTTTTAACTGTCAATTTTTTTATTATTATCTTTTTATTTTAATTTTTTAAAATTAATTTTTGCCATTATAAACTTCATACCTTAAGCTGTCAATGGCCGTAAACAGACTGATTTTTAAAGATAAAAACATTGTTCTGAAAAAATGTTATTCAATATAATAATTTAGAAACCTACATTTTTCTATCAAAGAATATTCATAAGTTTAAAATTTACTATTACTCTCAAAAGTATACAGCAATATTGAATAATTATTTCACTTAGCAAAGAGTAAAAAAGAATTTTTCTTGAATATTCTTTGATAGAAAAATATAAGCTTCTAAATTACTATATTGAATATTTCAATGAGCAATTTTTTCATGCTTAAATAAGGCTATTTACTGTCCATTAAAATAAACTGAGAACAAACATTATTGTCTGAATAATGCAATATGATTGCATATTTTTATTAGTTATTGTTAATTATTTTAAAAATTAAAAGACCATATAAATAAAAAAATTAAATCTTATTTATTAGAGATGCAATAGGTGTGATCAAAATATGTATTGAATGATGTAAATTTCTGTTGTATTGAACAGTAAACCTTCTCTAATATTTAGAATTTCTTCTACAGTTGGATATTTTAAAACACTTCCACTGCATATTTTCTTTTAACGGGACGAAATACTGACTTTATTTTTTTATTTTCTGCTTAATATTTACAGTTGAAGAAGGATCCATTCTTTTAATGCTTCTACTACGTATTATCTTCTATGTGTGTGTAACAAACATTTAATATGGCATTGAGATGTTTATGGATCTTATTTTCTTCTTCATCTGTAAAATGACATTCGTTAATGAATGCAGAAATATAATCTAATTTGTTTTGTAGAGATGTCTGGCCTTCTGCAAATTGAGAGGTACTGGGCAAAACTTGAAAAGCTTCTTTTAAAATATGTTTTTGTTTCATATCCATTGCTTCAAAAAAAATACAGTTTTCTTCTCTGTTGTCTTCACCATTATTATGTCTTTTTTTAATATTATAGTCTCTTTTAATGTTATTAATGTCTTTTTTTGCAATAAGCATTTTCCTGCCACTCTCAATTGTAATTGTGTCTCGAATGTCCTGCAAAATTTTATTTGCACTCACACCTTCTTTTAGTCTTTCTGAAATAAAAATGAATACATAAAAGGAGCATTATGAAAAATTAATAATTTTTGCCAACATAAATAAATAAAACAAGTAATTTGCTATAAAAACAATACAGTTACATTAAATTAATATTTTAAACATTTATCAATGCCCAACTGATTTCAAAATTTTGAAACTGATCTTGATGGGCAAGAAAGAAGAATTGTCGGGAAATTCAGAAGCATGGATATTATATCCAATAATTCATAATTAGCAATATCTTTCTAAAATGTTACAGAATGCAATGACCACAACTTGTAAATTTTCATAAAATTCTATTTTAAGATTATATTGCCTAATTAATCGTTTTTTGCTATTTTTTTTATGGTGAAGTACCGTTTTCTGTATCTTTTGACTAATTTTATATTAATTTTTCCCTTTCCCAATTTTTTGTGTATCGTATCATTCTTCTACTTTGCTCTCGTATATTTTTTGCTTTGCGTAATATTTTGTCTTGTTTTATGTTTATAAAAATTAAAAAAAAAAAAAACTGAAAAAATGCTTAATAAAAATTTTAAAATTTTATAAAAACCAAAAATATATCATTTGTTAGTGTTGTTGCTTTTTGTTTATTTTATATTTGCCGTACTAAGTTGCAACTTTTTAATGTCCCTATTTTGTTGTTATATTACTTTTTTTATATAATTTCTGAGCTTCATGTTGTTGAATCTATGTATTGCTGTTAACCATACCGAATGGTCATTGTTAAGGTTACAGTCTAATTATTCCCTAATTAGACGTCATAATTTTTTACGAGAACGTCCTCACCTCCTCGCTTCCTTGTGAGCTGGAGTGTATTCAATTTTTGTTTTGATCACTTTTTGCCTAGAGGCCTAAATTTATGTTTTGTTCTGCTTACGTTCGGAGGTTAAAGTGAAGATCTTGGACTTCGCTAGGTACTCCGTTAAACCCAATTACCTTGACCTTGAATGTTACAGGATTACTCAAATTTGTAAAGTCACCACAATAGGATGGTGGAATGAATGTGAATTATTTTTATTCTAAATATGACATTTGCATGTTTTTTAATTATTAAAAACCAAATGAAATTCAAATTTTTAAATGAAGCATGGTTGGTTAGTAGCAGTACAGTCTACTGCAGGGGTACCCAACCCAAATTGGTTGGTGGGCCAAACAACAATTTACTGAATTGAGGTGGGCTGCACATATAAAAATAAAACAACAAATTAATAAAAATATTTGGTACTACTGAAGAATAGGGTGTTCCTTTGCAAATTTGGTGAAATTATTGGTGATGTTTACTAAAGCTCAAAGGTATTTCATCTGAACAGCATTGTATCTCTTGCTATTTTGGCGACTTCAATGGATGTAGATTGCACTATTGTAATATAATTATATACATTATCTTAATTAACCAAAACCACTGAGAAAGCGGACATTTACATTTATGGCCAATTAACAATTTATATCCTTAACAATTTATAAAGCCAACAGCTCCAAATTATTAAAATTAGCTATAGTGAACCTTTAATAGTTGATTATAACTAATATTTTTAAGCATTACACATATTTAATATATCAGAAATGTGTTTCACAAGAGCTGTATAAAAATATAAATTAAAATATAAAAACAGACTATAGATGGCTAGATCAAGAGAAAATGTTAGGCTACGATGCTTGGAGCTTTATCGCCAAGTTGGCAAGGACACCCTGTTCTTCAGTCAAGCCATGTCCTAACTACAACAATACATTCACTATACTATATTTATAATCACCTCCAATATCTTACCTTCCTCCCTAATCATGAGGATTAAAATATTATTATAGTTATACTATAAATATATACTGTAGTCCAATACAACACGTATAATTTTAAAATTAATGTGAGATTTGTTATTATATTTTACTAGAGATTTTGTTAATATCAACGGATAATGTAGCTGATGGGTCATGTTTTTATCAAGCAACCTGCTGCGACACTTTGTTTTTACCAGGTTTAATTTGGAAAAAAATGATTCACAGTGATAAGTAGTTCCAAATGCTGATTTAATGCACATTGCCAATCGGCTAAAATTTGGAAATTTATCTTCGGCAATATATTTTTGATAATACTCAATCTTATTCCCTTCGTAGAGGGATTTTAGCTCAATGTTTGATTGCAATTCTATTAGCTCTATTTGTAAATTTGGAGGTGCTGATTCAACTTCTACATTAAAATGAACTAAGAATATTTTAATGATTTCCTCAAACTTTTGCATGTATGAGAATTTAGTATTGAATTCTTTAAATAATTTTGCAATTACAGTGGAATATTTGAAGAAGTTTTTATGGTCACTTTTATAGTTATTTAATAATAGGAAATGAATCAAATTATTTGACCATAATTGATTTGTATAAAGCTGAAGCTTTGTTACAAACAATTAAAATTCTATGTTTCAACTGTACATACTGAAAATGACTAAAACTATATAGACAGTTGAAAAGTTCAATTGGGCCGCAAAAAGTTTTTAAATGGGCATGCCTGGACTACTACTTTTAAGACAGAAATTCATATATAATTATATATGATAAAATTAGTGTAATTTGATGTAAATATACAGCATATTTCTGAATTTAATATTTTATAGAGCTCTCATAAAATAAATAAATATTATACCAGCAATAACTGTCCTATCAGACTGTGATAGTCTTAAGTGCTCTAGTTCAGCTTCATGATTTTCATGCTTTGGAAAATAATGTACCACTACATTTTTATTCCTCAGTTTAACCTTCATTCCTGCTGGGCAATTGGTTCCAATTTTGGCAGATCCTTGAGACTTTAAACTTTTCACACCTTTTCCTCTAGGATTGTAAGTTCCACTTCGACAACAGTGGTAGGACACAATTTTGTCTCCATTTTTAATACTCCTCATTCCCCGGTGTTTCACATAGTTCGACATGGTGATTTTTTCTTCCTCTTCTTTCCAAGCAATAAATTCTAAAGGAAGAAAACTTTAATTAAAACTTTTTATTTATGCCTACAAAAGTTAGAAAATTACAGTATTTAAACACACATAAGAGACATACACCATTCACATATTCTAGTATTAAAAATGTAAATCATTTAGAAAATACTTATAAAAGATATATAAAATTCACTGTACTAGAATGTATGACTAATGTGAAAAATTACAAAATTTGCATTTTGTAGTACTTACCACCAAAAGTATTGAATTCCTTCAAAATTTCTCCTTCTTTTAAGTGGTGATCAGCGGGAAAATATTTTCTTTGCATACATTTTCTTTCATGCCTTTTTAAAGTGAAGGGGCGACTAAAGATTTGGTTACAAATTGTGCAGGTTAAACGCAATTTGCTATCCACATTTGCTTCACTTTCCATGTTTAACAAGCGAGCTCTCGATTACTTAAATAGGTTTTTAGTTAATAGATGGCGCTAGTGAGCCAGGCAATTTTCTAGCGGAAGTGTAAGCACCCAAAATTGGCTAACCTGATCCACTCGAAACGGTAGCACCAACATTAGCTGTCCCGATGAATGGATCAGGACAGCCAGTAAGCCGCTAAGGTTTCAGAGGAACTGGCATAATCTATTTTGGAAAAATTTCATTCAATATAATAATTTAGAAATTTTCCTTTTTCTATCAAAGAATATTCATAAGCTTAAATTTTGCTATTCCTCTCAAAGTAAATTATTTCATTAGCTTCGAAAGTGTATCGACACACAATTAATTTTTAACTGCTAATATCATCAATATATAAACTAAAGTACAAGTACTTTTGTAAGATTTTGGGTAGTTTGCCTAATTTTATTTATGTTTTTGATATTATTTAAAGTTAATTTCCTATTTTTTCTTTGAAATTTTTTGTTACTTTAATTGTAAATTTTTTATTATCCTTGTTAGTTTTTGTTGTTTCAAGTTTTTAAAATTAATTTTTGCCATGAAATGAGTTGGGGCAGTTATTGTATCATATCTAATATTTTATTTACATTTTTGACAAATTTCAAAATTGAATATTTATATTTTTAAATGTCATTTTTTATCATCTTTTTAAGTTTTTTCATTTTAAGTTTTTAAAATTAACTTTTGCCATTATTAACTTAATTCACAATGGGCAGTAAACAGCCTAATTTTAAAAAATAAAAAACTATTTTGGAAAAATGTCATTCAATATATAATAATTTAGATATTTTCATTTTTCTATCAAAGAATATTCATAAGCTTAAATTTTGCTATTCATCCCAAAGTAAATTCTTTCATTAGCTTCGAAAGTGTATCGACACACAATTAATTTTTAACTGCTTTTATTGAAGAAATAGAATATTTATCTTTACATTCAATGTAATTTTAATACTTAAATTAGAGAGAAAAATTATTTACTAGTGTTCTATACTTTTGGAAGGTATAGAAAATTTCAGATTGTGAATATTCTTTAATAGAATAAATAAACTTCTAAATTGTTATATTCAATAACATTTTAATGAGTAATTGGAAGTAAAGATTTTGTCACAAAATATGTAGCTTAAATCTGTTTTAACCACATTTACTTCTCCCTCTATTATTTAATATGAAGTAAAGAAAAACTAACAATTAGCTCATACACGATACAGCATACAGCCCTGGTCGGGGCCACGATTACTTGAATAGTTTTAGTTTACATGTTAATAAATAGATAGTGCCAGTGCAGCAAGTAATTTCCCCCATGAAACCATAGAGGCATCCTGATCATCCTGAATAGTTTAGTTTTAGTGAAAATTTTCCCATCTTTGACTGTAACTGCAGAGAAATATTTACCGCGAAAATTGTTGTGAAGTTTGACTGTAAACAAATTTTGTGATTCTGTTCGGTATTTTTTTTAATATATCCTCATGGGAATTCAAGGTTTAGCGAAACTTATTGCTGATAATGCTCCATCTTCTGTTAAAGAGAATGAAATTAAGAACTATTTTGGTATGTTAATAATTAACTTATAAGGCATCTTTGTTTTATAACATATAAATACTTATGGATTTTTTTTTGTTCTGTATTTAATTCATTGGTATTATTAACTTAGCTGTAACAAAACATTTTGCTTTTTAATTGATATACATAACAAAAAATGCGTTGGTACCAAAGTTTTTGTTGTAAGTGGCTCGTGAAAGCATTTATTTTTTGCCAAACTGAGCTATTAGTTATTATTATAGCTTATTAGCACTATTAGCAATTTCCCTACATGCATATAGTAGCTTGTGATTGACAGTATGGCAATAGTTTTTTTAAATCTATAAGTGTACAAATTATGTCAGCAAGTGTGAACACTAATGTGACAGTAAATGGTAGATATCAGTTATCTCGGTAATTTTATTCCTTTTTTACAAGCAATTTTTTTTATAAACTTGATTTATTAGATTAGACAACTTAAAATTTTAATGTAACCCATATATCCTGGAGGTTTTAAAATCCTTTAATTAATGCATAAAATTTGTATTTGTTAGGAGACTATTAAAAATGTTGGGTAAATTCCCAATTCCGGGGGCCCCGCCGCAATGTTTTTGGCTCTATTTTTGTACAAGTGATCGCCAAATTGTCGCCAAGTGATGCTTACAATTTGTGTATTAAGTTTATACCTGATCTCAAAGCATATTTTGAACAAAAAAGGGTTTGAAATTTTGTTAAGATGAATACAAATTAAAATTTGAGTCTTTAATATATTTAGAGGCTCTTAAGTACTGCTTATTAAACTAAACAGCACAGAATTTTTGCAATAAGTGCAAATTAAGCAAAATATAAGCATTAATTGGTTATATTTAGGCAATTTTGCATATAAAATATTTAGTTATATTTATAAAATACGGTTGCTATTTAATGAAATTATTTTAAAACTATCAAACGATTAAATAGTTATAAACTACGGTACAAATTACTTTTATTACTCAGCGTATCATTATTAACAATGTAGTACACTATAAAACAATAGTTTAAAAAAATTTCTTCATCATTTTGTATTAAATTAAGACACAATTTTGAATAAAGTTCAAAAAGCAGTAAATAAAAAAAATATAAATGTGAATTATAACATCACTTGTTACTCTTCGAAAATTGTGCATAAAATATAAAATAAATAAAGTGCTAACCTAATTTAAGTATCCTGAGTTGTTGGTAGATATACATGATTGATCTGATTTAAAAAATCCTGAAAAGCATCTTAAGGATTTTCTTTCATTTTCCTCCACATAAATTCACAAAGGTACGAATCAAATTGATCTCCACACTTGCGAACTGTAAGGAGGGATCTCTTAACTGAGCTCCATAAGCCCTCAATTGCATTGGTTTGAGCTCCAGTATTAAATTTAAAAAAAAAAACGGAAAAAAATATAAGAGCTCAGGCAAAATGGACAAACCTCCAGAGCACAGCCGAAATGGACAAAGACTTGAAATGGACGCTAGAAAATCCAAATTCAGCGGTCTTGAAGTATTGTTAGTTACAGGAACCAATAAGGGTCAGATATCCAAATCACGTGTCATTTCCCCCAATACCCTAAAATAAAGGTGCCGATTGACACCCCCACCTTTTTTAGGGGGTCGTGGAAGAGTCCGAAAAGAAGAGCAAGGTTTGCCAGAAAATAGGGTTGTAGAATTTGGCGATATCTCCCACGCTTGGCATTCCCACCGAACTCGGTTCCGCGGGCCCCCCGAACTGGGAAATAGCCAAATATTGTTTCACTTTATTTGAGAGCTATTTCAAAGATGAAAAAGAAAACAATCCACAATCGTACTTTACATAATCTATTTGTTTCTCTAATGAGATAGTCTAATATACATCTCAAGTATAAGGTAACAAATTTTCCACAATCATGGGAAATCGCATTACATTGATTCTTTACACAATAGGTTGTATATAACCCCCTAAGAAGTTCCAGTAATGGAATGCTAGGCATAAATGGGTTAATAAGGAGTTTTTGAAAGATTTTTGCAAACTAAGAAATGTAATTTTATTGCAGGACGAAAGATAGCTGTTGATGCTTCAATGAGCATTTATCAGTTCTTAATTGCTGTTCGTCAAGAATCGAATATGCTGACAAATAGTGATGGAGAAACAACAAGGTAATTATAGCATATATTTTATAGGAAGCAGTATAAACAAAAGTAATCAGTTTAATAGCCTTTTTATGAAAAGTAACTCTAAAAATGTTATTGTATTTGTCTACTGTTTTAATTATGAAGATCAGCCTTTTGACTGATATTAAACATTTTGTGGAGTTTTATGTGCTTATATATAATGGTAACTGTGATAAAGAATTAAAAAATAGTACCAAAGAAATCAAGTTCATTTAGAAAGTATTGTAATTTACCGAAGAAAGGTTCTTTTAAATGCCACTGCTGGAATGGATGTTTGTAACTGTTTGAAATCTGCATTATTAGCTTATGTGTCGCAAAAGAATAGAGCATTATGTTCAAAAAATAAAAACATAGATTAAATCAAACCAGAAGTAATTATATAGAAGAATTGATACAATGTCTGCAATTCAAACTAATAAGAATATTGATTTAAAGAAGAGAAGTTTGTAATTGTTCCTAGTACACTAGGGCAGGGATGGACAAACTTTTTTGGCCGCGGACCAAAAATAGAAAGAAAATAAATTTGGCGGATCAAGATAAATTTTTCTAAAATTTTAAAAACAATATACAAGTACCTAACAGTTTAAATAATGAGATGAATGAAATTGCAATTTCATGTTTAAAAGTTCCTTATACTCAACTTCGAAGTGAGATGTACTGATTTTAAGAAACGATGCTAAATGCTCATCTGTAAGTCTACTTCTGAAATTATTCTTCGAAGGTTCAAAGTCGAAAATGCTTGTTCACATATAAGAAGCAAATAGACCGCTGATCAGTGCATGAGATAATAAATTTGGGATATAATATTTAAGAAGAGTAGAAAAGGAGATGGCTATATAATGTATAAATATATATTTCTTTTAATTTGCCTTGGACCAGCAACTTAAAATTCTATCCCCGGGCAGATAAAAACTTCCGGCGGGCCAGAGTTGGCCCTTCCCTGCACTAGAGTAAATAAGACACTAATTTTTTTTAATTACATGAATTAATAAAAACTCTTAAAAACCATCAGAGGTCTTATGTACCCAAACCCAAGGTATCATAACCCTAAGAGCACTTAAAAGCCTGTAAGTGCCTCTAAAAAATAAAAACAAATGCATTAAAAAATGTAATAAGTATTATCTCCCTTGCTTTTATATATTTATATAAACCTGGGGAAAATTCTGGAATTCTGAAACGACAAAGCAGCTAAACTTGTGTTTTATTTATAAATCATTTAACGACTTACAAAGTTGGTTGTAAAATTTTCATAAAAAATAAAAATTATTGTGAGTACTTAGCCCTTAGTCTACCCTCATCTTTCTAGTAATTCTATGGTTGAAAGAGTAAAATGTATAAATTAACATGAAGCATCCTTTATTTAAATTATGATATAGAAAATTAAAACAAGCAAAAAACCCTATATTGCAAGTAATTATTTTCTACTGATTTATGAATTATTCTTATATATTATATATATTTATTTATTTTAGTTATATGTTTTTTTTTTTATTATATATTAAAAAAGAATTGATTTAGACATCTAACTTGAACAATTTAATTTACTTGTATCAAATATTATACTTTATATTTAAATTTCAAAAATTTGATTTTTTTTATTTAAAAAAAATTGTGATTTTTATTAACCGTGGTAAATAACATGTGCATGTAATTTGTGGGTTGAATGTTAAATTTTAAAACTGTTCTGTTGCTCCTGACAGAGGTGTCTGAATGTTGTCATGTCTGTAGTATAATGTGTTTTGATGCAAATTACTATATCCATTTAAATAAGAATGAAAAAAGTAAACAAAAGAAATCAGAAGTCAGTTTTATATAATGTAGCTCAGAGACAATACAAATTTCTCTTCAATCTTTGCTTCCCTTTGTATAGTATGATTGTAGTCTCACAATAATAGTTTGACTGTACATTTCACATATAATGTGTAAGTATAAATAGTAAATTTAATGATCAGACTATTAGAATTTGTTATACTACATAATGGAACAGGGGCATTATAGACGGTGATCCCGTCCTTTTTTTTTTTTTTTTTTTTTTTTTTTTTTTTTTTGTTTTTTACCAATAGTAAAATGCGTGTTTTGAAAAATCGTTAAGTAGAAAAACATGGCAGCATATTTGAAACACAACATTAACAAATCTTAACTTTAAAAAAGAAAAAAACAGATTAAGGTTGGTTGGAAGCACTACGGTCTACTTTTTTGCAACACGAGGGCTAATGAGACCGGGACCTACTGCTTAAAGCCGATTCCGAACGGCTACGAACATCCATGCCTTAGTGGGATTCGAACCCACGAACTCCGGATCCGAAGGTCAGTGCCCTAACCATTCGGCCATCGTTCAGCAAAAAAAAAAAAAAAAACAGATTAAGAATTTAAAGCATTATTAAAATAAATTTAGCATAATAATTATCATTTTTTTACGTAATTTACAAAATAAATAACAGATTAGTAATATTTATGATATATATCAACAGAATAAATACAATATATAGCATTTTAACAAGCACTAATATTATAAAAAATCTAATGTGAGGGGGAGTTCCCCCCCTCAATCCTCCCTTGTAATAAAAGAAATGCTAAATAAATTTAATAACAGATGTAAATTCGAAATAGTAGCACCACAAAGATTCTTCAATACTCTTACCTCCCTTAAAATAACTTTGAAATAATTCTTTTTTACCCCCCAACCCCCCAAAAAACCTCAGATTTGAAATACCGTTGTTTCCACACACTTGGAGTTTAGAATGAAATGCAAAACCCACCTCACACCTAAGAATGTCCTGATATTTTTTAACAATTTCAAAAATAGTAAGAACTGAAATAACTATACCCATCATAATTAAATTACTAAATACCAGAAAATAAGAACAAAACAAAAATGTTCCAAGCTCTTGTTTGATTAAAATATCCTGATACTCTAACAATTTCAAAAATAGTAAGAACCGAAATAATTACACCCGCCATAACTAAATTACTAATCCCAGAAAATAAGAACAAAACAAAAATGTTCCAAACCAAAGCATCTTGTTTGATTTAGAGTATTCTGATACTTTTTAACAATTTCAAAAATAGTAAGAACCAAAATAACTACACCCACCACAACTAAATTACCAAATTCAGAAAATGATAAGAACAAAAAATATAAATACAACCTGACCTAGGCGACGGTAAACCAAAAGAACTCTAAGATGCAAATTTCTCGAATAGTGCCGGGTACTGACGTCAGAAATCATGTGCACCAATGGGGTACAAGAACACATTAGAGCTGCGATACCCCAGCACCAAAGCCAGGGCAAACACACCAACCCACTCATTGCCCCATAAAATCACCAAATTTGGGGACAAAAAAAACACGGCATCTTTAATGATTCTGTACCCTACATAATATTTAATACACAATACACTTAATGACTTTATCCTTTATATTCTGAAAGAATATCTAAGCAAATTGTTTTTTGATTACATAAATTTACTAAATGTTCAAATACTTTGCAAGTATTAATAAAAAAAGGATTGATGCTATTAAATAAAAATTTTCTTTCTTTCTCAGTCATTTAGTGGGTCTTTTTTATCGAACAATTCGTATGATTGAAAATGGAATCAAACCTGTGTATGTATTTGATGGTAAACCTCCACAAATGAAGTCATCTGAGGTAAATTTATATATTAAAGAATCTTATTCTTGAATAAAATTAAAGGCTTTTATTGATATGCTTCCTATTTAAAAAATTTAATTTCAGACTTGTCTTTGTTTATTAATTACTATATAAATTCTTTTCTCTTTCAGCTTGAAAAACGACAAGAAAGACGGGAAGAAGCAGAAAAGAATCTGAAAAAAGCTGAAGAAGAAGGTGTTATTTATTTTTAAAGGTTTAATACCTGATGTTTTTATTGATATTGTTCTCTAACTGTATTTTTCAAATACTATAGGTATCACAGAAGATGTGAACAAATTTAGCAGGCGACTAGTCAAAGTTACTCGTCAACATAATGAAGAATGTAGAGAATTACTCAGATTAATGGGTGTGCCATATGTGGAAGTAAGGCTTTTATTGTGTTAAAATTAGTGGCATATAGAAAGCATAATTATATGTTTTTAGTAGTTTAAATAAAAAGTGATTAGATTTTTGTAAAATATTTTACATATGATTCAGACTTCTGAATATTATGTTTTGTGTATTAAAGTTTTCCCTGTGTTATTGCTTGGAATAATTTTGGCTATAGATTTGAAAAATGTATATGTAAATGTAATAAATTTATTTTGTGCACTTTATAGTCCTAAAAAGGTTAGATGTTAGTAGTATTATATTTGGTGACTTAAATAAGTATAAAAATAAATATAAAGACTTCTCAAGATTTGTATATCACTAGTAAGTGCTTTAAAACTACTTTTTATGTGAAAAAATCTTTAAAACTGCTCTTTTATGTGAAAGTGCTTTTTGTTTGTTCCTTTTTACTGCATATTTTTATATGGTAATAATACCCAAAACTTTTGATAATAAACTAAAACTTGTTTTCTATATATTATATATATATATATATTGCAAATGATGTATGTTTTTCTTTGATTGTTATTACAAACTTTATTTTGATGTAGTATTACTGGATAACTAACTTCATAGTATAAATGTTTATACTTTTTTTTTTGTTGTTATGTTGTATTTTCAGTTTACCTTATAATGTACAAAAACATTAAAATTTGAAAATAAGAGTATTCAGAAAGATTGCTTTGCTCACTCTCTATCAGTTAAGGCATTACTAAAAAATTATTTATATTAAAACCAGTAAAGAATTAAAATTAAATCTGCATTTCTATGATGTTGTGCCTCTAGGTGTTTCCTTTTTACCCTGTTAATATAATAATTTTTTTTATTTTATCATGTAGGTTTACATTTATAGATCAGGGATGGGCAAACTAAGGCCCACGGTCCAACTCCGGCTTGCTGGAAGGATTTATGCGGCCCTCGGGTGGAATTTTAAGTTGCCGTTATGAGGCAAATTAAAAGAAATACATATTTATACATTATATATCCATCTCCTTTTCTACTTTGTTTAAATATTATATCCAAAATGTATTATCTCATGCCCAGAAGATCAGTGCTATGTTTGCTTCTTATATATATGTTAACAAGTGTTTTCATCTATGAACCTTAGAAATAATTTCAGAAGTAGACTGACAAATGAGCCTTTATCCTTGTTACTTTAAAATCGGTACATCTCACTTTGAACCTCAATATAAGGAACTTTTAAATATGAAATTGCAATTTTGTGCATCTCATTAAGATGTTTAAATCGTAATACTTCTATATTGTTTTTAAAATTTTAGAAAAATTTATTATCTTGGCCACGATTAAAAAAGTTTGCCCATCCCTGATATAGATAAACGGTAAAATTTGAAAATGCAGTTAGCATACTTCAAAAGTTCTCTTAAAATACTGTATTGAACTAAAATGTTATAGAATAAAAACAATGTTGGATATGATGACTAAATCTAGATTGCTATCATGTTATGTCCGTAGGTGCTTTTTTTTTTTTTAAAGAAAAATAATTCAATGATTTATTTATTTTCCAAACTAAGTATGAATCTTGATTTCTCTTGAAGTTTAAAAAGTAACATTTTTATTATTGTAATATATATTTATATATATGCACTGAGAAGCCCACAAATTAGAGATGCCATCCTATAATGAGTTTAATCTTCCTTTAGCTTTGATTACAGTCAATATTCTTGGTATGTACTCAAGTTTCTGATAATATTGCTAAGATATGTTGACTCATAATGAGAACTAACATAACATAATGAGAACTACAAGTTGAGTCAGAGTAGATGGCAGCATTAAGTGATCTTTCAACTTAATCTGACAGATGCTCAATAGAATTGATATCAGCAGGGTTCCCACGGTCCTTAAGAACTCTTTAATTATAGCTTTCATTTTTAAGGGCCCTTACAACTATTTAATTTTGGTCAAAGGTCCTTAAAATCTCCTAAATTTTTAAATTACAATACAATCAATTTCATTATTGATGCAATCCGCCGCTATCATGTGATTTCCTATCAGTTTTTTTCTTAGTTAATTATTTGACAAATAAATAATCTTTTGTATACTTAAAAGGTTTAAAGTATAAAGTCAGCTGCCCTTTCCTAATATCTAAGTCCTGCAGATTTTAATTAAACGAAGCATGAAGGATGGGGGGTTTCTAGATATTTCAGTTACTTATGGAAGTTTAATTTTCCTTGCATTGGATGTAATAGGAAAGTCTAAAACTTTTCCTCCATCTTAGGCTACGTCAGGTATCATCAGCTAGACATGCATGCATACATATATATATGAGTCATTTTTAAAATCTCAGAAAGTTCTGTTTATAATATTACATTTTATTCACAATTTATTTTTAGTTTGATCACTCAAAAAACTTTAAATGCACATTTTTCAAAATTAATTTTTGTCAAATAGATTTATCTTATATTAATTTTTAGGCATTTTTAAAAACTTAATTCTGAAATATTGTAGGGCATTTATTAAACTTGCCTTGTCTGGTTCATAATCATTAAAATATGTTCTTCAGCAAATAGGGTTTATGTTGTTATGCCACATAGGTCCTTATAAAAAAATACTCTGGTCCTCAGAAAGTCCTTAACTTTTGTTCTGGAAAAAGAGTGGGAACCCTATCAGGGATTTAAACCAGAACTGAGGCAATACACATTATATAGGTCTGAACAAAAGCTGAAGCTAAACCAACACACACACACGCACACACACACACACACATATATATATATATATATATATATATATATACACACACACACACACACACACACACACATATATATATATATACATACATATATTCTCTAGAATGAATGGAAATTTAGATTTTGCATAATATAGTATCAAAGTTTCTAAAGAGTTTGTTGATTTGTAATGCAGAGCAGGAGAAAACAAAAAAAAAATGTAGTTTTAAAGATGAATATATATAAATTTTAGTATACTTTTTTATACAGGTGGTTTAAAAATTTATTTATTTATTTAATCTAGGCTCCTTGTGAAGCTGAAGCACAATGTGCTGCTTTAGTGAAATCTGGTAAGGTGTATGCAACTGCCACTGAAGATATGGATGGTTTAACGTTTGGATCAACAATACTGTTACGACATATGACATTCAGTGAAGCTAGGTATTTCTGAATCACAGTAATATTTTAAATATATCTGAGTATTTATTTCATACAAGCATTATACATAAGGAGCTTGACTTATGCTAAGCAAGGTGATAGAAATCTCATTAATACTTAAACTTATCCCCTATATAATAATAGCCTAAGTTGCCTGTCCACAAATTTCTGAAGCAGTTGTACCTGGAATGGATACAGGCATCCGTATTGGAATTTTCATGAGTTAGGGTTAGCAAAATTGAAAGCCAGTTCGAAATCCACCCCATCCCCCTTTTCGAGCGTTTAATGCTATTATTTCAAGCCTTATCCTTCCTCTTATTCTATACAAAATTCATTCTTCATAGGATGGCAAAGGCAGAAAGTAATAATTAAATTTCTAGACTGTTTCTGCTTGAACCTTCATATACTCTAATTAGTTCGCTCACGACGTGCAGGCGTTTGGTAGAATGCCAGCCCATTTGGTCGTTATACTTCTCGGGTTGACGGTTCTATCCCCGTCGCAGCCAATTTTTTTTAATGTCTAATAAATTTAATATTTTCTGCCTTATCTTTTAAATTCTTATTCCGAAAATTGTTTTATTATTTTAAAAGTCGTTTTATTATTTTTAAAATAAAGTTTTACTATTTTTTCTACTTTTTATAATTTTTATTATTTTTATTTTATTAAATTCATGTATTGTTGTATGGATGTCCCTGGCCACATAAACATTTCATGCTGTATATCCTTAAACTTTCTTCTCGTAATGTAATAATAGTCTAAGTTATCTGTCCGTCTGTCCTCGAAGTTATGAAGCTGTTGGACCTAGAATGGATAGAGCATCCCTATTGGATTTTTGATGAGTTAGGGTTTGCAAAATTCAAAGCGAGTAAAGTTTATCTTTTCCTAAACTATAGATCTGATTCTGAAGTAAATTGGTATAAATAAGCTTCGTATCACAGCGAAAAATACTGTCCTCTTTAGAACGTTCGAAATCCACCCTGTCCCCATTTCAAGCATTTAATGCCATTATATCAAGCCCCATTGTAAGACCAAGCGATTAAATTTATCACATAATAAATAGGTAAAAATAACAATTTTTTTCTAACCTTATGACGTCATTTCTTTAACCATCTCATTTAATCATTTCTCATTTTAAATCATTTAAATACTTTCTGCATTATTTTCATATGATTTATCACTAAACTTAAGATATTACATAAATAATTTTCTTTTTTATTTGACTTAAATAATAGATTAAGTACATATATGATAATTTTAATCGATTATTTTTGTTGAAAGATAATTCTCAGCCAAAAAAACAGTTTTTTTACCTTCCTTGTAGGATACTTTACAATTCTGAAAAATTAAAAATTTTACTGATCCCATCATATGACGGGCTATATTCCAGTATAAACATAATAACCTGAAGTTAAAAATTAAAAGCATTAGAGTAGGATATGGTTGTTAGAGTGCTTTCTACAAAAACCTAGGGTTACTCAATGGCTCTCCAGAGGTTCCTCACAAGGGTTTGAATTCCAATGTGGCATGGGTGTTCATAGCCGTTCAAAATCAGCTTTAAGCAGTAGGTCCTGGTATCATTAACTCTCGTGTTGCAAAAAGTAAACTGTAGTGCTCAAAACCAAACCAGATGTTCCTCAAGATATTTTTGAATACCACCAAAATTTTAAAGAAAATCTTAAAATTCATTTATAATTTTTGTCCAGTCATTTACATAGCATAAATATTTGTAACTAATGCACAGCTGTAGGGAATAGAAAAAGGGATATAAATAAGAGTCATTCTAACCACATGTGACAGTACAGCACAAAAGGTGAAACATTCATGATTGCCTAAACACTGATTTGGGCATTTATGGTCAGAAAATCAATTATTGATAACAATTGAATTTTTTTATTGGCTTACCTCATTATTTTTTCAAAACCAAATGAATTTAATTGTGCACTTTAAGAAAAGTACGTTTGTATTCAGCCCCAATTACAAAATAGTATCTAAATGAAAACTTCAATTTTAGATTAGTTGTGTTCACAATCATCAACTAGACTGTTTTGCAACTATAAAAATCTTTCTCTTAGAAATAAGCAATGTGAGAATGTTACCAAACATTTGAGTCTCTCAGTTATTCTGCAGAGCAGTACTTCTAATAAACAACATAATTTCAACAATAAAACAACAGATATTTTCTTTATAGATACGCAGATCACAATGTTATATATTGTATGAAGAGAATAGTTATGCTGTATTTCATCTCATTTAGAATTATTTTTGCAGGAAAATGCCTATTAAAGAGTTCTATTTAAGCAAAGTATTAGAAGAGCTTGAATTAAGTCAAGAGGAAGTAAGTAAAAAACTTTTATTGTCTTTTCTTTTACCTAAAAATTAAAGAGATCCACTGAGTGAACTGATCAGTTAAATTGTTCAATAAAATATTATTATTATTATTCTATAATTTAAAGGATATAATTTAATTTGTTATAAAATATACATGTTTAAAATTTGTGTAAATAAGCTTCAAAATACTGAATTTTAAATCAGGGTTCCCACAATCCTTAAAAGTCCTTAAGAACGCCTTAATTTTAGAATTCATTTTTAAGGTATTTAAAACTACTTAATTTTTGTCAAAGGTCCTTAAAAACTTCTTAACTTTTAAGGAATTGGAACTTGATCAATTTATCCGTCATCAGGTGATTTCCTATGAGTTTTCACTCTACTCTCCTAACTTTCTGGTTTTATATGTTCAGAGTTAAATTTGCCAGAAACCAGGTCTAAGAATGCCAGTACAGGTGATAAGTACTGGTCAAAGAATATATAAAATATTTGTTAATTTTCATAACATTCTTTTACATTTTCTAGCCAAAAGTGGAGTATTAATAACTAAGAAAGTTCTCAAATGCATATATGTTGTCAGCATATTACTGTAGTAATTCAAAATTCCTTTCCTTGATATCCTTAAAAAAATTATGAAAATACTTTCATTTTATTAATACTTTTTATGGTCATGAGCTAGGAAACTTATTTCACAAATAATCTTTCACATACTGAAAACGTTTGAAGCATAAAGTCAGCTGCCCTTTCCTAAAGGCTAACAATCATGCAGATTTTATAAACAAAGCATGGAGGGGGGGGTGTTGATATTTCAGTTACTTACGGAAGTTTAATTTTCCTTGCATAGAATGTAATAGAAAAGTCTAAAACTATCTTCTTTCCCAGGCAACGTCAGGTATAATCAGCTAGTACATACATACATACATATATATATATATATATATATATACACACACACACACACTAGTCATTTCTAAACCCCCAGAAAGTACTGTTTATAATATTGTATTTTATTCACAATTTATTTTTAGTTTGAACTCTCAAAAAACTGTAGGTGTACATTTTTCAAAATTAGTTTTTGTCAAATAGATTTACCTTATATTAATTTTTAGGCATTTTCAACAACTTAATTCTGAAATATTGTAGGGCATTTATTGAACATGCCTTGTCTGGTTCATAATCATTAAAATATGTGCCTCAAAAAATATGTATGTTATGCTGTGTATTTCAAGTAGGTACTTATAAAAAGTTACTTTGGTCCTTAGAAAGTCCTTAATTTTTCTTCTGGAAAAGGAGTGGGAACCCTGTAAATACATTTTACTGTAAGTTTTTTTTTAATATATATATATATATATATATATATATATATATATATATTGAAATGTGCTATTCAACGTAAGATGTCAAAATTAAAGTTAATTGATAATTTTATATATTTGTATAAAAATGCTCAAAATAAAAATGAGAAAGAAATAACATTTCTGATATAGTGGTGCACTTTTGTAACTTCAAAAGCATTTGTTATTTAATGTGTTTCTAAATTTTCATTTTAACTATTATAACTAGAAATGCTTGCAAATACAGTCGACTTTCAATATCTTGAAGACATTTCTCAATGTTCTACATATCTTTGAGATTTTGCTAACTCCCCAAATTTGCATAAATGTATGTAGATGATGAACAACACTGTTGAAGTGATTAAAATATCAGAATATTTATTTTGCAATTCTGATGAATAGAACTTTGCTTTATAAAAAATTTCTTGATTTTGGGGAACTTTTCTGACAATCAAGGTTTGTAGCTAGCATGAATAATAACTGGAGAGAATTGAAGCTTACCATATCATATTTTTTTTTTATGAATTTCATGGAGAAGCTAGAGATGCCTTTGTTAAGAATGGGAATTAAATCTCTCCAGGCTACTATCAGTTTACAAAGGATATGTTAATAACACCTAAAAAAGAGTTTATGTTCAAGGAAAGTAAAATATTTTTCCTTATCTCTCTCTCTCTCTCTCTCTCTCTCTCTCTATATATATATATATATATATATATATATATATATGTATATATATAGATATATGTGTATATATATATTAATAGGGTTAAGTTAATGTTTCCAATTCTCAATTAAAACTGTAATTTTAACTGACACTGTGGCAACATAAATACTGGATGAGTTGGCTTTTAGTATAGCTTTATAAATACTTTGTTCTTCTAATTTGTATTTTCATTTCATATTCTTATGGTCTTTTGGTTGTATGGGAATGTTCAGGCCTATGGATATGTGTATGGAAGTCGTAAACCTTCCACACCCAATCCTTCTTCTTTCCTTTCCGTTTTACAATTACTGGGCTTAATGAAGTTATAGTATTTTGGTTCTGTTTTGTTATTTTATTTATTTACCCCTGTGTAATTGTTGCGTAGAGCGCATTACATGGTAAGTAATTTTAACTATCTGTCTTTATCTAATTTTATCAATATATATATATATATATGTAGACTAATACCTGTGATATTTCTGTTACAGTTTATAGATTTATGCATCCTGCTAGGCTGTGATTATTGTGAAAGTATTAAAGGAATTGGTCCAAAGAAAGCCTTTGAGCTTATCAAGAAACACAAATGCATTGAAAAAATTATCGAAGTCATAGATAAAAAAGTAATTGTGTGATCTCTCTTTTTTTTTCACTCTATGTAATGTATAAGTGTGCGATAATTAAAGTTTTATATAATTTGTAGAAATATCCAATTCCTGAAAACTGGCTGTTTAAAGAAGCAAGAGAACTCTTTAAATCTCCTGAAGTAACCACTGCAGAAACTGTTGATGTAAGCATTTATTAATATGGTTGATTATTAAAATACTCTGTTCACACTCAAATTTATGACATGCACCCTGTTTTTATTTGAAAAAATGATAATATTATATCTTGTGTACAACGCATACCAAAAATTTGTTATATGACTTTCCAGATTGTAAACCAATGCTACCATTGGCTATCAAACTCCAATTCTTTTGTCATTCTAAAAGTGACTCGATTCTTAACAAAATCCTTCATGTTTACTGTCAGTCATTTAAGGACATTGGGTGTGTATGGGAAGTAAATCTGAAGGGAGCCTGCACCTCCCCCCTTTTTAGCTTTACAGTATATAGCCTGTCATATGTCGGGATCATTAAATTTTTTCATTTTCCAGAATTGTAAAGTACCCTATGAGGCAGGTAAAAAAAATGGTTTGTTTTTTGGCCGTGAATTATCTGGTACACTCTCAATAATTTGTTCTTTACTCAATGCATGTTAGTTGCCAACTTTAATTTTTCTTGTCATATTATGGGATAGGATGGACAACAGAGGTATTAATATTGACAGTTTTTATTTGGCGGTATATATATGAATGATGTCCAAAATTTATTGAATCAGTTACAAACTGTGTGGTTATGTATAAAAAGCAAACACAAATGAACAAACATCTTAATTTTCAAAGTTATATAACTTAAATGCTAGATATTTATGAGCCCATGAAATAGACTCCTAGACTTTTATGAAAAGAATTTGTTGTTAATATTGGTGATAAAATTTTCATTGTAACAAAAAATAATCGATGATTAAATTTAAAACTATCACATATGTACCTGATCTATTATTTAAGCCAAATATAAAAGAAAACTATTTACATAATGTATAAATTCAGTGATAAAACATATGAAAATAATGCAGACAATATTTAAATAATTTGAAATAAGAAATTATTAAATGAGATTGTTAAAGAACTGTCTTCATAATGCTAGAAAAATGTTATTTTTATCTACTTATAATGTGATTAATTGATAAATTTAATTGCTTGCTCTGAACCGGGGAAAATAGGTTTTGAAATAATGGCATTAAACGCTCGAAAAGGGGGAAGGGGTGGATTTCGAATGTTTTCGAACTCGCTTTGAATTTTGCTAAGCCTAACTCATGAGGAAAGAATCCAATATAGATGCCTCTATGTAGAACCACTTCATAAATTTGAGGGTAGATAAACAGATAACGTAGGCTTATTATTATATAGGGGATTATTATTGTTGTAGGAAATACATTTTTAGGCACTTGCTTTTTCTTTCTATGATGGATTGAATTGTTTAAATGTTAGGACTCATTCCAGGAAATATTTATAGGTATATTAGAGGTCATAGGTAATCATCAGTGTTTTAGTTTGTGTTTCATAGAAGAATGGTGTTCAGTTTTATAAGCAGCTTCTAAAATTCTCACCAACATTGATAAATGCCTAAAAAATTTGGGTTAAAAAAAGTATATAAAATACATTCTATAAAAACTTAGTCATCCTGGATTTAAGAAAGTCTCTCATCCTCTGTTTTATTGATGATTAAGAAAAAACTAGTATTTCAATTGTTTCACAGTTCAGATTTTAACAAAAGTTTTCTTTTGCTTTAATTCATCTCAAACAGTATGAAGAATTTCTGTATATTTGATTTATATTATGATTTCAGCTACTTGTAATTCTATTTTTCAGTTAAAATGGAATGATCCAGATGAAGAAGGCCTAATAAAGTTTTTGTGCGGTAGCAATGGGTTTAGGTTTGTATTTTAAAGTTATAAATACCCTTATCACTAATATACTTTTGCAAAATATTTTTGTATTAACACATTTTATTTCATCTTTTATTGTTTAAATACACTTTTGTATAATTCACTATAGACTATATTGCCGAACGATGGCCGAATAGTTAGGGTGCTAGCCTTCGGAACCGGAGTTCGTGGGTTCGAATCCCACTATGGCATGGATGTTTGTAGCCGTTCGGAATCGGCTTTAAGCAGTAAGTCCCGGTCTCATTAGCCGTCGTGTTGCAAAAAGTAGACCATAGCGCTCTAAAACCAAACCAAAATGTAGAATATATTATAAACAAAGTAAAATTTTATAATTTTTGTCAGCATTGGTTATAATGAAATATTTTGAATCAAAATATATTTTAATGAAGTAAAGAGGTATTGATGATGCTAAACATGAAGTAACAAAAGCTATTACTTTTCTTACAGTTTACCATTAGTTTTTATAAAAATTAAATTAGTCTTCTGCACCCAGTCTTTAGAGTGAGTGATTATGATTCCCAAATAAATGATATATTAATTTGAAAATTTAAATCAATTTTAAAATTATTTCACATATGAGAAATATAAATATTTTTGAAATTCTCCTTATACACTTATATAATAATTGTTATATTTGGCAATTTATTCTTGCAATCTGCTAACAGAAAATGACCTTCAGTTTACATAAAGTAGAAATAATTGTGTGACTGAAATAAAATGTTAAATACATACTTCTACTTTTGCTATTGATCACACCGTTACTACTAGTATCAAAACAGATTATCATGAGTAAAAGGCAAAAACTGAGATTAAAGAAATATATGTTTTAAATAAAAATGATATATTTAAGAAATTAAGGTAAATATAATAAAAAATCAACAAAAGTTACATTTTAAAACACATTGTTGAAAGAAAAATATATCCAATGGCATTTCACTATTTTGTTTGCAAACCTGGCAGAAGTCAAAAAACATTAATCTCCATCATTATTTTTGTCTCCAATCAATGTGCCTGCCTAAAACCTTTTCAGGGTTTACCTGATTTACCTTTCAAAATTTCAGGAATATTGATACAGCCATTTCAGAATGTTTAGTGAACAGATATACATGCAGGGGATTATTATATATATATATATATATATGCAATATTTTTTTTCTTAAAAATTAACCAGCTCAATTATGTCTACCAAGAATTAATTTTTGGTTTCAATTCTGTCTGTTCTGACATCCCTTTCTAGCAACCTTAGTAAATATCTTAGTTTCCTCCGTGGATTCCTTCTGGTTTCATAAGTAACCAAAAATAGGTTCTGACACTTAAACTATATCATCATCATGACCCACATGACTTGTAAGTAATTTCTAATTGGTCGGCACAGATAACTATTCAACCATGATGTGGCAAATTTTAAAACTTATGGGTTTTCACAAAAGATTGTAAATAGTATCTATACAAAAATAGAAAAACATGCATAGAGATTAATGGCAAATTAACAGACTTCTTTTTGGTAAAGAGTGGAGTTTGGCAGGGATGTGTTATGTCTGACCATCTTTTTATTATCATTATTGATTGGATGATGACAAAAACTTTAAAAAATCAATGAGTAGGAATAAGATGAAAATTTACGTTTATGTTGGAGGACAGCGACTTTGCAGATGATATCATTTTAATACCATCTAAATTGGAAGACTTACAGAATAAAACAAATTAAATTAAAAACAAAATTAAATTTTTTATTGTTTGTGTGTGTGTGTGTAAAAATGCTGTGTTGGTTGGGTTAAGAATAAATCAAAACAAAATTTCTTAGAATAAATGAAAAATCAGTGGTACCTATCAAAGTGGGAAATAATGTAATAGAAGGTGTTGACATCTTTTCGTACCTAGGAGCAATAATAGGCTAAATTGGTGGCACTAATGAGGATGTCAATCTTAGAATTTCCAAGGCTCCAAAATTGTGTTAAGAGCCTCAACAAATAATAGTGATCAACTATACCAGTAAAAATTAAACTAAATCTGTAGAATTCACTAGTTCTTTCATATCTTCTGTATGGCTCAGAAACTTGGAAAGTAGCTTAAACACAGTGCACAAAATTAAATGTGTTTCGTAATAAATGCCTGAGAATCATCCTTCAGATTTTCTGACTTTACAACATTTCAAATAAAGAACTTTTACACAGGGCAAGGCATAATGAAATAGAAAAAAATTAAATACAGACGATGGAAATTTTTTTGGCATATTTTGAGAATAAGTGACAACAGCATATTGACTTAGGCCCCTAAAGGAAAGAGGAAACATGGGTGCCTACAACTGGTGGCACATGATGTAGAAAGAAAGGGCTGAAGCTGAATGGGCAGGCTGGGGTGAAGCAAGATTAGTTTCAATGAACCAGAGGCTGTGAATATCTAGATCAGGGGTGCCCAACCCAAATCGATTGGTGGGCCTAAATACAATTTACTGAACTGAGGTGGGCTGCACATATAAAAATAAAACAACAAAATATTTTATTATCATGCAATATTCAAAATATGCATTTTAACAGTGCCAGCTGCACCTCTACATAAACATTCTGTTCTACATATATCATAACTACAACGACAATAAACATTAACTATACAGTTTTTATAATCACCCCCAACACCTTACCTTCCTCCCTAATCATTCCTCCCACATCATTAGCTTGCATTTTCTAAATAAACAATACCTTAATTATTCCTTTACATTTAATTAAATAACTTCACAATAGCCATTAATATAATTTCCATATAAATAGTTCTGTAAATAGTTGTTTTCTTTCTGTTATTTATTCTGTTATTGATTTATTGTAATTTAAATTTATTATTCCATTTATGTTTTGTAAATATTGTATTTGTGAGTATCGTAAGTTGCTTTCTGCTCAAGTGCACTGCCCGAGACGTGCAGTCTTTGAGGAGGGGGCAATGTTACGAATTTGCGAAAATTGCTTGAGTTTAGCATGGGACTCTATGGATATCTCGCCAAATTGGCGAGATATCGGCTCGTTGGCGACGGATTTGGCAACCTATTTTTGTCGCCAATTTCATCGCCAAGTATCGCCAAGTGTCGCCAAATGTCGCCAAGTGTGGCGTCACGTGGCCACTTCCGGTTCCGGCTTCTAGAGTGTTCTGGCAGTTTCTGTGGGTCTATATAAGGCAGACGGAGTCCCATGCAAGAAGAGTCGTTAAGAGAATATCTCGGTATAAGAGGAGTACGCACGGTGTGTATTTACTGAAGGCTAATAAAGTATTTGTCTTCGTGCTGCAGTCTTGCTTGCTTGCTTAAAGTCCATTCAATCCCTGAACCCAGCAGTTTTAGTTTTGAAAGTTCGTAACAATATATATATATATATATATATATATATATATATATATATATATATATATATTTATTTATATATATATGCATATATTTATATATATGTATATATTTATATATATGCATATATTTTTATATATATGGATATACACACACACACACACATATATATATATATATATATATATATATATATGTGTGTGTAGTCTTTTTAATAATACTTAAAGATTGGGATATTTTTTTCCACTAATCTATAAATAACTCATTTTTAGGAAATTTATTTTTTATTTTCTTGCATCTCTGAAACAACTAGGTGACATTCTTTATTTTATTATAGTATAAGTCTCAGGTATTGTGAATACTGTACTTATTACAGAAAATGAAATAGTTGTATTTGTAATCCAAACTTCTTAGAAATAAAATTTCATTCAATGAAGCAAAAGCAATGTCTAAAGTATTTCCTCTTTTCTCTATTTCTAGTGAAGATAGGGTTCGTAATGGTGTTAAAAAGCTTCAGAAAGCTCGTCAAGGAAGCACTCAAGGTAGACTTGATGGTTTCTTCACTGTCTTATCTAAAAATGGGCCTACCAAACGAAAAGTAAGATATCTTATTTTAAAATGTTGGCACAGTTTTTAACTTTCTGAACTTACTGCATAATACCATATTTATGGGTGTATAATGAACATATTATTCTTTACAATTAAAAAATTGGTGCATTTTATCTAAAAAAGTGACTTGTTAGATTGTAAACCAATTGCTACAAGGATTAATTGAATCAACCTTTATTCCTGTTTTGATGTCAATTTTCAGGCAACTTCATTCTTAAGGACGTATTTAATAATATAGTGCATTTGACACATAGTGGTTGTCAGTTATATTAAACTTTTATTTTGAAATAGGAAAAACTGAAGTATTAAAATAATTCCCTTTTTTTTAAGTTTAGATTTCTTATAGTAATGTAATATAAGAATTATTCTCAAATATTTCAAATTTGAGATAACATCTTGGGGGATGTGTATGTCCCTTTGCATCTGTTTTGGGTATGCGACTCAGAGAATTGAAATTGATGATCTTGTACACAACTTCTTCAGAAAAAGGAGTTTTGTAAGAGGGGTTTATTTATTCTTCTTTATTCTATAAGGGTGTTTCGTGACAATTTGTGAGTAATATTAAAAAGGTGTCCATATTGAATCGGGTATCACTGAGTGGCCATAAAATAAAAATGCGATAATTTAAAAATAAAAATGTGAGTTTATTTTAACATTGTATCTCCAGGTCTTCTGGCTGTAAAACACATTATATGCTGTTATATAAGGGGGGGTGGTGGATCCAGCCAATTAGTGTGTTAATAGTTAAGTCATTTGATGTGCAGGTGAAGCAAAACTAAATTATATAAAGGAGTTATATAAGAATTGCTGAGGCAAGCAGCAATAATTTTTGGGCATGCAAAGTTGTCAATTTTCCAGAATGAGATGAGAACAAAAGAGTTTGGTCAAAAATTGTAATTTAAGAAAAGAATTGCCAGAAATTTATTTTAAAATATAATTATACTTGAGTCAGTTTTAAGTTAAAATATTATATATATATAAGCATATTGTTGTATTTACTCCAATTGTAAGTAGTTCAGTATATAAAACAAATAAAATTATGCTTTGAATCAAAAATTTGTTGTTCATAATTTATAATTAGTGTTGCTATCACTGTTGTATAAAAGTAATGCAATAGGAATGAAATAAAGATGCTGTAATACTTCTAGATATTGTCCTTCTTATTTCCTTCCTTAAATACTGTCTTGATTTATATGTGTGTGTGATTTCTTGAAGCAATTGAAGTTATTCCATATATAATGTGCATCTTGAGTTTAAAAAATGCATGTTATACATGAGTAAATATAGTAAATATGTATTTTGTGAGTTTTTTAAAATCTTTATTCATTATTTTTTCTCTTTAAATTCATTTAGTCAGAAGAAAATGATGCCAATAAGAAGAAAAAAGCTGCAAGAGGTAAAGGGCAATATAAACGAGGAAAATAAATTTAATAGCCTTTGTTTGTGTATATTTTTTGGAAGAACCTGTTTTGTCATTAAATAATGTAGCAAATTTTTTATCTTAAAATATGTATATTTTACTTTTTTACTATTTTAAATAGGTATCATGACTCTTGATGAATGTCACACAAAATACCTCAGTTGATAAACATTCACTTATTTTAATGCACATTTATAATCATTTTGACTATTACAGTTTAGGACACCATCTCTCACAGGAGCCACTTCTCACACACAAAAAAAATTTTTTTTTTCTTGTGGAACATGACAAAAATGCCACCTAACGGCGTAAACCTCAACAACTGTCTTCTTACTCTTTTTTAATTCTGGATGAAACTATTTCTTTGTGCAATTCTCCACCCACCCCCTTTCATTTTAAGCAGGATTCCGGTTGTAAGAGATGGTTTGGCCTTCTACCACATTCAAAAAAGCACCAAGAGATTCTATCATATTGCACTAATCACTAGGCTATCTTTATGCCAAAATGGAACAGTTTTTATGCATCCATGGAAATCCTTACAAGTCCGTATTTTTTACTTAGTCTTTAAAGTCTTTACAAATCCTTTTTACAAAAAATTTTTAATTTTTTTTAAAGTCTCCTTTAAAAAATAATAATAATAATAATGATAATAATATTCTCATTGATCATCATTCCTCTTATTTCTCGTATTCAGCTAGTTGTTCGCCTTTTATGAGGTTCGATCAAGGTTGGAGTTTGGATAGGTGTCAGCAAAAACACCTATAGCACAGCTCTGGAGGGTTTTTCTGTGCTCTAGCTGGTTTTGGTATGACATGGCTCATGTTTGACAAAAATTTTATTGTATACTGTTTAGGAAATAAAGGAGGAGCTACAGATAGCCTTTATTGGTCCATTGTCCCCTAGGAATGTGTTATTAGTTAGAGTTTTCTGTTTATCTTTGTACTTAACTGGCTCTGCAGCACTTTTTTTTTTTCATGATGATCCTCCATTCGTTAAGAAATTCACTTTTATTCCTCCAAAGATCAATAGCAGAATGGATTGCAAACACATGGAACCTGAATCCCTTTCCCTCTTACCTGCTGTTATACAACTCTCACTCATATTCTGATAAAATTCTTTGAATTTCTAATATTTTCTTTCAGTGGAATGTTCATGTCCCCCCCCCCTTCCACTGCCAAATATAAGCAATTTTACAGCAGTAAAGAGTGAAAAGTTACATTTATGGATGTTTGAAGATTATAAGCAAATAACTGTTGGTAAACTATCAAAATTGAAGAAGGACCAAATTTTATGTCTTCTATTGCTTATGTTCATGTTCATTATTTGTTTAACCCTATCTAAATCTAAAAAAGGAGGAAGAGCTCCTACTGGTGAGCATGTATGAATTTATCTAATTAATTTAGTTATTTATAATTCTTGATTTATAAATTGAAATATTATGTTTTTATACACATCCTGGGAAATGAAAAATCACTACTAATTAACGAAGAGTGTGTGCAGAAACAGTGAGTTACATGCCTGACATATTTCAATTAATTTTTTGATTATTTAACTGATTTTTTGTGGGATTTTGAAATATCTTTTGAGGGAAATAATATCTGTGCAATACACTTTAAAAAAAATTGCCAGCTTGTAGATCAGAATAGTACATATCAGTACTATTCTGATCTACAAGTTGGCAATTTTTTTTTAAAGTGTATTGCACAGATATTATTTTGTATTTAAATTTGGTCTAGAATTCTAATTTCATATTATCAGCAATAGTTTACTTTTAGCCAGAAAAAAAATGAGACATTTAACAAAAGTAAATGATAACAGTTGTGTTGTGACCTTCGAGAAAGTTGTACACATTCCTATTTTAGTTATTGGTTTTAATTTCAGTTTGAGTCACTTCATTCTTTTTTAGTGTACACACAATTTTTAAACCTGCATAGCCGAAAAGCTGATTTTGCTCCTCAGAAATTGATTATGATCAGAGTCTGGTTCAATCAGTAGGGTGCTGTCGTGGGTTTGAATCCTGCTTCTAGAGTGGTTGTTCATAGTCATTCAGAATTCACCTTAAGTAGTAAGTCCTCGTTTTATTAGGTCTTGAGGAACAAAAAAGTATACAGTAGTACTCTAAAACCTCACCGAGTAGCTACAAGTCAAAGCTCGATTGAAAAGTCTCTGATACCGAAAGACAATGTGCCCTACCAGTTGTCATTTAGAAATTTTAGTACTCTCTGTAAAACTTTTAAGTTGTCCACTTTTTCATAATTATTCTTATACAGGGTTATGTTATTTAAATCATAATTTTGTAAAAATTGATTAAAACTAAATTATCAAAAATTAGTGTAACTTTACAAACCAATTAATAACAAATTTTATTGTTTTTAAGAATTTGGTTGTGTTTAATTATAACTTTTATGTTTAGGTATAAATTTATAAAACTGAAATATTTTATTAAAATTTTTCTTGCTAGAATTTATTAGTTTTTTCAATATACAGATCTTTATATTTTGGGTTAATTCAATTCTTAAAAGTCCTTAATTTTCATTTAAAGAAATGTGTATGAATCCTGAATGGGAGAGGAATATATAGACTCTGCCAGTATTTTTTTTCCCTCCCTATAAATTTCTTCTACATTTTCCTTGTTTAAAGAAGTTCTTCCTTCTTCAGCCTTTTATTCCTGTTCCTTTCCCATCTGAATGGTTAGGGGGCTGATCTTTGTTACTTTAGTTTATGAGTTCAAATTCCACTGTATCATGTTTTTTGTAATTGTTCAGAATCAGATTTAAGCAATAGGTCCCAGTCTCTTTAGCTCTCCAATTGCAAAAACGGAGACTGTAGTGCTCCAAACCGAAACCAAATTTCCTTTCCCAACCTTTATAGAGTTACGTAATGGAAAACAGATTGCATTCCTCTACTTTGCTATGTTTTGATAGATATCTTTTTTCAAATATTTTCTCTTAATATTCAAATCCCCCCTCCTAAATTTATATATACAAACCATATAAAGGACGTTTTCACTTATTTGAAGGTTATGAGTGGATAACACCATGCAAAATGTCGAAACTGAAGTAGTGCCAAACTTTGTTTTCTGCAGTGTCAAGAAATTCTTATCTTTTATCTGTTTAAGCTGTTTCTGGATCAGAGATAGGAGAAAGAAGCACTCCTTCAAGCCACATACTCAGGGGAATAACATGAAACTTTATAGGGTGGGTAGTTGTTGTTCTCATTCAACTCATATCTCAAAATTGATACAGCAATCCTTATATATATATATATATATATATATATATATATATGTATATATATATGTGTATATATATATGTGTGTGTGTGTATGTGTATGTATATGTATATATATATGTGTATATATAATATCTTAAAATAACATCTTCATAATTTAAAGATACTGTAGAATAATGTAGCCGAGTTGATTGATGTAGACTTAAAGAACCATCTTTTATTCAGAACACCAGATAACACACAAATCGCCATAGGGAAAAAGAACAGAAAATATTTGATATATTACATCTTGTTCTCAAAGGAAAAGCCTCGAAATCTGTGTGCTATGCCTATTTTTTAAGGGGTGTGGCTCCAGGAATGATGTCATTCTGGTAACCAATCAATTGAATTTAATTACTTTTAGTTTATTCTAAAAGTATAGTATGTCACAATGCATGGGAAAAAATGAATTTTATTATTACATGCATATATATTATATACAGCATTCTTCATGGGTAAGGATTAAAATACCATTCTTCCCCCCCCCCCCTTTGCTATGCCATTGCACACACTTGAAAATGGACTGCCTCATCCAAGACAGAATGATTTTTGAAGATAAGTGTAATGCTTCAAAAATGGCATTTATCCTAAACAAAACATATTAAAGCTGTTAGACATTGTATCATTATTTATTAAACGATGCTTTATACACTTTCTGTGAAATTATATCTTTATTTTTTATGAAAAAGAGTATCTGTAAACCATGCCTCCTCTTTAGTTTGGCACTGGAAAAAGTAGTAAGAGATACAAACATCAACACCAAAGGAAATATGTTCAGCAAATCAACTCAACTGTTGGCTTTTGCAGATGACATAGACATTATCGCCAGAACACCTGCAGCATTAGCATCTGTCTATCTCTACAGAAAGAGGCTCTTAAGATGGGCCTTAGAGTAAATGAAAATAAAACAAGATATATGCCACACACAAAAAATGGGTATATAAGTTAACATCTAGAAATGGAAGGATATAAATTTGTGGTGGTTGATTGCTTCACCTATTTAAGATCTGAGGTAAACAACAAAAATGATGTTACGACAGAGATCCACAAGAGAGTTATGGCAAATAAATGTTTGTAAACAAATAGATGTTTTTATGGCCTATGAAAATATATAAAATCAAAATTAATAAAAAGAAAAACAAAAATTTTACTTTATAAATGTCTAATAAGATCAGTTTTAACTTATGCATGTGAAACCTGGGCGACAACTTTGTCAAATGAAAAGATACTGGCGACCTTTGAAAGAAAAATCCTTAGAAGTATATATGTAGGAATACAAAAAACTAATATATGGCTCAAGAGATCAAGTTTAGAATTATATAATTTATATAATGAACCTGACATAATAAATTTCATCCAATTGCAAAGAATAAAGTGGGCAGGCCATCTAATCAGAATGGACAATGACCAAACAACAAAAAGGGTCTTCGATGCAAAAGCTACAGGAACACGAAGACGAGGCAGATCTAACCTGAGATGGACAGACTACCTGGAAAAAGACCTTCAGGTACTGGAAGAATTTGGCCTCCAGAAGGATGTCTTGGAAAAAGCTTATTGAGAAGGCCAGGGCCCATCTTGCCCTGTCATGCCACTGAAGAAGTAGTATTTGTAAACATGATTGTACAGAAAAGGGAAGAGCTGCATGCATGTAATTTGGTACCAGGATTCTTCGACACATAGTGCAAAACTTCTTGGAACCTTGTTTTTGAAAATCAAATTAGTAATTTTAGTTATATTTAAATAATAAAATAGTTTATGCATCTCCTGCATATCTATCAAGTGTGCTACAACATTTTTAACCTGATCTATGTGTTTGCAGCTTAAAAGCTCAGAAAATTTTCTTTTCAGATAAATATTTTTTAAACTAATGCTGTGCGACACTGTGATACAAAGAGGTGAAACAATAAAAGGGCAGCATTTCAAAGATTTGCATCATACTGAGAAAATTACCAGTTAGCCCAATGATCCTGTGTAAAATACATACTTTTTTTTTTTTTAACTAAAAATGTCTCTCTTTGTTTCTTTTTCTACTTACAGATATTAGACTAAATATCCAACTATTTATCAACAGTAGCTACACATGTTAGTTATATAAATGAATTAGTCATGAAACCTAGTTGAAAACTAAAGCAGACACTAGTATATCAAAAATATCCATATATACATATTCTAATAATTTATCAGATTATATTGCATAGACAATCAGACTCGCTATACTGAAACTCTTTGTTTAGTAATGTCATCTAGTTATATTTAAATAAAGTGTTATAAAACGTTCTAAAGTTACATTGCATAGTTGCATAAACTCTCCATGTGCTGAAAAGTGCTTTGTATGTACAACACTGAGCCATGGAAGTAGTTGTAAAGCTGAGGCATAATGACATCAGTAAATTGTCAAGACTGTTGGGGATGCTAAACTTTACATCCACTGTAATGTCAAGAAATACCTACAATGGTATTAGATGGGGTCGAAACTAGCACTGGGTACCAGCTCTGAATGGGTAACAAAATATTGCTCTGACAACGTGCATGGGAAGATGGAACAATTCATGCAGGTTGTCATGGAAAATATAGTAAATAAACCAAAATAACTACCACTTTAAGTAAAATTTCCGGTTTTAAAATAAGCGATTTATAGAACTGTAATAGATGTAAATTATTAATAAATAAAAATATCATTCAAGAAATATCTGTAGATTTGTACATCTTAAAATAAATGCATCTTTTTCTCGCCATCAATAACTGCACATTTGCTTTCAGAAATCTGAGGAAAATTGCAAATTCAAACAGACAGTTTAGAGTCCATGAGCGATTCTATCAATCCCGAATGTTTCTCCCGGTCTATTTTCAACACCGGGAATTAGGTCTACGGCTAAGATGGTACCATGAACCATCTTTATAGGGGTGTGGAGTAAAGTGTAAAGAAATACAATTTCTTTGTTTGTTTTACTCATTAAACTCACCATTTATCGAGTAGAAATAAACTATATTAGGAGACTATTTCTTGCTGAAACGAGGGCCGATTAGGTAGGGTGCTTTTCTGCGGTGCAGGTATTCATGAGTTTTTAATCTCACTTCTGGCTGGGGTGTTCATACGGAAAGGGCTTTAGGCAGTAGGTGTCAGTCTGATAAATCCTTGTGAATAAAAATGATAGATCGTAGTGATCCAAACCAAATCAAAATCTTTCAAAAAGGATCGAGAAAGAAAAAAAAACAGGCTGTCCTTCGATTTGTAAGCTTTGACTGAACAGGGGAGTCATGGGAGAATTGGCTAGTATACAATATTGTATGAATCAATAGAGCAATTTGTCGCAACCTCACGAACTACTATAGTGCCCTTCTCATTTATTTTCATGTTTTCAGCAGCCAATAGACAAACAATAAACTGCCCTTCCATTTGAAACTAAAGCCAGAATTTTCATAAGTTGAGATGCGCCCTGCTGCGTGAAATCGCCTTATTTATACCAATATACATAGTCTCCATGCGCTATGTAGAAAAACAAGAGTTAGATGATTTTGAATCAAGTCACTTGAGTTTTATCCAAACTTTAATACTAACGTATTTATAGGTACAGAAATCGAGTTATGAATTCATCGCAGTAGAACTTAAAAACTGCTATTGATTGGTTAAATTTCTGAAAGAAGGCTTCTTTTTATTTCTCCAATTCTTGTTCTAAAATTCGTGGTGTGTGTGAGTGGGAAGCTATAGTTGAAATTGATCAGAGCAAATTAGGAAAGCGTTTTTATAAAAGGGGTTAAATGGTAGAGGATAACAGTTTAGGGGGGGGGGGGTCAAGATTAATCAGTTAAGGCTTTTTTGAAGTTTTGGCAAATGCTCTTGGATTCAGTGCTGCTTTCAGTACTAGTGAGCTAATTATAGTGAATTTGAAGTATCTTGACGCCTAGGCTCACCAACATAATTTTAGGATATGGAGTGATATTAGATACCTCTTTCTTCAGTTCATCAGTAAGGTAGAATACAATCATGAAATACAGTATCTATTTTAGGAGCACAACATAGTTTTAATTAAAACTATTAATTACAATTTTAACCACTTTATTTATTTATTTATTTATTTTTTTTTTTTTGCAAAACGGTTCACGCGCATACGCTATAGAGTAATAAAATCTTTTATGCGCATGCGCATTACCATTCCCTTCAACGTACCCCTTCAACAAGCAGATACTTTTCGATTTTCAATTGCTTTATTACTCTAGGTAACAAAGTAATCGAAATTTAGTAGGCGTATGTAAACAAAAAAGATGTCGGTTTTAAACATTAATTTTGATATATTATTACTTCTTTTAAAAGTAATTATTTATTTTATGTTTTGTTTTATTTAATTCAAAAGCAGATGTTTTTAGTTTCTTGATGTGTGTTTTTATTTCTTTCTAGGCTTCTTCAAAACAGCAAGTTGTTGAGATTTGTGACGATGCTTTTAAAAACCGGGAGAAAGAAATACCACCTAATCATGTTTTGAAAGCTATTGGGGAATCCCTCAGTATTGAAATTTCGGAAGCTTCCAAAGTAATTTTATAATGATCCTCTTTTACTCTACTATCATATTGCTCTTAAAGCTATATAAATTTAAGATTAATTGAAGGTTTATCATTCTTTATGTAGTATTACGATTTAGGATTTTTATGGTCAGTGATACCAAGTAATCATTTTACTTTCTCAGGTGATACAGTCTGGAATTTTGTTGATAAAATTTAGGTGTATATATTATAAAACATGTTAAAATAGAAATGCCCTTTGCATAAAATCTGTAATTTTGTCTTAGCAACCAATTTTAACATTCAACGTTTTTAAAAATAAATATTGATTTTGAAAACTGCCAATTGATGACGGTAGGCAGGGAAGGTTAAACTCTTCCCTTTATGCAATGCTCAGTTATAAAATATTTCTGAATTATGTAAAGCATATATTTAGTATATTTGCAAATAATTCTTTAATACAATGTGTGTGTTTTCACATGTGAATATTATAATATAATCCATATTTAATGGAATGATTGACAACATATTTAATTAACCATTAATAACATCCTGTTTCCAACAATTTTGACATTTTAAAGTATGTTATCAAATAACCATTGAAAAAATTAGCTGGGTAAATATAACTGAGTAAAATAGTACATTAAAATAATTTGTTTTCCCTTTGTTTCAATAAGTTGTGCTAAAATTTTTCTCATTTCACAATTGGAGATTGTGGAACTGCTTCAAAATCCTACCTGCAAATATAATAAAACTATAAAAATTGGTCATTTGAAAGAGAAAGTTGACAGCGTTAGTAAGTGAAAAGAATGAGTATCACTGTAGTGTTATTATAATTAGAATTAGTTTATTGTTTAGAATTTGGTGTATAATAATTCTTTATGGATGTACTTTGTGAGTTCTAAAAGACACAATTAACTAAAACAACTTTTAATATGAAACAATATGAAAACAATTCATAAAAAATTCAAAACTTAAAATATTCAGGTACAATAGCACAATCTGTTTATTGATATTATTCTCAATATAGTACGCATAACAAATTTAGCTTAGTAACATTACTTATGTATAAGTGGAGACTGGATGTTAAAGCACTAAACACTACCAAAAGATGCAGGGATATGCAATAAAATAAAATAAAAAATATTTGCTAAAAAAGAGAAAAATATGAATTTAAAGAGACTTGAAAATTTATTAAAATTACAATTGTTACATATATATATATGGAGTTACAGAAGTATTAATTTTGTATGTTTTCACAATTGCACATTATAATATAATGTTTTGACAAATTTTCAAATGAAAGACTGTATGAAAATAAGCTTATACATGATGAAAGCACCACTTGTGCAAATTTAAAACCTCCAATCTGAATTGGATATGTATCTCTAGAATTTTCTGTATACCCATTTAAGAATATTGAAAAAATTTACTATATGTTTAAAACCAATTTTATCAGAAAAAATCTTTGAACTTTTCTTTTTTGTTACATGCCCTTTAGTACTAGGATCATTTTTTAATTTGTTTCTGAAAGTCTGTTATTAATTTTACAGAATTGTAAATGAGCATCAATAAATGCCAAATCATTAGAAAACATACTTTTCATCTATCAGTTGCTTCGCTGGAAAATTTAAGAATGAATCTTCATCTGAAAAAAATTTCACAGTGTTTGGAATTTGTTCTAAATTTGACACATAATATAGAGCTGCTTATGTGTTTTCCATCTTGTTAAAACTGGCTGTGGGACCATTTTCTTAAATATTTAAATCCGTGAAGGGGCTTTAAAAGTTTTTTTTTTATATGCTTGTTGTTACTTTGTCAATGGCAGTAAACAAATTTCTTACTTCTTTAGAAACTGTGTATTGTATGTTCTAAATGTATAGTATACAGCCTTTCAGGAAATAAAACTTTTAAGGTATCCGTCTACATTAAAAACTTCATTTTGCCAAAAATAAAAATAATTTTTTTTATTCTCTGTTGTAAAATTTTAACTTTTAGGCTTCTAAATCTGTTTTTGTTTTGTTTCTACGACATTTTAAAGAAAAGTGACAGCTGTAAAAACAAAACAAAATAGAACCAGAAGTTGTGAATTTAAAGCCTTTTAAAGAGCATTTTTTGGACAAAATATTTTAAATTTTTATGAAGATTAGTTTAAACATTTTTCTAGTATTTTCAATAATTAGCAACTTGACAATTAGAAAGTTTTGAAGCAAGAAAGTGTGGGGAATTTTAAACATGTATTTTAGTTTTTTAATAGTTAAAGTTGCTTTCATAAACTTCAAATGTGTTTCAAATGGAAATATATGGTATATAGAAACTGTTGTTTGCTGAATTTTTCAACCATATTAAAGTTGAAGAGGGTTTATTATAGATTTATATAAAAAAACTCCTAATATTCTCTAGTTTGTGAAATTGTTGCATAATATATCTTGATAAATTTTTATATATTTAACAGTGAAATTTACTGAATTCTCTTTTCAGCTTATATCAGTTTTAAGTACTATAATCGAAACTGCAGTATTTCACGGACATTCTACCATTGATAGAATAACGACACTGTTTCCAGAGGATTTTCATAAAAATTTACGAGATTTACTGTCAAAGATTATTTGTGAGAAATATCCCAATTGGAAAGCTTTAGTAATTTCAGACTGTGGTACGTAAGTCTGTATATATATTTATATATTTTAAGTATTTCTGTAATTTGTTTATTTTGCTGAATAGAAGTGGTGCACAATAATTTTAATCTTATAAAAAGTACTAGTATGGTCTATGGCATTTTTATTTATTTTGATTATATTATCATTTAGTTTTAATATTTTATATTAATAGGCTACAAATACAGTTTTTTGAGAGGTGACTTTTGTTATAAAATAAATAATAATCTTAGGGACAGATTCTAATCCTATGCTACAAAATAGCAAACGCTCCACTGCAGGTTGAGGCTGGGTGGGAGAGATTCCTCATAAAAGCTATTTCTGTTGGACATCTGTCACTCTCCGCAAATGCTGACATCACTGTGTAGTAGGGAGAGAGCAATCAAAGTATATTGAAAGTAAAAGAATCGAATTTTATTGATGGTTATTAACCAACAGAACAGCAGAAATTTTTGCCGATATCTAGTGTTTGAATTTGAATGTGTTTTCTTTTCCTTTATTATTAATCATTATTTTAGTTTAGTAAAATTATAATTCTTTAAATTGAATTAAGTTGTTTTTCACAGTTTGTTCTTATTTTAGCAGTAACAAATTTTCTATCGAGAAATCATAGAATTATTATTACATTAATATTTAAAATGATTATTCATTATAAATATTAACATAAAAATAATTCTATGAATGCTTAAATTGAAGTTTGAATTCTATGAATTATGAGCATATTTTTAATTAACAGTTCAGATTTTGGTTTATGGAATTGTTTTAATGTTGCTTTTATATTATAATGGTATTTTCTTTGGAGAGCATGAGTAGCTACTCAAAATCCAGATAAGCATGTCTTCAAAGTCGTTATTGTTTCAAATGTACTGACGATCATTACCAGGGTGGGCATGATTTAAATTAGTTAATTTAAATCATGATTTAAATCTCGATTTAAAATAAAATCATTGATTTAAATCATTTTTTTCACTTGTCTTAAAACCTACATTGGAAAGACAGGAGAATTGGGAATCAGTGAGCACAGAAACACCAATAAGTAAATAAGTGTAAATAGATAGTATGTTTTCTAAGAATTTAGGGGTTGTTATTAGAAAGTATGTAGTAGGGGTAGTACAATAATGATTGATTATGACTGGTGGAAATCATTTTATGTAATGGGGGGTAAAGAAAGTATTACAGAACTTGAAATCCAGTTTGTCTACCAAATAACAATTAATTATTTTTTCTTTTAAGGACAGTTAGAGTGGGAAATTTTTGTAAACTATTGTTTTTATGAAAAAAATTGTTTTTTTATTGAATTTTTTTAATTTTTTGTATTATTTTTTGTAATTTGTTTTTTTATTTTAATATTTGTTTGATTAAATGAATTTAATTTAGTTCTTTTTGTTTTTTATTTTTTTATTTTTAATGTATTTTGTGTAATTTATTTTAGTTGTTAATTTAGTATTTTGTTATTTTTTTTTTTTTTTTTTTTTTTTTTTTTATTTTAAAAATTATTTTTTTTTTTTTTTTTTTTTTTTTGATTTGTTTTTATTAGTTTTTTTTTTATGAAGTTTTCTTTTTTAGTAAATATATATTTATATTTTTTTGTATTTTTATGTTTTTTTATTTTATATTATTTTTTTTAATAATTTTTTTATTTGTTTATTTTTGTAATTTGTCTTTTTAATTTTTTTTTAAATTTTTGGATTTATAATTGTAAATGTTTTTATTTTTAATAGAATATCTGCTTGTTTAATATTTTTTTATTTATGTACTGGTATTGGTTTGTTTGCTAAAATTGTGTTTAGATTTTTATTATCTAACTATTTTAATATAAATTATTTATTTTTTTTTATGTTGTGTTCAATAAATCTTAGAATAATATTTATTTTTGGCTTCTGTTTTAAAATGCCCATTGCTAGTTTGCTATTGTAGTGTAAAACTCAGATCACTAACCAACTAATGAAATGAAACCAGCGTGAATGACATTCTGATTACTTTGGATTTTGTTTTAAAAGGATAAGGATAACACATTTAACATCTTTCTTGGATGGTGCAATGGGGTCAAAGGGTGTGGGGAGAGAGATTTATCTTTTTAGAAAGGTATGTTTCTAAATTTTATTAATTAATTTAAATAACCTTTTGAGTTTTTTTAATTTGATAAATTAGTTTTTTTTTAAAAATGGGCTTTTAGATGCAGGTTATTTTACCATTAGGTCTACGAGTCAAAAAATGAAAGAAAAATTGGCCGTTTAGAAGGGTGGCTGCTCAGAGAAGTTTCACTGTATATATTATGAATCTTCAATAACTGAAGCATATTTTAAAATTAATTTTAAAATTCGCATTCTGAAAATATTTTATATAGTTCCTTTTTAAAAAAATTAAATTTTTTTTTTTACAACTGGTCCTGGCCTCCCCTACTTGTTTAAATCTAGCATTTTCATTCCTTTTAGAAATAAGAAGTAATCTTCTTTTTAAAGGAGTGGAAGGAAAGGGGAAACATTTTTAAATTACAATTCTGTACAAATGATTTATTTGAAAAAAAAATTAAGTATTAAATTATAATTAATATAAGGGTTTACTTTTAATGCCATGATGTCAGACGATTAGAATGTGTAGAGATATATATAAGTTTTGTTTTAAAGTTTATTAAAATTTAGTTTTTAAAATGTGATGATTCTCATGTGAAATTTTCTAAATAAAAATCATTTAACATTCATTGCAGTATATTTTATTTTTAATTGTTATTTGATGTTATTGCTGTTTTATGTTCATTTGTATATATATGTTTTATGGTGACAAAAAACATATTGACTGATTTAATTATGCATGAAATAAAATGCTATGCTTACATAATTTTTCTTCTTAGGTATAGAAATTATAAAGTATTTTTAAAATTTGTGTATGTTTCAGTATCAATGCCCAGATTAACAGAATTTGATTGGAGAGTTGACTTAAAGATGGCTTCAGGCAAAATTCCTAGAATGAGTGAACCTACCTGCATTTTACACTTAAAGGTATATACATTCTATTAACTATAATATGTGTGAATATCTACTTCTTGCATACATAGTTTTCTCTGTATTATGAAATCTGCTTTTATTTCACTGCTTGTTCACTATCTTTAACCGATATGGACCATGATCACATATATCTGATCATGAAATTCTCCCTTATGGCCCTACAGTTCCGAGGTTTTTTTTGCAGAATAATCATCATGTTTTTTCGAGTCTTTGTTAGAAATTTATGCTAAAGTGTTAAATTTGTTATTATTTAATAAATATTTATTTTAATTAATTTGAGATGAGCCATAGTAGCTTGTCTACAAAGACATTGATGTTGTAACTGGAGGCTTGTGAGTTTGAGACCTAAACAGACTAAAGAATTACACTGTTCATTAATGGCTACTGGGAAATGCAAAATAGGTTTGTGGTTACAATATTATCCAAGTTCTCAAACGATACCTCTGTATGGGGTAGGCCAAAGCCTGGGGAGGTGTTTTTCTGTTTGGTCCCTGCTTTTTAATTACGAGGACCACTTTGTTTGTGTTGTCTTAAGGAGTAATGTGGGCAACCTATATGGTGCTCCTATAATAAAATGGCCAAGAAATATCGGGGGATTCACAGTGGTAAGTGCTATAAAGAAGCATGTGCCCCCGCTTTCAAAACAGTAATTAATTTGAGGTAGCTAGCTTCAACACATTTTATTTAAACTTGAAGTTTATTATATATTTTAATATATTTTTATGTATATTCTGTATCAGTTATATGGTCAGCTCAGCAGTCCAGAAAAATCAGACCATATATGTGAAATAATACAACCCTATTGAGAATATACCGTTCGTTTCTAATCCATAACAGAAGAGCCTTATCCACATTCTCATAAGGTGACAAGCACTGACGTTTTCTTTCTTGTTTACCGATTTCAACACTTGTGGACCAAAGTTTGGCAGCTAAAACGTTGTTTAATGTCATCCAGGAAATTGAATTTGCTTTGTCAAAAGCAGCCTTTGAAAGATTAGATTTTTAATCAATTCATTTTTGGCAGCAAATGATATATTCTTTCTTTTCGAAGCCATAATTATAAAATGAACGTTCTTATTCGTGATGTATGATCCAAATGCAACAAAATTTTCCTTTACTTGTTTCATCTTAATTTCAACTTAAGCAGGGAGAGATAACTTCAACCCATAAACAGACAGATGTCCATTTCTTGTCAGAGGGCAAGAGAACTGAGAGAGGTGATGTCTACACAAACAAGAAACGGGGGAAATAAAGGCTTGAATTCAGGTCTTCTCCAATTTTGCACTGACTTCTTGAAAAAAAAAAAAAAAGGAAACTCGTTGAAAATATGAATCTGACTATATAACTGGTAACAAAAAAAAAAGAAAATGACTGTATAAGCGGTGAACTTTAACACGTTTCCTATTAAGTTAGACGGGACTTTAGAAAATTGACCTTTTAAGCGGGTGACCATATAGCCGGTATTGACTGTATAAAACAAGTTCGTGTGTGACATACATAGTGCTGTAAAAATTCCAATTTTGTTTAATTTGCAGATCCATGACCCAGCAGTTCCAGAGGACCATGAAGATAAATTTCAATCATTAAATGTTGAACTAAGTAAAGAGAAACTGGATACTATGTTACATGGTTTAGGAAGAATAAGAGATCAGTTATCAGCAGTAGCTAAAAAATAAAGTTAAATCTTCCTCCAAATTATTGATTTTTTAAATTTAAAAAATTATTCTTGAAAAAATAATTTAATTGTCCTATCACCCCACTTTTTTTTAAATTTATGAATTAAATTTTTTGTCTTGAGTTGGGACAAAATTTATTTGAATTTTTGTGCTGGTTTTTGACAGCAAATCGAGCATTCTTTTCAAGTAAACTTATTTATTTTTTCACACACACAAAAGAAGTCCATGTCATAAATATGTTTTTTTAAAAAGAGAATGAAATGAAACACTGTTGTTTTCTTGTAAATAACCTTCAATTATTTTGTGTATATATATATTGTTAAGAAATAAAGTTAATTTTTTGTATTTTTTATGTTTATATTTATTTTAGTTTTAAAATTTACTGAATGTTAAAAGTGGCTAATGTATTTAGGCTTTTATATGATAATACCCATCCTATTTGTTTTTCTTCTCCTGAATAATTTATTGTTCCATATATGTAATTATGGCAGTGTAGTTTTTTTATGATTATCAGGATTATTTTTTAAATATGATGGGGATATGTAATAAAACCTTTTCTATAGTAATTGCAAAACCATTTTTTGTGGTAGCATAACTTTTAAGACAGTAAACTTTAGTTTGTTAGAATTTTTTTGTGATTTGTAAATATATATATATATATATGAAACCCAACTTTTAAGCTAATATGATTATAAGAACTAATTGAAATGTATTAAATAATTTTGCCTATAAAAGTATATACTGAGGAAACATACTGGCTGATGTTTTGCATTTTTTAAGAGGATCATTTTGTGATTATTCAGTATGTTTTTTTCGTAAGTAGTGTTCACCACTGTAAAAGGCTTTCTAGTGTTTGTAATGTATCTCGTTTAAAACTAATTTTACCACAAAAGTTTCCTTTCAGTGTTACCTCTTAAGTATGTTGAGTGCAACATCTCTGTCCATCCCTCGGGATTGACAGTAAATTTGTTTGAATGGCATCAGTCCTGGAGACTGACTCGACAATAAACTTTCAAAAGTCATACCATTCAAAAGTCTACTGTCCATCCTGAGGGACTGGTGTCATGCTCATGTTAATCATACAAATATGATAAAAATTTTAGTATGTACAAAAATCGTGATCAGACTGGTATTTAACTGGTATAGACTGGTATTATATCTCTATATAATAAAATTATCTGATATTTTTATTAATTAGTTTTAAATATCTATGTTTAATTCAATGCAGTTTAGCTAGATTTTATTTTATTTTACTAGACTAATGGTTCTCAAACTTTTCTAAATCAAAACTTTCCTTATGGTGCCCTACTCTAAAAAAAAAGTATGAATAATCTCACAAAAAGAATAGTTCGTAAAACTTGTGTACTTGTGCATTATTGAACAAATTAGTTAATTTATTTTATTAAGTTAAATGTCTTGGCCTTCACAGACTTGCCATAACATATACTGGTCTAATTAATTATGAAGTGTTTGCTACATTCTCCGATTCCCTGGGGTGCTATGGTGTAGACTTTGAAAATTCCTGGTACTAGACAAGGGAATGCACTAAGCATTTTCCTAGACATTTAAAGTGTTTTAGTGTAACATTAGATTGTTACAGCACTCAAGGAGTTACCCAAATTGATCTGTTGAAAAAAATTATATATATATATAAAATAGGATAATCATCCATGTCCACTAAGGTACAAAATGTTTGAAACTTAAAAGAAAAATATTTTGTCAAAATAAAACGTTATATTTTTATCATTATGAAATTCATAAACAGGCTCACACTTAAGCTGTGTGCAGTAATTTCTTATACCCTCCCTTCACCCAAACTTTATCATGTATGCCTGTGGGCTATCTATCAGTAGTAACCAATCTAGTCAGTATATAAATATATATATGGTAGAAACATGACAATTTAATAATTATTTTGAAAATTTCAGAAAAAACTTTTGTATTTGCAAATATATTTATACTTATTTAAAAGCAATGAAAGTATTGCCATCTTTTTACTTTACCTAAATATTGTGCTGGCTTATTGTGGATTATAGCTAAAGTACTGCCTCAATACATTTATGTGATTATGACAAAAATTAGCTTTTAATGAATATTCAATAACAAGGGCTAGCTACAGAATGACAGTTCATGTTAAGATTTTAATAAAATACCTTGTGGCCCTCAGACATGTAACACATCCAGATGTCAATTGTATGAAAGTTAATTATATTTCAACATAAATTTACAATCTGTGGTTTTATTGATTTTTGATAAAAAATTAAAACTGTGCAATGTCTTTATTTTGTCATCAGATTTTTGAGTATGTATTTTGGAGAAATAAAATATACAAGTATATATAAAGAGAATTTTTATTTATAAAATGTAAAACAAAAACACAAACCTCTAAGATTTTGTTTTTATATTTCTAGATTAAGGACAAAACACAAGTTCACACTATAATGGGATGTTTTCAATACCAGTACAAACAAGAAGAGGCACCCTCAGAAACTTAAAACAAGTCCTTTTATAGTAGTTAACTTTTTCGTAACAATAGATACAATCAGTTTTCACATATATTCATATAGATTATTGCTTCTTAGTTTGTGCTGGTTTCTATATACAGATATAACACTTTTCTGAGATGGAATCAAGGCAAATAAATATAAACAGCTATAAATGTTTTGGTTAGGGATGAAACAGATATCAGGCCTATCCAGCTCGTTTGGAAAATAACTGCACTGTCCAACATTAATACTTCAAGGAAGAAATTTAGAACACTTAACTTTCCTGTCAAGTGTTATTAACATTATATTACTGAATAAAATTTTACAATGTATCAGTACTGATATAATCATGGTTTGATAAAACCCGAGCGAGCGCCAGGTCGCCCTGGTGACTAGCTTCAGAATGACAAAAAGTTCCTGGGAAAAATTTATCACTTAATTCTCTTTTTGAAAGATTTATTTTGATGAAGGACAGATTTCCACATTTAACAAATCTTCTTTCAACTGTACTGACCCTTACTGTTTCAACATCTTCCTGTGAAAGGGGTTTCAGTACAATGAATGTCACCAAAAACAAACTACGTTCAAATTTAGGGAGAGAATCTTTAAATAGCCTAATCTTTATACACTTAAATGGACCATCTTTGCAGGAATTCAATCTTGAGAAGTCAATTGATAGATGGCATTTCAGAGCAAAAACTCAAAGACACAATGTTAATAATTTCTTTTAAGATTTATAGTTACATTACCTGATATAATTTTCCATTGCATAATCTAATCAAATAAAGATTTTCCTTGTTGTGTTGTAAAAAAAACCTTATTTGATTATGAGTAGCCCATGTTTCATATGCAGTAAATGCATTAAAGTCATAAGTTGAAGAAAGAACTTATGTCATCGGCTCCTAAGAATTTTTCCTGGCTCTTAAGATTTTACAACTTTTGTCAGTCTCTGGATATAATTATTCCCTGTTTCAATGTACCATAACTTGCTTTATTAAACTCCTGATAGGAATCAATGAGGGAATAAGGAGTTATTGATAACGGAATGAATTCCTGAGAATTCATGCAATTTTTAATGGAGATATAGATTTTCATCTCAGATGGTCAGTCACTTTACAGGCTCGCATCACTGCAGTGCATAGGATTTATTAAAGAGACCATCAGCCTTTCAGTGTTTGATTCAGTTTAAGAGAATTCCAACAACTTCTCTCTTTTTAAGATGCATAATACCTTTCAGGGATTATCTTCTAAAGACTATCTATATCGTGCTAGGATCATATCAGGATGATAAAAAGGTGGGTTGATTGGTAGAGGGAGATCATCAAAAGGTGGCTTATGTGTTACTAGAAATAGAAAAAAAAAAAAAAATTCTGTATTTCCTTACCTGATAGGATAAAGAGCTCTGGATATTTGGTAAATCCAGTACCTGTTTCATCCCTAGTTTTGATCATTTGGATTCACAATGTCAATAAGCTGAGAAGTAATTATGTGTATATCACTGCAAATACGACACATTTACTTGTACATCTACCCTCTGTTTAGAATCAAACTAAATTTGGTAGAAGTGGAATGCCATAACATACACTCTCTCAGAAAAAAAAAAAAAAAAAATTATCAAAGAGAATTATCTTTCATATAAAATATACTTTTTAAAGCAAAATTAAATGCATTAGATTTTAGATCAGGTTGCAGATACTGAATTAAATTCAACATAGTTAAATGAACACTTGACCAATCATAAATTATATAGGTTACTAATTGTTTCTTAACTAAAAATGACTAGTCTGCAAAGGATTGAATAAAACAAATGCAAATACATATATGTCAACCAAAAGAAAAAAAAAAGCAAATAACAGCCAACTCTTGTTTAAAATAATTATAACATAATGAATTAAAGACTAGAACTAAATACAATAAACGACTAGATATCTATCATTTACCTAAATACACAAAGACTAGTGGTTAAATAACAAGTAGCGAAATATCCAATTTAGTAAAACATATCTCGTAGAATGGGTATTGGTAATAGCAGTATAAAGTTCTATAAAATAACTACAGCACCAGACATGCGTCATCAAAAAATATATATATACATTAATTGTACAATCTAGTTTACTACAAATAATAAATACCTGGTTAAATAAAATGACTAGAGTGAACTTGTTATGAACAAAAACAGAATAAGACGTCAGTTTTCGTAATAAAGTATTAACTTAGAGATTTTCTCTCTATTGTTTAAATGCAATTTTTATGTGATTATGGCTTAATGCATCATAATATGAATAACAAAATTCTTTTAATAATTAATTCAACTGAAACAAAAACTATAAATTTTTAAGAAGATTATGCAAAATATGTAATTAGAAATGAAAAAATACATAGTTTAATTTTAATTTAGGGAAAGTTAAGACCCCATGTAAATAAATATCTATTATGTTAGTCTTAAATGGCAACATATATATATATATATAAGGAAAGTATTTATTTTAACTTTCTGTAGTACACATAAAAATATTCAGTGCTGTTTTAGTTTAGTTTGGTTTGGAGTGCTAGGTTCAACTTTTTGCTGCACAAAGATTAATAAGACAGGGCCTACTGCATAGTCTGTTCCAAATAGCTACAAACATACATGCCTGTAGTAGGATTCAAACCCATGGCCATATTTAGTTGGCTACTGACTGTGTGCTGTTTGAAAATATTTCATACATGATAATAAATTTAAACACAAATGTAATTTCGATTTTTTGCTTTTAAAATTTTATTTTAATTTTTCATAATACAAAACCAAGGCTTAAAGATCTTGGGATCCAATTTATTTAAAACTAGTCATTTCATGCCTAGCCTTTAGTCTGGATAATTAAAATACCCAATTAAAGAACATTTATTTAAAAATTTAAATTAATTTTTAGATTACATTATATACCAGCAATATAAAGAATTTCTAACACTTAAACAACTGATTTTCATAAAATGAATAAATAATACATTTAAATTTAATTCTCTTGACAAACATAATATATACACTAAAGTAAAAGGGCTATAATATTTGGCAATATAATCCTTGCACTTGGTTAGCACAAATTACCTAAAACCAAAGTGCATATAGAAATTTTAAGCACGTAATAAATAAAATGTTATATATTTTTTCTCAACACACCATTGTTCCAAGCAAAAGAATAAATTAGCATATGAAAAAATGGCAAAACTGTAATTAAAAAATAAGAAATATATATATATGCCAACTAAAATTGGTCAAAGTAAATTTAGTCGCAATGCAGCAAAACATATGATAAAACTTATTATATGAATTAATATACTTAAGAGTGTTAATTTTAGCATGCTATTCAAAGATTAATGTTACACATGAGAAAGATTAATGTTACAATAATACTTCAATCGACACTATCGATAAATACCAGAATGTAAACTGTTATCTATATATGCAATTTTGCTTTCTCAATTGATACTTGTACCTTTCAGTTAAAATACACATTTTTAAAATTCAATTCCTTAAATTCAGCAACTGGATTTAGTTTGTAATAAGTACTACTAATATGAATATAAATATAGTTAACCCCTAATTTTTTTTTTCAGACTAGATACTTTACTGAAAAATTCGACAAAACTGCTATTATGCCAAAAATTAGATTTTGTGAAACAATGAAATTTGAAATTTAACTATGCATGCTATTTATTCATGAAAATTAATACATATGAATATTAGTAATGTAAAGATATATTTTAATTATTTCTCATTTTTATCTAAAATAAAAAATATTAAATTTTGCTATTTTTTTTTTTTTTACAAAATAAAAAATTTGAGTTAAATAGCTATTATCTGTACGGAACTTTAAATTTTCTTGCATTTGAACCAAAGCTCTATACTTATTACCACGTCACATATATATATAAAAAAAATAAATTTATAATAAAAATTAATTCACTATGGTAAATAAAAAATTTTTTGACTACAGAAAAGATAGGATAATTAAAATGTAATCAACATTAAGTACATAGATGTAGGTGCATCATTTTCATTAGATATATACTGTTTACTAATACATAAATAGAGGCACTTACACAATCATCTTTCTTCACACAAAATTATCCTATAACCATTCTTATATAAAGTTTCCTTAGGTTTTTATTGTATTATTTATTTACAGGATCTGGTAACACACCCACACAGTTATATGATTAAAAAGGGCAAATATCAGCTTGTAATTATTATATCTCTAGAAAGTTATAAAAAAGTAATTACAACTCTTCGGAGCCAAATATGGAATGTAACGTTAACATATATCTTATTTTGACCCTTAAACATTTGGCATAACAATACAATATTACCTTACATTGCATATATTAGTATCACCCTTAGCAGGGGATTTTAGAGGAAGGAAGCAATCAATGCTTTCAGTTAATAAAGTTTATGGTTTGCATTGCAATCCTTTCACGCAATATCAACAGTCTTTTATTCCTACCAAATAGCCTTCAGTCACCTCTTATGGGGCCAACGAGGTGTGTTACCTTCACTATGGCTCAGTAATTCATAACCTGCAGCTTCTCTCCTTCTTCGCTGCTCAACTCCAGCAGCAACATATGAGAAAACACATAAAACAGCATAACAAATCTGGTCAGCCTAAAAGATCCATAAAAGGAAAATTAATGTCTTATATTTATTTAACATACTAAAAAAATTCAGACAGAAAGTCAAAATATATAAATTAACCTTTTGTATATTAACAACCTTTAATTAAAAAAATAAAAGCTTGGTTTTTATATTCTCTTAGAACACAACTGAATTCAAATAAAAATGACACACATGAGAAATGTAACCATTAAATGTAAATATACATTGCTAAGAAGTAGAAATCATGCATATGTGATTAAACTATGAATAAACTTTAATAAGAAAATTAAATTTGTATTGCCATTTGGTATGGATTCTATGTGCCAAATGCAGCATTATAGGATAGCAACAATCAATAAAACCGAAGCTCAATATGTAAATGATGCCAATTTTGGCATAGGCTGCAGATCAGTAACACAGTAATACAAAAGGTTAACTAAACAAAACTAAGAACACACAAAGATGTAAAATAAAATAAATATTACTCTCCCCATTGTAAAATATGGCATACATTTGGGTTCTTTTCTTGTATAAAAATATGGTTTACATTTACAATTGTAATTGTTCGTAACAAGTTTATTTATAAAATAATTATAAATGTCTACTATACTCTGTATAAACTCAATAGGTACTTTAAGGTCAATGATTTTTCCTCGATCACCAAGTGTAACTATGGTAACGACAGTTAGGAAACGACTTTACTCTTTTTTCCCACTATGTTAAGGGGTGTCATGCATCGTAAAATGCTCTCGGTACACGATGAAAGTATGTTTATTCAGACTACTCTTTGAAGAATACTTAATACTTTACACAAAAATTTAGGGGTCATTTCAGACCTGTTTCTAAGTTTCTAAATTTAAGATATAATCCCGTTTAATAAAATGACAAAAGAATTTAAAATTGCATGTTATATGCCAATTGTTAAATTTAAAAAATTTTACTGAAAAAATAAATTTAATTTTTTTTGCATACACAGTTACATTACTTACAGAAATAATATCATGAAAATTGAATATTTAGCTAATTTTAATAATTAATGAGTTACAATTTCTCACTATTTTCTCTGTATTTGTATGATTATTTTAATCTAAATATCAAAGTTATTTCTCAATTATTAAATTATTTAAGAGAATATAGTTCTGAAATTCCTTAACTTTAATTTGTATGTTAATAACTATAATATGAAGTTATGTGGACCACAGTTAACTTTCTTTTCCAAAATTGTACTGTATTATCTTATGATTTTATAAGAATATAAAGAAGTCTTAATACAATAATATTTTGTATAATTTTATGAGTTTAAAGATTTATGGTCTGTTGATACATTTTCAGAAAGTGAAAATTTCTTTAGAAGGTATGAGACTCCTAATGTTTTAGTAAGAATTCTAAATTAAAATGAACTTTTGTATTTTTACAAGAAAATCTGTGATTTTTTTCATATTCTCAACTGCAGTGCTGAAAATAAATGTGAATGCACCTGCTTTAGTCGCTACCATAGTAACTGATGACTGGGAAAACGAGAAAGTGTGACCTTGAAGCACCAATACATTTTACAAGGACTATAATATAAAGTCATACATTATTTTCAATGCAGGGTCACTTGCTATTATAGCATTCACCACTACCAAGCTGTAAATATTTGTTGGTCATTTTCTTATGGGAGCATCATTTAGGCAGCCAAAATTACTTCCTAGAACAACACAAAGTAGATACTCATAATTTAGAAGCAGGGACCAATCAGATGGCCTGCCATTTCCAGAGGTATTGTTTGGGAACTTGGAGGACATTGTGACGACAAACCTATTTTACATGCTCCAGCCACTTTTAATGAATGCAGTGGATTTTTGGCTAATTGCGACTCAAACTTGCAACTCTCAGGTTGCAAGTTTGACTTGACTGAGCTACCATGTCTCATATAAAGTGATTAAAAGAATAATTTTAGTTTAAGGTATCCATCTACATTAAAAACGTCATTTTTTGCAAAACTCATATTTTTTTTATTTCTCTATTGTAAAATTTCAACTTTTAGGCTTCTAAATCTGTTTTTGTTTTGTCTTTACGGCATTTTAAAGAAAAGTTACAGCTGTTTAAACATCAGTGACAGCTGTCAAATCAAAACGGAAGTAGTGAATTTAAAGTCTTTTAAAGAGCACTTTTTGGACAAAACTTTTTCAATTTTCATGAAGATTAGTTTAAACATTTTTGTAGTATTTTTAATAATTAGCAACTTGGCAATTATAAAGTTTTGAAGCAAGAAAGTGTGGGGAATTTTAAGCGTGTATTTTAATTTTTTAATAGTTAAAGTTGCTTTCATAAACTTCAAATGCGTTTTTCTCAGAATGGTATTTTTAATAAAATGTTGAAACTTGAAATGTAATTTCTCAAAAAGTTCTTAAAATATTGTGTTGAAAATTATTATGAATGCTTTTGATAGTATTTACTAATAAATGACCTAAAAGCTTTAAATTTAGATAATTTTTAATGATGTTACACTCATAGTTATATATAAAGGTAATGAAAATTCCCCAAAACTTAAAAGTTTAATGTGTATGATTTTGAAGGACCAACATTTTTTACCAAAATATAAATTAAGCAAAGATTTTAGGTGATTCACTAGTCCAGTGTATAAGAAATGGGTTGCATCAAAAATATTGAAATAATTTAATTTATTGAAAAATTAGACCTCTTGAAAAAAACAGATTTTTTTTACTAAATTTTCTTCATTTATTAGAAATTTTATAAAAACTTCTCCAGGAATAAATTTTTAAGTGCAATTCTCTATGATAATATAAAAAATAAATCTAAAAATGTAAATACATCAAATAGTTTCTATGTTAAAAGAAAAAAGTTCTCTGAATATAGATGGATACCTTAAGAAGGATGTGGCTGACTCAACAGCTTTCATGGTACATGATAATATTGATTATAACTAACAATCAGTACAAAATTTTGCCTTGTTAATATGCATAATCTTGTAGAAATCCCTTTCTTTTGTAACATGGTTGCTTCTACACTGCAATGTTAGAAAATAGTGTCAAAATTTATTACACTTAATTTGTTTTTTATTATTTTGTACATATTCAATTATTTCAAAGATTGTATTCTTGTACTACAGTAAATTTTGTAAGATAGTATTACAGTGGTTAAGTGTAATTACTTTGATTTCAAACTTCTTCTATGAATTTGATCACAATCTGATTAAAACTTGATATTTTGCAAGTACAGAGGGTGTCACTTTGATTTTCTGAAAATCACAGTTTTTATCTGTCAATTATGTGTTATTTTTAAGTATGTCAACTATTACAGTCACCTCTGTTTATTAATAACATATTTATTATTTATTTAAGTATAAAAAATATTAAAATATTACTTTTATTAATCGTTCATTTTTAAGGACATATATACCATATTTTTGGATGAGAGATTATAATCTTATTTCTTCTATATAACTCATGAACAATGATAAAATTATGATAAATTTCTGTACAAATTTCTTATTGATTCAGATACTAACATAACTGAGCCTTTAACTAAGTACCTATAACATGACAGTAGTACTGAAAAGTAAAATAAAATAAAAAAAGTATGCATAAGCTATGGAAGAATTGTGAAGATTCTTGAATTTATAACTAGTCATTATACACAGTTAAACAAATTGTATAGGCACAAATTCTGAATGCATTATTTTCCATATGTAATCTAATATTTCCTATAAGTATACATTTTTTTTTTTTTTTTAAATTGCTGCCAGTAGATTATATGGGGTGGAAGCCTTGAAATTTTAAATGTCTTATCCCTTAAACCTATTTGCTGTAATTAACATTATTACAAGTATATTACAGGGAGGAAAGATGTTTATACATATCTGCCAACCGAGGAAGAAAGTAATGTGTAAAATACAGATATTTCTCGCTTTACGATCAAATTTTGTTCTGATGACTACATTGTTAAGCAAAGATATTGCACCCAAAATATAGGGGAATTATAAAATTACAAAAATTACGCATTAAACTTCACATTTGCTCATAAAAACCATACATTAGTACATAATGTTATTTATTTATTGTAATATGTAGAGGACTGTAAGGGAATTGATGATAATGGAACAAAAGTTGTCCATTTAAAGCCTTTGATTTGGGGATTCTTTGGGGTTTAAAGAAAATCTTTTAAAAATGTTATTTATGAACATTATAAATGTGAAATATATGAAAAAAAAAAGTTTTCCATTCCATGTGTGCATGTGGGAATTGGGGTGGTTTAATTCTTAAAGATCCCTTGTTGTACTGCGTGAAAATTATAATACTTTTAAAATTTTAATTATTTTGGGAAAACTATGAATAATTATTAAAATTGCATAGTAATTATATAGCTAAACAATCTATAAGTGTTATTTCATTAAGTACTTTTATTTGGGGTCATAAACATGAAAAATCAAATTCCATCCAAAATAAATTTAAAGATGTACATTTCAAAGAAAAACAAGAGTAGCACTGCTATCTGTTGCTAGTCTAAGGTGTTTAAAAACATAGAAAATTAAACATATTATTCATACATCTTAATGAAATAGAAAAAAAATTATTTAACATATAGTTTCATGACATAACCACTTCTTGTCAGAGGTGAAGGTTGGAAGTCCTGGATGTAAGTCATAAAAAAAACTTGGAAGTATGGTTTTCTTTATAATCTTTTTTTTTTCTTAGTAAATTTCTATACAGCACTTTGCAAATTTACTTCTCCTATATTTAACTTTATTAAAATGTATTAAAAGTACTAGGCCAATAGCTTCCTTTTATTTCTTAACAATTTATGCTGATAAGTCATAATTTTTCACTGACATCTATAATATTTTTGGGTAACAAATGTGTAAAAATTAACAAGTGTACACATTGATTGTTTGGGAGAAATGAAACTCAATATCAGTACACTAAATGTGGTTGTCACTATTTCCCTCTGATCAAATAAGATTTAATTGAGTATTTTCCAAACTGCAGGTCAAAACGTGATTAGACATAAGTGTGAGTGATGTAACAAAATAGGTCATAAAGTGAAGAGCACCTATAGAGCAAATATGTCAAACTCAAGCAGTAATAAAGGCCAAATAATGAAGGTCTAAGGTTATGTTAACTGCAAAAAATAAAAACTTTAATTTTTATTGAGGTGAAGTTTTTTTAAGCAGTACCAGGGTTCCCACTCTTTTTCCAGAACAAAAATTAAGGACTTTCTAAGGACCAAAATAACTTTTTATAAGGACCTACTTGAAATACATGACATAAACCCTATCTCCTGAGGAACATTTTAATGATTATGAACCAGATAAAGCATGTTCAATAAATGCCCTACAATATTTCAGAATTAAGTTTTTAAAAATGCCTAAAAATTAATATAAGATAAATCTATATGACAAAAACTAATTTTAAAAAATGCACATCTAAAGTTTAAGTGACCAAACTAAAAATAAATTGTGAATAAAACTATTATTAACAGTACTTTCTGAGGGTTTAAAAAATGACTGATATATACATATCAGTCATTATATATATATATATACACATATATTAGCTGATTATACCCGACGTTGCCTGGGAAAGAAGAAAGTTTGACTTTCCTATTACACTGAATGCAAGGAAAATTAAACTTCCATAACTGAAATATCTACTAATCCCCATCCTCCATGCTTCGTTTAATTAAAATCTGCATGACTGTTAGTTAATAGGAAAGAGCAGCTGACTTTATACTTTAAACCTTGTAAGTATATGAAAGCTTATTTGTCAAATAAGTAACTAAGAAAAAACTGTCGTAAGAAAACTGATAGGAAATCACATGACGACGGCAGATCTTGCCGATGGAGAAATTGGTCGAGTTCCAATTTAAAAATTAAAGAGTTTTTAAGGACCTTTGACAAAAATTAAGTAGTTTTAAGGGCCCTTAAAAATGAAAGCTAAAATTAAGAAGTTCTTAAGGACTTTTAAGGACTGTGGGAACCCTGAGTACAGTATACCCAGGAAAATAAATTAAACAAAAGTGATTAATTAATGTAAGAATAAAATAACACAATAAATTAATGTTTTCTTGTTGAAACTTGGTATCACTTCTTTGTGCCATCCTTTATATTTCAGAAGAAATTTTGTTTGCATTAATTTTCAAAACTGACAGAAGAGAAAAGTCAGTAATTCTGGATCTAATAGAAGAAATATTTACTTTCATATGTGTAAGAAAATACATACACTTATAAATACTTCCATAGGTCAATTAATTATCTTTTAAATCTACACTGCACTGGACCTCGATTACCAACATTTACTTATGATTATTACACACATCTGATATTTAGTGAGAAAACTGAAGAAAAATTGTCTTCAAATGATCTAAAATCTGCCTATTCTCTTTTAAATTAATTTCTGTTGAGCCCCATTATTTCCCCAATTTTGTTACATAATTCACATTAATGATCTTTAAATGTTCATAGCAAATGAACAGTGTGGAGAGAAAATTTGCAAGTAACATGGAAAATATAAAAATGTAGCAACACCAAAAATTACATGAAAAAAGTCAGTTTGGATGTAAAAGTGTAAAGAACAAGTAAAATGTGTAATTTTTATGCATAAAAGTTGGCAGGTATGTACACAGTAGTTGCTCTAGAGAAAAGCATAAGATTCATGGATATTTTTAGAGGTTTGATTTGGATCTATATTTTTGCTATGCAAGGATCAGGACCTACTGCTAAAGTCAATTCTGATTGTCTTTGTTACATAATACCCAGTACATGCTTATGTAGTTTTACAAGGCATGCTGCAGTTATTTTTTGTATAACCAATTCCAATTAGATCAATTTATAAGAAAAGTATTCAATTTATTTCATAATGCTAATGTAACAACAAAGCAACGCAAGAAAAAGAACTAAATAATACTAAAAGCATTAAGCATATAAAAAAACTTTTACTTTTTAACATCTGATGCTGGTTTTGGTGATGTAAATTAATATTTGAGTTCAATCTAGCAATTTCTATGTTTAGTTAATTTTTAAATATTGGTTTTAAATACGACTATGTTTTTTTCATTTTTCATTATACGTATGTAGCACAGCAAGCAGCTAAAACTCAATATTTCCTTTTAAACAAGCATATAATTATGAACATTCAAAATAATATACAAAACTAAAGAATATAAAAATAAAATCATAGCACAAATCTTTTAATTTGGGAGAAATAATGAAAAAACTTCTTAAATTAAATCTGCAACAGAAATATACAATAAAATACCATAAAATACATGCATAACTAGACAACAATCTTTTAAATGCAGGGCCTGATAATCACTTGAGTAAGCAGGGCAGTACACTGAAGCCTTAAAAAAATATGGATAAACAAATCTTAGTTATTATTGTTTAGTTACAATCAATTAAATTACTAAGACTTAACCAACTTCTTTAACTTTGCCAAGACTTAGTTTTGTGGTTCTGGTGATGTGGGGCACTCAAACTGAACACTTTTTGATATTTCACTCCTTTTAAAATACCCCTCCCCCATAACATTTGTTAAAAATTATATAATATTTAATATTCAGTATTAAAAGTAGCATTAAAATTATATAAAATTTAATATGTACAGTATCTAAACGCCTATGCATAACCTTGAGTAATATATTCCAGTTATTGCATAAAATAATTTGAGGAAAAAATATTAAAATTAAAGAAAAAGATAAAAAATAAAAAACATTGCATTTCTTATTTAAAAATGAAATTTTTAATTTAATGATGCAATTTTTAGTAATTTACATAATTTAAGTATACAGTTTTTAAAAAAATTATATTTGAAAATGTACTTTCTGCTTAAATCTGTTAAAAATGCAATACAGTTAACTCCAGAATTTAGAAGAAGAGGAGGGTTCTGGTTACAGTTTTATGCATCTGGACATATTCTACATTTATTGTGGACACTACTTTTAAGAAACCAAGAAAACATTTTTTTTATTAATATATAAATTTATTCCCTATTTTCAGTTTATATAAGTGATATGATTCCAAATTTAGACATGTAATTTTGTAAGAAAAATGAGCATTTATATTTGGTTTACTGGGGTTAGACTTGGCAACATGTTCCCCTTCAAGCGATCATAAAAATCAACCACAAAACTAAAAATTACAGTCGTTGCCAGTCTTTAAAATTATAATTTATTTTACCATTTTTGAAACCTATCTAGCTTGTTCATAAATCCATACCTATAAAATCTGCCAAAAGAATACTGTTAGATTAATTATGTCAGTCAGTAGTGAAATTGCAACACTCTTGTGAGAAATTATCTTAGATTAGCATTCATAATAGCCAGAAATTGATAGGTTGAAAGAAATTAGTGGCAATGCAGTTCAAGAATCACCAAGAGTCACAAAAACTCTTGTAAGTACCACTGCGAGGATATGGAAATAATTGCAAGTTAATGATTTTGTCCCTGGGAAACAGAAATAATTGTGCTTTCTGAATTGAGGCTTCTTTTATCATTCCGAAATGGGAATTAAAATTGGGAACATAATTTGGTCACTTAATAGGATATTTTTTAATATAATACCTTTATATAAGAAAATAAAAATAAATAATAAAATATATAAAATGATAAATAAAATGCAATATTCAACAGATTATAATTGCATAAATTCTGCAAAATATGTCATGTTTCTCAATTTTTATCTATTTTGAATGATTACTTATTTTCAATAAAATACAATTTGGAGTTATATATGAATTGTCAATGCAACTTTTAATATAATTTTAATAAATATTATTAATATATTTTTTCCAGTGGCTTTTGTTAAGTCTCTCAAATAAACATTGTTACTGTTGACTTGTTTACTTAGTGATTAAGATGCCTGTAATATCACAAGGGACCCAAAAGTAAACCCTTGACTTTGGGTCTCATCAAGCATGATCAGGCCCTGAGGAATGCCAATCTTAAACAGATTATAATCAACTCTTTTAATGATATCAAATAAACAAGCAGTACTTGGTTAAAACATGCTCAAAACTACAAATTATAAAAAAACAAAAACAAAATTAGCATAGCATACTAAAACAAGCATAGAAACAGTAGCTACTTTTTAAGCAACAAAAGAGACACGAACATGTGCAAACACAGCTAGTGCAAAGGATTGAGTGTGCAACAGTGCCGGGTTTATCACAAAGGGCATCCTGAAGGACGTTGAGCCACATGGACAGCAAGGATACGCAGGATTGATACTAAAATTTTCTCAGCCTATATGGAGAGGGATCAAAAAATATTTTTAAGTTTAAATGTCCTTGAAATATGTAAATAGTGTAGTGCTTAAATATTAATCAGATTGATAGTTTATAATTATTACATGAAAAAATATTTTCACTTATATTTTATGACTTTAATTTTCTATTTCAAAAGAAAACATATTAACCCTCCATTGCACACAATGGCCCTGAGAGGCCCAGTTCAAATAATTGCATCTGCTCCTGCACTCCTAGGAGTCCATCACTCGTTGTAGTCTACTTTATTTACATGATATTTAGAACCTCCCCCCACTCTACTGACCCTCCTGTTTCTTGCTGAAGTGCAGTTATTGCTACAGTGATTGATTTCACAAGTACATAGCATCTGAATTTGACACACATTTAAAGATTAAATCTTGTTTACCTTAGTCTGGTTTTTGTGACTTTATCATGAAAAATTTCTTAATATTTATTGTAAATATGACTTTTTAGCATGGCTTCAAAGGCTCATGGTGGTGAAACAATTATTTATGATGGTGTTTACTATTATAAACTCAAGATTTTCCACTAAATGGCTCAGGTATTCTACAATTTATTGTAATGAAAAGTTACACTCTATGCAAAATGTCTATGACTACCATACGAGGCAAATTTCTGTTGACCAATAGAAGAATTTGTAGTTTTGGTGAGAAATGACTCCTCAGCCAAGAGTGATTTTTTTTTTTATATGTGCATAGTACATTTTAGTGTATGTGAGTTACATTCTGTTTGCACCAATTCTGTCTTCTATCATGGTACAATTTTAGTTGCAAGCAATTAAAAAAATTTTTGTGATGGCTATTTGTTATATATATGACATTTTGTTTTGTGAAACAAAACTAACAGAAAGAGAAGGAGTAAGCTGAATAGCTATGAGGCCAAGCTTTTTGCATACCAAATCAAGAGGCAGCATTTCTATATAATATCCACTGTAGGGCTCCGAGAAAAGAAAATGGCTAGCATAAACCTATAAGAGGCATAGCGAAATGAGTGTTTTAGCATACAAGGTAGAGTCAATAAATTCCTGGAATGGTCACCTACATTCATGCAGGTGTTCGTTGGAGGTGAAATATCTCTTTTGGAGGTTTGTAACACTATTTAGGAAAACACACAGCCATCTGGAATTCATTTCTGGTACTGTTGGTGTTCGTTGCAGATCATTTCTGATCAAGTAAATTTTTGATTCATTGGGTTTTGAAATGTCATCTTCAGAGCAGCGTGCAAACATCAAGTTTTGCATTTTGCTCAAGAAATTACCTTCTAAGACATTTGAAATGCTGAAGAAAGCATACAGAAACGATGCCATGAAGATTACACAAAAATTGAAGATGACATTCGGACTGGATGCCCATCCTCTTCCACTGCAGATGAGAATGTTGAGCACATTCAAGAAATTCTACATGCAGATAGATGAACAACCAAAGACACTATTACTTCTGAACGTGGAAGTGTTCATAGCATCCTTCATGATGGTTTGAACAAGTGTTATGTTTATTTGCACATAGTTTGAAAAATGTTATCACCTGAACAAAAATAAGTGAGAGTAAACATATCTAGGGATTTGATCAAAATGAATGATGAAGAAGACAGCTTCTAGTAGAAAATTGGGAGAGATGACAAAACATGGTGCTTTCTTTTTGATTGTCAGACAAAACATCAGTGAAATGAGTGGAAAACAAAAACATCACCAAGGAAGTAAAAAGTTAAAAGCCAAGGGAAAGCAGTGTTAGAGGTGTTTTTCAATTACAAGGGTATCATTAACTACGAGCTTATTCCACAAAGTCAAACTGTCACTAAAAAACTTTACCTGGAGATCCTTAAACAACTATGAGATGCAATCAGATGAAAATGACCTGAAAAACTGGCAACAAATTATTGGTTTCTTTTGCTCACCACATCACATTCTGATTATAAAAAAGTACCTAGCCAGAAGCAGTGTTTCCACATTGGAATACCCTCCTTATTCTCCTGAACTAGAGCCAGAAGATTTTTTACCTATTTCCACGGCTGAAAATGAAATAGAAGGGACACTGCTTTGTGGATTCAGATGGGGTGATCTAAAATACGATGAAGCAACTAATAGACCGCTCAAAAAATGAATTCCAGGAGTATTTTGAAGAGTTTTGCGAAGGCTGGGACAAGTGTGTGAATGCAGGAAGACAGTACTTTGAAGGCCAATTAAGTAAAATTAGTTCTATTTTTTTAATAATTTGTAATTGATCTATTCCAAGAACTTTTTGACCCTACCATGTAGAACTACTTGGCCAAGGGTCCTGAGCTGATAAGTTCATTTTTTTTGTCAATTTCCTTAGGATATACAATCAAATTATTTCAATAGATAATTAAATTTAACTGGTGCATTTAGTTAATGAATTAAAATATATGTTATTTCTTCTCTAATTGATGAATATCTAATGGTACTACTATTTATTGTATTATCCTAACAAAATAAAGTAGTCTCAGAGGTAAATGAAGAACTCCTCTAAGTGAATGAGGATTTTGGATAAAAGAGCATTATTGTTTCTCAATGTGAAGAACATAAAGAAAATTCAGAACAATGATAAGACCAGAAATAATAAATGCATTCTTTTTTGCTCATACACCTCTTAATATTTCCTTTATGGTCATTAAATAATTTTAGAAAGATAAAACTAAAATAAATGTGTATTAAATAATAAAAATTATGACTGTTAAACTTGGATCTGTCAGGTCCATCGCACCCAAACAAGTTGTGCTGAATATTGTGTCCAACAGAGGGTTAATACATTAGTTGATAGTGTAACTTGTGAAACACTTGATTTGAAATGGAATAAAAAATCCCTCAAAAATATTTTACATTTATAGTTTTTTCATATTTTAAATTAGAAAAGAAACTGAACACTTTTAAAAAATTCTAAAATAATATTCTTGGAAATTGTTTCTTTATATACCATTATGACAAAGCCATATATAGTAATAGAAATATTTTTCTTAGTTCACTCAATTTAAGCTATTAAAATAAGTTTACATAATTTTATGTGCAAGTCTCACAGCATAATCTGCAAAATGCTTGAAGTAATTACAAATTTTACAACTTTAGAAATACTAATTTTGAAATTTTTTTTTTTAAACTTACTCTAGTAGGTATATTTTTACTAATTAAAATATAACAGAAAATACATTAACTCAAAATGACAGTGAAGAAATTTATAAACATGCATAAAAATATAAAGTAACATGCATCCAAATGAATTAAAATCATAAACAACTATTATATTTAAATATAAAATTATAATTGGTTTATCAATTGAATCAAACATTATAATAAATTTTAATTATTCTGAACAACTTCTTTCCAAATGATCTGAAATTACAGAATTTCTTGCATGAAATGTGTAACAACTTTAATATTATTTTTCTTCCATGCTTACTATAAAGGGTATCTTCCAATTTTAATACAACCTTAAAAATATTTCCTGTATTTTTTTATACATTATTTCATATTTAGAGAAAAAATTTATATCTTTTATGAATGAATCTTGTAAACATAGAACTCTAATTACTTCTCATTTGGTATAATAGACTATGTATGATTTTGAAAATCAATACCTGGATTTAAAATTAAAAATTCTAAAAAAATTTAAAGTTTTAAAGAAAAAAAATTATTTTAGAAAAGTTCATACTGTATTTCTTTTCCAAAATAATCAATAATAATAAAAAACAAACCCCCCCCCTTCAATATGATTAGAATAATGTCTCATCTTTCAAAGAGTCTTGTACAAAGTTTTATTGCTTTATAATGTAGTACACATGTTTATGAATTTTGACATCTAGTTAATTTTATGACACTTTAAAGTGTTCTAAATATTTTTTGAATTTTTTCAGTTCATACATTAGAAACTGGTGTTGAATGTTGTTGAGCTGCCAATATAGGATTACTTTACCAAAATATTGACATCATATATTAAATATTTCAACAGAAATATTTTAATTTTGAAGATTTAAAATGTATCTCATGTTAATAATTTTTAGTTTAGGTCTATTTCTGTTTCACAATCTTACATTATGGAAGGAGGTTAAACAGTTGGTTCATTTTGAAATACCTTCAAAAAACAAAACCATCTAAAAAAAAAAGGTAATTGACAGAATGATAGCTTGTAAGATTGGTCTTATGTTCTGAAATGATTTCTCTTTTTGTTTGTGTTGACATTCTGAGGTAGAAAATGGGTTATAAAAAAAAAAAAAATAGAAACATTTAATTTGAGTACAAAATAAAAGTTGAACACTCAGTATATAAATAAAGTTGTATAAAAGGTGCTTGTAAAATCTTTGACTGGCTCTATCTGTGCAGCTGTTGGTTGTAGACATATATTTCTATCTATGAAAAAGTTTAAAATAAGATAATCATTCCTTTTACTGTATTTTTAAATTTAAAAATTCAATTTAAAAAAAAGTACAGCTAAATTTTGTAATTTTTTAAATACGTTCCTCTTTTTCTTATTATTATACTTAGTAAAAATTGAAACTCGTCCTAAGGACTGTAACATAAAATGTTTCACTTTTCTATAACAAAAACTGAGATATTTAATATCAAAATTTGCAAAAATTCTAAAGAATTTTCTCCTTTTTAGGGGGATTAGTTAATAGATTAATTACAGTAATTCAAGGTTGAAATCAGGTTGCAATGCTTCTTTTAGAGCTAAATGAAGAGATCAAGAGCTTGTTTTATTAGAATAATACAGTGTATACCAACTTACTATGGATACACATCTGTTTATAATCAGTGAACCCTCTAGGATTGAAGAATTGATTGAAGGAGGAAAAACTTTGAAATTATGAAATTAATGATAAGTTATTTTTTGTCACACAGAATTGAACTTTTTTAGCTATGGTTCTTAGGATGAGTTTCAAATTTTATTAAATATAATGATAAAGAATGGTAAATGTATAAAAATTCACATATGATTTTTGTAAAACTAAATATTTAAATTTAAAAATATAAAATCAATATTTATCTTATTTGAAACATTTATTGAAATTAATAGGAAGTATATGTCTCTGATCAACAAATGCAGAGAAAAAGGCCAGTTGAGGACTATACTATGCACTCTGTAAAAGCCACATTATAAAAATATTTATATTTTTAAAATTTATTGATGTAATGTTTATCAAAAGGAAAAGAAGAATTTAAAAGTTAGTCCAGTCTTATATTTGACAATTTAATTTGTTCGAATGTTCTGCAGCTTAAAACAATTGACATATCCTTCTACTTCAGTTAAAAAAAATATCAATTAATAAGAACTTATAGCAGTGGCTTTGGTTAAAATAAGTTATATCAACAAAACAATGAAAAAAAATTAAACATTATAATTTAGATGATTAATCATCAGTCTTCTCAGTTAAAATTTTTTAACTTGTGAGATGTAATTATACTACTAAATTACATCTCCCTGAAACAAAAAGAGATAAAAAACATGTCTTCAAACAATAATTAATACTGAAACCAATCTTTAATAGTTATAAAAAATTACTAAGCTAATTTTATAAAAGATTTTCAAAATGTCTTAAAAAGACATGGTACACCAAAATATGGTCCAAAATAGCTTTCACTTTTTGTGTGGTTGTTGGGCTAAAAAAAATTGAGGTACAGCTAGCCTAAAATAATTTTGAATATGAAAAAAAAGGAAGAAAAAATACAAATTTAATTCTTATTTATCTTTAATGTGACAAACTAAACTGTATGGATGAATTTTTCATAACTTTTCTATTAAAATTGTGGCACTTGTGAAATACTTTAATGGTATCCAAGGGTGCTGTGTCACGAAATTTAAGAATAATGGATCTATACGAAGTATATGACATTAAAAACATGTTCAATAGAAAAGAAAACAATTTAATAATTGAAATTAATTGGAACCCTTACCAAGGATGACTTGTACCTTCTCTGAATTACTTGTCTTGTTTTGGGGTCTAAAAAGAAAGGAAAGAAAATGCTCTATTTATAACTTGATCATGTCAAATACATTATATAAGTAAAATGAGTTATATGGTATTCAAACACAGAAAGATGTCATAAATTAGCTTAGCTCTTATTATATACATAAAGAGTTAATTACAATAAAATTCACACACACAAAGAGGAATATTCTTAAAGTCATGCCAAATGAAATGACTTAAGAAATTATTCTATTTTGACAAGAAATTGTCATTTTTTAAATTATAACTTTTAATAGAGAATACCTGAAAACGATATCTGAAATATGTTTCTTGAATTATAAACACATTCATACATAAATAAATCTAAAAGAGGTATTTTATTTTATGAAAATTTACATCATTTATGCATTAACTATCAATCAATTTCACTGCTTTACATTGAGAAAAAAAAAACATTGTTAAAAATAGATGGTTTAAAATAGAACACCGAGTAAAACAAATCATGCACGTGCAGATGCAAGTACATATAGATATTTAAAAACACCTAGGCACAAAACAACATAGGAACTCATGCAATAAGCAGACAAACAAATATACACAATTATGAGATTATATTAGCTTCAAATGGAAAAATATAACACTTTAAAAATTATAATAAAATCAATTCTTTTAACTTTATTTTTTACATATTTTAGATAAGTAAATTGACTGCTTAATACAATTAATTCTAACTGTTTTACGTTTGTACTTAAATAATTAATATAGTTTAGAAGTTTAACAACGATAACTGAAAAGAAACAACAAAAAGGAAAAGGAAACTGGAGTGGAACAAAAAATAGTAATACCACAGAAGGAATCAAAGTGACATGAAGTATTTCACAAATATCAATAAACTGAGAAATTTTATACTCTTATTAGAAGAATGCATAGTGATAAAATTAAAAGCAGTGAAATATTTGAAAATCATGGAAAGAATAAATAAAAAATATTCATTTCTGTAAAATAAGATATATTCATAAAGAGCTGTATCAGTATTTACTAGAGAGTTATTTCAGCATCTCATGTTCCAAGATTTTGCTCATATTTTGAAACACTGTTTAATCATACAAATATTTTAAAAGTCTTATGTTTTTTTTCAGCAAAACACAGAGGTATAGAAGGCATACATACTATTATGAAAAAGATAAAAATTATACTTTAGAAATTGCATTACAAAAGTTTCACCCACAAGTAATAATTTTGAAAGGAAATCATTAAGTAAACATGATAACCTTTCTAAGTAATGTTGTACTAACAAAAACTATAAAAACCCACAATTGTTAAAGTAGAGAAATCATGAATAATAAGTAAAGTTCTATGAACACATAATGGATTTAAAAATGAATACATACAACATATTTGAGGTATGTCAGTGAAAAAAGAAACTTTACATAACTTCAGGGACATTTTATCACCAGACCTTTGCAATAAGCAACATTGAAAACTGAAAACATTGTGACATGCAAATAAATAAGACTTTATATTAAACAAGTATTAACTGGCATGTAAATATATACAGAAGCAGTTCTATAGAAAAGTATTTGAAAAAAAAAAAAAAAAAAAAAACTTATCTAGGAAACTAACAGCAAACAATCATAAAAAAACAAGATGTGAAGATATTTTCGATCCTTTTTTCAATCTGTAGAATTTTTTTAAAAAGATACATTACATTGAGATCTCTCAAACTTTTTAGTGAGTAACACCATGGCAGAGTGCTTAGTGCATGATTCAAGGTTTTTGTCAGTTTAAAAGAAAAGACTATGAAAAGGAACAATATATCCCAATGCAAAATATACAAATAAAAACCTTGCAATTCCTCTGCAACCCATTAATTCTACATGTAGAGACAAGTGAAAATTGTTGACATGTAATGAAAACTAAACAAAAATTAAATAAAAAATAAATGGCAACATAGGGGAAAGTCAATAAAAAAATTACAAGAATGGAAATAAAATTACAGTACGATCAATAAAATTAAGAAATGTAAAGCAAGATTTCAAGCCATGCATTTTCAAAGGTGTTTCTTAAACATCAAGTATTTCAAGAAAGAGGAGCTGTTTGCTTGAGTACCACATCCATGAAAATGCAACACCTTGCATCAATAACAGTATAAAAATGAAAGTGCTTCATGTATATAACAACGTTAATTCTCAGAATGTGACAACTAATAAGAGATTGAAAATGATTTTCCTCAGACATATAAAAGACATGCAACTTCATGGACAGACATAGATTGAATAAAGGAATAATGAATGTAAAATGAATCAATAAGTAAACTACACATATCTAAATCAAATTTTCTTTATACCACATTTTTATTTCAAATTTAAAAAAATGACTCGGGTTTAAAAAGACCTATTCAAACGAATAATAATTTAAAGAAACAAAAAGAGAAAATACAGCAATTCTAACATTTCATTAATAAATTGTCTGAGATGTATGGAAAATACCAACTACAGAAATTACATTGAAAATTTCAAAGTATTTCTAAAAAAAGATTTCTATACGATAAATCACATGTAATATCTGACTGAGGGGTAAAATTAAATTGTAGGTATAAACTTTTTATAATGTGAAAATAAATTACTCATTACATTTAAGGTACACTTGATACAGTAAATTTAAAAATATAACTTTTTATAATGAGTAACTTTACAGCAAACTTTTTAAAATATATACTTTAAAATATTTCTAACAAAACCATCATAGCCTTATTTTTTCTGTTATATAAGAGTAACTTATAATTATAAATGAAAAAGAATAACCTACACTTCATACAATTTGGATAAATAAATAAAACAACAAAAAGGAACTTTTAATTATTTTCTGGTAAATATTTAAAAATGGCTATTTCTTTATTTTCAAAATTTTGTGCACTGATTTAAGAATTAATTTCATACTAGACATCCTTAACCCACTTTATTTTTGTAGAATGAATATGCATATTCAGGGCCTGATCATACTTAACCCTTTTAAAGGTCACGATTAAAAATTCTTTCAGATTTAACGGAATTATGTTATAAACGTTGCCTGTGAAGATTATAAATTGGAACTATATGAAAACAAATTTTTACATTTCCTTGTAGGGGGGAATTTTTTTTTGGAGGGGGAGGGATAGTTGTGAAAACTTTTCCTTTTACAGCATGAAAATAACAGTTTTTTTAATTAATTATATTGAAATAACAATGTATAATTATCATCAAAATGATGTAACAAATAGATAACTACACAATTTTTCATTGTTGTTTTGGGTAGGTGTTTTTATTTGAAATCATAAGGAGAAAAATCAAATTCGAGATTTTTCATGTAAAGCAATTTTAAACTAATATATTTCAAAGGGAAAAATAAACAATGCAAAATTCTATTACCTATTACTATATCAAAGAGTGAATAGCACAGAAAATAGAAAACAAAAATCTTTTGGATGTTTTTTAAAAGAGAAAAATGTATTAATAGGTGGTTTCGCTGTGAAACCACTGCCCATTAAAGGGTTAAATTGGGCTTCAGGGTAAGGAGCTCCCCATGGTATCAAGCATTTTAATAGGTAAATACAGAAGTCGTCAATAATGTAACATGTATTAGTGAAACTCGAAAAGCTAACTAAAAAAATAATTCAATAAAGTTTGTATCATAAACTGTATCGACAATTCATATATTATCCCAAACAGTATTTTCTGAAAAATGAGTTCTTATTTAAAATAGTCATGAGGAGACAATATAATACTCTATAGAACTTTTAATAAAATAATAAGAAACAAAATGTAGTGTATATAATTAAAATATAGAATAAATATATACCTATCAATAAAATACTTTTTCCCTGTTTGCTAAAAGTAATGTCGACAATAATTGTGGAAATAATTTCAAATGCAGAACTGTTGTAACTTAACTTTATTGTAATAACTAAGATTCGGAGACTATGGGCTATTGACCTACTTGTACATGTGATAATCAAGCCCTGTGCATATTTTTGTATAAAAACTCAACATAAAGTGCTTTTAATCTTATTTTTCTACTTGCTCATAAAAACAAATAATAATTTTTTTCCTTAATTAAAACTGGAAACAAATACAGACATGACATTATAGAGCAACAATAGAACAATGCTTGAAAAAATGTGTGCTTTACAAAAGAAAATGTAGAGAAAGAATGACACACCAGGGATAAAAAAGAAAAGACTGTACAACAGAAGTATAAGTAAGAAAAACTTTGTATTCTTTATAATAAGTAGCATCACAACACAAGATGCAAGCATTCAAATTCCAAAAAGGAGAAAGGAGACACGAGAACATGCAAGGAACGGCCAGACTGGATGGATGTGAAAATGCAGCAAAAAACGAATGACAGACAACAAGTCTAAAAAGTTTGTTCCCAGGTAGGGATATATGGAAAGCAGAAGAAAGAAACAGATTATTAGGTACTTTGTTACTACAGGACAACTTACTAAACTCTTCCAGAACAAACATCTCGCCCTTTTGGGTGAAACACTTCCTTATGTTTTCCAGCCTTACAAAGAACTGTAAAGTAAGAAGTCATTCTTGTAATTGTGAGCCCGACTATTGCTTCTACCTCTTTCTTGCAAATACTAAAGCTTTTTTTAAGTTCAAATAAAACAAACATCTACTACAATGTCATAAAGTAAAAAGAAATTATAATCAGCACAGTGAAACTAACTTAATATTGTCAGTAGATGAAAATCCCCTCAATCATTAATCATGGCAACAAAATATGTTACTGATTAAAATAAGTTATTTAGAAGAAATTATTTTTTAACATTTTATGCCTTACCTCAAAGTAGTAATAAATGTTCTTGAATTTTTAAAAAACAGAAGCATAAAATCAATAGTTTTATAACCAAGGCAACACATATGCATTTGGACAGTTCATTTATAATCCTCCTAACTCACAAATTTTTAATGACACAAATCTCAAAAATGTTATAACTGTAAATTTTTCTCTATTAAAAGACTAACATATACAGAAATTAAAAAAAAAGCTTATTTTAAATACAATGAAATATGTAAGGGATTTTTACCATAGAAGCTTTAAGTTTACATATTTCCCAGATTTTAAATATACTTACGAAAACTAAATATCTGTACAAATAAAGAGCTTGTATTCAAAAATATTTTAAGTGAAAATATAGATTTTCTAAACTAAATTATAAATGAGATTATTTAAAAGAATAAAAATTAAATAAAACTTAGAAGTCTACATGAACAATTGTTTTTATTATGCAATAAAAGACTCTTTTAAGTCAGATTTAAAATTTAATTGGTTCTAATATTAAAAAAAATTAAATTATTGAATACTCATTGCATAAAATATAATTTTGATTGGAAATTTAAGCTTTATATATTATGTTTGAATTAAAAAGGCAAAAAAAAATTTGTACATATCAGAAATTTTAAGTCTTACATCAGAGCTTATAATTTTTTGATACATCAAAAAAAATTTTATTGTATAATATTAAAATACAAATATAAGGTATTTTTAAAAAATCTTATACACATTTTTTTTCAATTCCAATTTTTTTTTCTAAATTAAATAATATGACATCCATTTTAAGTGAGTTTCACTGCACATTTATATTATTGCAAAACATAAAAATAAAACAAAAATAAAATTATTATTTATCTTACTAATATAGGTGCAGAAATTCACATAGCAATACATTTTACAAAATTAAAAAATAAATCAAACATGCAGAAAATTAAGAAAGTGCTGAAGAATACAGTTGTGATATACTCATGCAACACAGCACTAAATAACACTTTTTCTTTATTAAACAAACACAGTTTTAAAGTAGCGGCACACACAAATAAAAGAAACCCAAAAATAAATTAAAAGAACACAATAAAGATTAAATTAAAAAAACAAAGCTTGCAGGAATCTATCTCTATTTTGGGAACATATTTCCATTCCCATTTTTTTTAACTCCAATTAAATAGATTTTTAAAAAAATTAATTATTTTGCCTAGCAAAAACTGCAAGGTATATAACATTTTATGGACAGTAACAAATTTAACATTTCCCTCCTCTAAATATACTATTTACAAATTTAGCTTCAATACCTATAATATGTATACATGCAAATGTATAAAGTACTAGATATATAAAACTGGTTTAAAAAAAAAAAAATGTCTTAAATTCAGAATCTTAACATAGTAAGTTATGAGACCAAACATTACGATTTCTTTTTCTTTTGATAGTTAAATGCTCAAACAAGACCTTGAAGGGATTAAAAATAAAGAATATAGCTATTGAAATTTATAAAATAAAAGGTTAAAAAATCCTAATATATTGTTTGAAATGTAACAAAAGGGTTATAAGTGATGGAAACTAGTTTTGGAATCTATAAACATTAAAGATATATTAAAGTCACAAAATATTTATAAAAACTCAAATTGAATATATAAAGTGTATAATTTCACATCAAATGCCATATTTCATTAAGTTCTTGTCTCAGAAAAATAACTTTAATGCTGTATAAACCATAAATTTTTAGTTTATTTAAATGTCCTGTCATAAAACAAATATGAACTGCATTTAAGAAACACCAACCTATTTTTTAAATAAACATATTATATAATATTTGAATTTTTTTAATACTGTTACCCACTTTGATTCTAATTTTTCTACATCAAAGCAAAATTTATCTTATTAATAATGGATGCCTTCTATGAAAATTTTTCAACAGATGTAATAACATTCACATAGAATATTCAATAAACCTCATGATTATACTATAATAATTTTTTTTTCTTTTGGTAATGGAGGAACTTTTTATCTTCATTAAAGTTTTCACCACTTGATATAATTTTTCATACAACACTCCATCACAATTACTAATGAAATGCATGCCTGGTATTTACAAACTTCCTTTTTTTCACAATATGCTGTTAACTGCATTCCATATTCACATTTTCAAATGATATTTTCTTCTGAAATAGCATTTCAAAAAGAATCTTATTGAACTAATGAGCAAGTTTTCTGCCTATTCATAATACTTGTTATTTTTCAAAAATCCTTTTGAACAGAACGAAGAGTGCTTATTAGTAACAAATAAAAGGTATCATTTAAAATAATGATAACATATAAGTTAATTAAATAAAATTAATATTACAATGCATTTATAAATAAATACATTTCATTAAGTTCATAGCATTAAAATAAAAATTTTAGAAAATTCAAACTGCACAGTTTCAAAAATCAATTAAAAACATGAAGTGGTAAAATATGTACAGTAATAAAACCACAAAAATATGTTATATTACCAAAATTATTTAGTTAAAAAAAATTATCTTTAAACAAATAAAGAAGACATTTATATTAAACTAATGCTGAACAACTAATATGAAATTTAATATTGCTCCATCATAAAATTTCAAAACAAATATGTATTGAATTATGTTATTCTAATGAACTTTAACTAAAAAGTTGCAGATAATGTACAAAGCACTCATAAATGATAAATCTCTACAAATTAAAGTGCATGAAATTGCATTATAATACTTCAAAAGTATAATGCAAATTTTAAAGAAGCATAACAATGTATAGCAATAACCTTATATGGTAAATATCTTAAAGAGTACAGACATAGAACAATATTAAAAAAGTTTCTAAATATATGAAATTTTGATATTTTCTTAGACTGCCAATTTAAATTATTGATAACATACATGAGAACTGCTTCAAAAAATTAGCAACACTAAGAATTTATAACTTTGGAAAAATTGGAGGGCGTGTTTATGTATACATATATATATAATATATGCAGAGCTACTCGTATTTCCCTCTGGAGTTACAAAATGTTATAGTAAAAAAACTAAGATGAATATAGCAAAAACAAACCTTGCTTTAAATACAGAAACAATTCAAGTTTTTTATAATTACAGTTGGCATTTAAATAGCAAGTCTTTATTCGAGTTATACTAATGATTTTGAGTGAGTGAGCTTTTAAAGATAACGTACCTCTTTTGTGTCAGGTCACCATGTTTCCTGGATTTAACAACATGACTTTTTCTTGGCATGGCATCAATGTGCATCACACAACAAAGGAGATAAAACACTTTGTTTTCTTATACACTTTACCATTTATTTCGCAGAACTGCTTGAAAGGATCACTCATGCTGTGAATACTGTTGATAGTATCATGTTTAACACAGTCTGGCAAGAACTGAAATTTCATATTGATGTGCGTCATGTGAGCAAGGTTCACACGTAGAATACCTATAGACACTATAATTAAAACTTGAACTGTTTCTGTATTTAATGCTTTTTTTTTTGTACTTATCTTAGTATTTTTTAATGTAGACTTCTGAAACTTTAGAGAGAATTATGAATAGTATGTATATATATATATATATATATATATATATATATATATATATATATATATATATATATATATAAACCAGATCTATAGGACAGGATTTCCTGTAACATAACAACCAATACTATTTGCAGAGATTGAATTTTTATTTTCATAAATCTCAATATGACTAATTTTAAAACTTTCCCAAAATAAGCAAAAGTGTAAAAATAACATTTTGACTCACATATTTCAGACATACTATATTGCAATAAACGTAGATATTAACCCGATGAAGATAATTAAAAAAATGTATTGATATAGCTGTACCTAAATATAGATATATGTATTATACATATCTATAAGTTTATAAGCAACCTGAAATACTTTTGAATTAGTTTATGTTGATAAACTAATTCCAAAAAATGTTAGCATACATATCCATAAAACAATAAGAAAAAATGCTCTATACACAAGAATAAGTAATATATAAATTGGAAAGAGTATAGCTACAAATTTATTGATATAAACCACACTTTATGTAGTTTACAAATTTCTTTCCCTAAATGACTATGAAAATAAATGAAGACAAACTTAATTATTTTCAAACTCTTAATTCTATCTAAAAAATAACCTAATTTTAGTACAACTTTTTTGTCAATAAATAATTGTACATAAATTAAAAAACCTGAAATATATTTTATATACAGAATTTTAAGTACCAGAAGCACTTTCTAACCTAATATATTAAAAACTTTATTTAAATTTCACCTGAAAAAAAGGAACACTAAGAAAAGCTATTTACAAAGAAAATCTTAAAAAGGTATTCTGGTATAGCAGAATATTTTTGAAATAAGATGATGGTTAGGTTTACCATTTGTTTTTCTTTTCATTAATTTGTTCAATATTTAAAGACAATAAGATATCGAAAATATGATTGAAAAGTATCAGTTTTACAAAATATATAAGAGATAAACTAATATCAAGCATTTTAAAATGTAGAATAATTTTACTTTCCATGTTATTCTCACTATTTTTTTAAGAGTATATATTTTTTTTTCAAACTCAATTACATAAGGACATAATGAATTTTATTTATACGAAATCTAAGAGAATTACTGAACTAAATATAAATCGTAAACAATGAACCACCGTATTAGTATCAATGCTGAATATAGAGATAGACATAAGGGGTTAAATTGAAATGGAAGACATTTTACTCTAAAACTAATATAGAAGGGAAAAATTCAATACAATGAAAAAAATTTGGTTTTGAAAACATAGTACATTTTCAAAATAAATAAATATAATAATAATAAGCTAAAAATAAAAGGGATTATACGTTGTTAGTTTAGACAATCTTATAGGTAATAATAGGAATTCAAGTATATCTATTAAAAGCAATTAATTTTTTAAAGAAACTCGTCCTTTTTAATAAATGGTGAAAGCAATCTGCACAGAACAAATGTTTAAAATTTATACTATATTTACATAATTGTTTTTATGGTTTGAAGAGTTAATTTATTCTATTCTTTGGTTGATTGGTTATTTACGAGTGAAAAACATCTTTGGTATTTATATTGAGATAAAGTGCAAAAATAAAATTAAAATCTTTAAAGCATTTCTGAAAATGTACTGTTTGTATATGATATGAAAAATTTTACCCATTGCTTGTACAACTTTAGCTCTCCAATACTATCTCCTGTTTCAGATTTGAGGAATTAAATAGGATTTTTACTATGCCATCTATTAAAGTAACTCAAGTTCTTATAAACTCAATAGTGGGAATCAAATCATCATATTCATGTAAAGTATTTTCAGTTAATTACAGGAGGACATTTCGTGTTCAAAGGATCTGAAATTTTATTAAAAAACGGAGGAAATGTCTGCAAATTGGATAGCATCTGTTAAGTCTACACAGAAGAACTCATTAATCAGAAATACATAGACTACTTTATATAAAAAAATTACTTATGAGACACAATGAAGGATACTTAAGTGATTATTAAACTTAAGCCAGTAAGGCATATTTCTTGAACACCTTCCTTTAGCATCATTTAGAATTCTTTATACTATATTTTTCCTCACCTTTTTTTAAACTCTTTATACAGCTATTTTTTTTAGCAATGGTATGTTAAAACTTTTAGAATTAAGACTGGTGTGTAAAGAAATTCATCTAAATTATTAGATTAATTTTATTTTAATATCTTTTTTTGATGAGAAGTAATGCATACCGTTACCTATAGGGTGTGATTAAAAGGTAGGGTGTTTCATGCTTCTTATTTAATTTATATCAGATTACATAAAATTCATGATGCCTATTTTGCAAATACTACAGTCTAAATGAGAATTTGAATGAATGAATAAAGGGTTATGTACAGAAGAAACTGGCTGAAAAATGTAGTCTTCATCTAAAGCTATCCTTAAAATTGTTAAAACCATGATATGAAGTTAAGATGTTTGTCAATTTTCTTTGTTATTTCTGAAATCATTAAAAAATGGCAGATCTAATGAGAGATGGTACAATGGCTTACTATACACTTTTAAAAATACTATAATTTTATATTCATAAAAGTTAAGTTACCAACTAAGTGATGAATATAACATATTCCTCTTTGATTATAAAAAAGGTGTATTTTTTTTTATATATAACCACAAATTGAAAAATAAACATGTTTAAAGTAAATGTGAAATGGTTAAAATTCCTCCTTGTGCAAAACTTATATTAATCAAAATTTCTTAGTTCTCCCCATACAATTCAGTAAATGATACACATTGCTTAAAGTTTTGAATTAATAATATTAAATTATAATATTTCTATTTATAAAACACTAACACATTGTAGCAGATATTAATGCTGCTATCTATGAAGCAATGCCTATATTTTTAACAATAAAATTTAGATTCCTCCCACATGCAGTTACACGCACACACATTTATATTAACAGTATTTCTATCATGTCAATGAAATCTCTAAGCATTTTTACAATGAGCTTTTAGTTACCAAGAATAGAATACATGAAAATAAGTTTATTAAAAGTCATCACAAAACTAGTGATTAAAATAAGTATTACACACAAATTTCAAAACTAAACTAAAGGGCTTCAAGTACTTGATTTCAATTGTAAACAAATTTAACATTTCAATAATATATAGAGTTAATGCTATAACATGATGTTAACAGTTAAGTAAAATGTTTGTTAACATGACAGTATGTAACTTAAATCTCAATATTTCAAAACTGAGATAAAATATGTAATAAATTATAATATCACATGATTAAACTAACAACCTAAATTTAAATTAAAAATATAAACTAAAAAAAGCATCAAGTACAAATGAACAATTAATATGAGTAAAAAAGTTTATCAATCGATGAATTGTGTTACTTTTTTAAGACATTTAAAATTACCTTACAGCAACTATATCCTAATAGAAAATTAGCACAACTATACAAATAAGATATGTACCAACTATTTTCATTTTATTAAATAAAAATAAATGATCCAAAATAGAAAATATTGATAACACTACAGGTGGCAAGTATAACAATTCACTAAAGATATTTCAAAGTTTTAATGAATACTCAATTCTTTAAAAAATGTATGTTATATGAAAATTATTTGAGTTCTAATTGAACAAAATTCTTTAAGTTTCATTTGATAAAATTAACAACATTTCACAGGTAAATGATATTTCAATATGTGAGGAAGCAGATTCATATTCTCTTGCTAGAATTTATATCATTTTAAAACTTCTTGATAACATATTAAAAAATTAGAGGTAAAACACTTAAAATTCTATGAATTACAGAAGCTCAATCTGAATTAGCAAGAAAATTATATTTTTTATGAATAACAATAAAGTTCTTCACTATCCAAAAATAAGATCATACAAAACATGTTTGCATATTTATCAAAATACTGAATGAATTAATTTTTACATTAAAAGTATTTTTTGCATAGTTAAATTTGTATTTAGCTTAATAAAGCTTAAGGTTGAACTTCTTTGAATGTATATGTATACTGGTATACATAATTTAATCAAAAATATACTTTAGTAGATATATTACTTGAATAAGAATAGAAAGTTTCTTTATAATCAATGCAAATACATTGATTCTAATTTCCATCTTGATATTTTTATATTGATTGCTGCGTTCAAAAGTTCTACTGCAGAAGAACAGAAACTATGTACTTTATCACTGTATGATGATTTACTTAGAACTATTTTATAATGAAGTAATGAAAATGATTGTAGTAAACTTAGTTATGGCTGAAATTTCCCTTTTGAATTAATAAAAAAGAATAGTAAAATTTCAGTTATAACTACAGGTCTACAGTTCAATAATACATGCATTTTAGATAATTCTATGAAGTTTATTTATTTCATATGAAAAAAAAAAAAGAAATAAAATAGACGAAAAAAAAAAAGATGATCGAAAGAAAAAAAGTTTCATTATGCTTGATATATGAAGTTTATTGAGACTTATCAATAAAATACTTTAATATGTGAAAACTACAACTGCTAAAATATAATTTCACCAATAAAAATGCTACATTTCCACAAAAGTATAAAAAAATCAAATGTAATTGAACTTATTTTTGCAAAAACTTGTGCTTAATGAAGAAATTTTTAAAAAATGCTTGAACTAATGTTGAAAGTCCCATACAAAACTATTTTACTTGAACATGACTTGGATTTAGCAAGGATATTTTTTAGAAAACATCTTAGTTTAACTAAATACTAAGTTTTTTACTCTAACTGGCAACATGAAAGATATTTCTTGCTGCCAGAAACTTTTAGAGCCAGGAATCAGTCAGAGGAAACAGGATATATGTGACTCTGAATCTTTACTGATTACAATTAGAAATCATAGAATAAGAATCAAAGACTTATGTTATGATGGACAATGTGCAGATTACATCCTAAGTCCAAATTGAAGAAAGAATCAGTGCAGAGATAAAGTACTTACTCTCAAGAGGTGTCACCAAATGCAGAAGCTAAAAACAGTGACGAGGAAGAGTAGAACCTCTACTATCTCCCAAGCAATATAATATGTTAATAAACACAAATTTTCTTAGAATCATGAGGTCTCAATAATGTATTCTGTGCATGATTTGGTTTGGTTTGGAAGTGCTAGGTCTACTTTTTGCAACACGAGGACTAATGAGACCAGGACCTACAGCTTAAAGCCAATTCCAAACGGCTACAAACATTCATGTCACAGTGGGATTCGAACCCACGAACTTCAGTACCGAAGGTCAGCACCCTAATCAATCAGCCATCGTTTGGCGTATTCTGTGCCATCAGTGTCATACATTGAACAATTGTAAAAGAAACAAACAAAACAAGCATTTACTTATTTGTATAAATAAAGACAAAGTTAATATAATTTGTATCTAATTCATTTTTAGCATTAACATTTTTCAGTTTTTCTATTTTTGGTAGACTTTGTTTTTATGAATCCTTGGTTTGGTTTCCTGATTTGGTTTAGTTTGGAGTGATATGGTCTACTTTTTTGATACCTGGAAGTTGATGACACTGGGATATACCGCTTAAAGCCAATTTTGAATGGCTATAAACATCCATGATAGGTATGGTATTTGATTACCTAATACAATCTGATACCGAAGGGCATCACAGTGTTGATTTAGCCATTATTCGGCTTATGAATACTTGTACTCAAAGAGCTAACTGTCTCCATCTTTATCTTTATTATAGATGAGTATGGCTGTATTATAAAAATATTTAGGGGTCTGCAGAGACAAATGACAGTGTTAAAGAAAAAGAGCATATTTTGAATAAATTAAAAGTGTATTATTTAACTTATTTAGTGAGGTAGCAATAAAATAAGATGCAATAATACAAGAAAACATGTTTTAAAATTTACTCATTAAAGGAGAAATAAGTTTTCTTTTGATAAATTTGTTATAGGTAACAAGGTAACAATTTCTATAACTTATTATTCTATAAATTTCTATAAATACGATGGAAATAAGCATATTTTATTTCTTAGAAGAGTGAATAATTTGAGATTAAGTAAAACTTTATGTTGTCTAGAATATAAGGCACTCACTTTCAATGAACATCAACTAAAATAGGTATATAGAAAGACTTTTAGCTAGAATTAATAAGTATACTGATGGGTAAAGAGAACAAATTTTTCAACAGCAAGTATTAAAACGGAACCATTCTTTTAATAGTAGTTCTTTTATGTAAAGTGTGTTTTTTAAGTAAGTACTATTTTGTAACTAAGAACACACATGTCTATTTTAAAAATAAATGTTATTTTTACATGAAATCCTATACTTCAATCTACTTTTTAATAATTTCCACCAATATCAAGTTACTTGTCATATTATGGAAGCAGATTGTGAATTCCATTCTCACATAAATTTACTGCCTGGGTAAACATTTAGTTTTGTACTCTCATCAACATTTTGATCCCCAGTGTGACACAAGCTTATGATAATTTAAGTATTGTGGTACAACTCCATAAAAGACACATCTTGAAACTTCAGAACATAATGGAGTTGGAAATTGTTGACTGAGTACAAAACCAGGTGATATATATCTATGATGATGGAATTTAAAAGTTTGTTCTACAAAAAGACAAGCGCCTTGAAATTGACCAAAATTATATTGTTATGAATTTGTTAATGAACCATAAATTTAGCATGGGACTCTTTGAGTATCTCACCAAATTGGTGAGATTTCGACTCGTTGGTGACAGTTTTGGCAACCTATTTTTATCGCCAAGCGTTGCCAAATGTTGCCAAGTGTGGCATTACGTGACAACGTCCGGTTCCTGGAATATTCCAGCAGTTTCTTCAGGCCTATATAAGGCAGACTGAATCCCAAAATGGTACAGTCGTTAAGTGGATCTCTCGGTGTAAGAAGTTCACACAGTGTGTTGTGTTTCACCGGTGCTTGTTGTTTGATGTGGAAAAAGGTACGTGAGCCCGCGGCATTGTGTTCGAGTTGTTCCACGATGACATTGTATTTTTGAAGTGATTGGCAATAAATCTTTGTTTTTGTGCTGTAGTCTTTAAAGTTCATTCAATCCCTGAACCCAGTTTTGAAGTTCATAACAATATCAAAAAGTAGATTAAAGTACAGGCTTTCAGGTTAAAATAAAACAGATAAAAAGAAACACCCTTGTGTGTTTTTAAATACTGGTACTTACTTAAAAAATATCCCTAATACCCTATTAAAACCATTTTTTCACAACTCTTATATTTTTAGAAAAGTCTAAAATATTATCAAATTCCATGAGAAAACAACAATATTACAATAAAACAGGGGATGTTTAAGAAAAAATATGAAGAAAAATAAGTACACAAATACAGAGAAATACTTTCTTTTTATTTCTACACAATCTCCTTAAATTATCACTAGCAAGAGCTTTGAAATGATGTATCAAAACTTAAAAAATCAATATACCCTGCAGAAAATGAGCATTTTAAGCTCTGAAATAAGTGAAATAAAACTATTTTATTACTGCTGAACAATATCCTATAATTTAAATGTACTAAATATTTAAACAAATGCTGCCCTTAGACACAAAATGCTTATTAATATTTATGTCATACGTAAATATATCTGTATGTTAAGGAAAAATCCAAAACACTGCAAAGGAAATATACTGAAGGGGGTCCATGAAGCTAACATAATGCACAACCATAAAGAATTTTTTTATTATAAAAAATATGAAAGTAATGGTTACACATAAAAATTTCTTAATATGAAGTTCATGAAGTTCACTGATTTTAGTTCACACTCAAATAAAAATAATTTCTAATAATTAATCAATAAAACATATAAACTCCAACTATATTTTATTACTAAATAATTGAAAGTTTGATTCTGCTCATACTTTTGTTAAGAATCCAATTAAAACTTCTTTGTGAAATATATATGTATATATATTAAGCTGGCAGGACTAGTTTTAAGAAATAAATCATAAGTATTTTAAGTGTACATATTACAATGCAACAAACAAATGCACCAACAAAAATCTTTCTTTTATAAGTATATTTGAAAGAGGATATTTACCTTTTAGGGTCCACAGAGCTAAAGCACTAGAATGTTTTGCTTGAATGTATTCACAGAACAGACTCATCATACACAGTAACAAATAGTATTTAATAACAAAACGGATTTCATAATATCCAAGTATCTGTATAATAGAATGTGTACAGCCATATCTGACATCTCAATGACAAATGTATAAAAGATGCTTTTCTTTCTTTTGTTCAGAAATGAAGTAGTCATGTTAACAAACATGAATCCAATCACTTTGAGATTAATCTTACATACACAACTTTATGCAGATATATTTCATAAACTGCAAATCAACCATAAATCACAAGGAACATGCAAATCATGCCATTCCAACTAATAAATTACTGCCAAGCTGAAATATTTATAGTTCTATCTAATTCTATGAAAAAAAAAAAAAAAGCCAATTTACCTCCAAAGCTTCCAAAAATCACATGCATGAAGAGAAAGACAGAGACAAAGAGAGAGATAGATGAAAAGATCCACAAATCATGCGTCATGCAAGCAGTAGGGAAGTGCCAGGAAGAAACTTTGGAGATGGTCAAATAACAATCAATCAAAATGTAAACTACAAAACTAAAACAACATAAGATCATGCTGTTAGCAATGACTGCATTGCTCAATCTAACAGAAGTCTGTGCACAACAATCGAGGGCCCAGGAAAAGTCCCAAGGCCTCCGAGTCAAGCCCTCTGTTGGTAAACATGGTGCACTACTACAATACAGGTCTAGAGTTCAAAATCAACTACAAAACTGCTCTAGACACAGCAACACAAAATAATGAAGGGCCGTAGTACCTCAAAGTCCTTCGGGTGTTGATGTTGTAAGTAGGCATGGAGAGGAAGACAAAAAGAAAAGAAAACTTCCTTAGAAATACTGTATGTCAGGGCGTTCAGGTCACATGACAGTACAGATATATCATCATAACTTTGCTTACTTTATGCTTTGGACCATCTCAAAAGCCCCTTCGCTTGCTACTGCTGGATATCAGTGAAGGATAATTTATAAGGTTAGGTATTAGTAATGGTATATGTATAAATAGATATAGATATATATATATATATTGAACTAGCAGGTTTTGAAGGGCATGCATGAGTCAGTCCATTCCAAAAAGTAGTAAGGCGGAAGTAGGTAAATAGTTCAGTAAGTAACGATGCTGGAGCACAGTAAGTCAAATGCGATCATCTGCACTGGGAAGAAGTTAGAGAAATATGAGATATATACCAAGGCAGCGTGAAAAAGTTTACATCAGCACAGAGGCAAAGCATCAGCTGCAGAAGGTACGAAAAATAGTAGGGCAGCTGGCTTCATTTAAGAATTGTAATATAAATAGATATTGGTATATATATATATATATATAAAGAGGATTGCTCTAACTGAGTGAAAGATCAAAATGGACAGGCAAGCCACAGGATTTTTGAGAAGGTCCTTGCTGTGTAAATCATAAATGCCACACAAAAAAAAAAGGAAAATATAAATAGGTTCATCATAAAAAAATGAATGCAATTACTAAAAGGGAGACTGTTAAGCATAAAAGTAATTTCTTCTAACATTATACCATGAAACAGTAATTCTATAAATGAAATTAGGATGATAAACCTATTTACTAAAACACAGCAAAAAAGTTTAATTTAGTACTCTATATATGACATTAGTTACAGAGAAATATTACATATTTTATCTATACAGAAACAGAAACTAGGTAACTAAAGAGACATCATATTAAAAATACATTAAATACAGTCATTAATACTATATCTTTAATTAATCTTTTAAGTCGTTACATATCATATAAGCTTCCTTGGTTTAGATACAGTTTAGAAAAATACAGTTGAAGGAATTTAGGATTACATAGCTAAATTGATTTTGTCCCAATGCAGAAAATAAAAAATTACTGCAGCAAGGGCTTAAGAAATTTACATTGCATAAATGGATACAAAAACAAATTCTTATGCATGGTAATCACTTGGCATCTCTTAAAATGCATTAAAAATTCTGAAGAAAATCCAAGTAATATTAAAGTTTATAAATAATAGTAAACAGCTTTAGAGTCTCAGCACTTTCCAATTTCAAGGGGGATTTGTAAACAAAAATTAAAGAAAATAAAATGTTGCAACATAAGTAATGAATGAGAAAAAAAAAAAGCAACAAAGCAGATAGCTAGATAAAATTACAAGTTAAAAAAAATCACCTAATAAAATTAAATAAAAGTGCATAACCGCACGCGAGATTCATTCAATATCATAATTTTTATATAATTAGTATTAATATCAAAACAACTGGTGTAAAAGAAAAAATAAGCCACTAAAATATTTTAATACATTATCCTTTAAAATGAATTAAAAAACATAAATACATACCTTGCTGTTAGCAAAAAGCAAACCAACTCCTTCCATGCACACTTGAAGTAAACCCCCTTCTCCAGTTTTCATGTCTTGCACAGGAAATTCACCACCTAGTTCTGTACCTAAAAAGTGTACACTAAACATTTACAAAACACATTATGTTAAGGCATTAAAGCCTCCTATAATTTCTCACAAACAAATCATTTTATTACAAAATTAATTCTGTTTTAAATCTTTTTTTTAACTATGAAAATAAATGTGAATTAGGGGAGAGTGGGACACCTTGGGATATAGCCCACCTTGGGACACCTTTATTTTCAGGCTTTAATTTGCAACAAGGAACTAGTTCTCATGTGTATTGATAGATGGCTTTCCTCTTCACTTCCCAAAGAATTTTGATGAAAATAGTGCTTATAGGTAAGGAACAATTTCATTTTCTTTGTTTTGAATAACCCAAAATTACATCAATGTGCATTTTAAAAAGTAATTTTTCTGGAAAAAAATTAAAATATTTTAAAAAAAAGTGTATTGTTATGAAAGATAATTCATTTATTATTATTTCTATGCTAATAAATAAATTGTATTGTTAAGCCTAACTGTATAGTATTATTCTACCTTTTCGGCTTTTTTCGTACGGATGTCACTGGCCACAAAAATATTTTATGTTTTCCTATCCTTAAACTCTCTACTCTCTAGTTTGTGTTATGAACTCACAAATCCACCCTTCTATCTCTTTGCTCTTTTATGTGTTTATTTTTCGCTCGTTGTCATTTTTATGCTTACTGACAGAAGCCTCTGGATTGACGGGCTCAGCCCATATGGTCCAGTTGCATCACCACCTTTGATGCCTTTGATGCCTAACTGTATAGTAGTTACCAAAAGATACTATGTAAAATGGGGCAGGTTGGGACACACATAGATGGAGAACCTTGGGACATTTAAAAAGTGTAAACAAATATCAATTCAAGCAAAATAATTAATATTTTGGTGACTAATTTTTAATTGATTTAACATGTCAAAATATTAATTTATTAATCTTTTTTTTTTTTCAGAAAAAAAAATGATGAGAACAAGAAAAACAAACAGAAAGTATTCTGCTGTAAATGCTAATATGCTTGAATCAGCTGCAAATATAAGATTTGTTAAAAAATGTATTAACTTGAACAATTTTCAGTTATTTATCTTTTATAACAGTTATTAAAAATAATTTGAACAGTATTTTGTATTTGTTGTTTAGTGTCCCAACCTACCCCATACAGTGGGGCAGTTTGGGACATTGGAAAGGTATTTTATTTCTTTTATTACTCTTTAACTAAATGAGATATTAAGTAGGTTTAATGTTTATAAGAAGCAGATATGATGACAATATATGCATATGACAATATATGCAATATATGCAATGACTGGACTAATAAACTGATATGCTTAATAATGTTTACATTAACTATAAAAAGTGCATTTTCAGTTTTTAATTTAACTGGAATTTGGTTTGAACAGCTTAACCTTGATCCTGTTTACACTGGTTAAAGAGTTTACTGCATTCATATAATTATTTACTGCTGCAAAAGGGATAGTATTATTGAAAACATAAGTTTGTTATTGCCTTATCTTATATCATTAATTAATTGTTAAATAATGCTTTTTGAACTTTTTTGACTTACTTACCAGGCATCATTCCATTCCCTCTTTGTGCAGCACGTCCCATTGCTTCTTTGATGCAGTAATACAGATCTTTGCACTGAGATGAAAATACAAGTTAATCTAACTACTAGATTAATAGAAACATATCACTGAAAACATGACTTTACTCTCTGATAATAAAAACTTGTTTCAAAAGAAAGGCACATACTTTGAGAGAATAAAAAATTATAAAGTACATCAAAACTAGCTTAAAGTAATTTTACAACACCAAAATTATTACAGCAATTAAAAGAAAGCAATCGTAACATTGTGCACACATTAAAAAAGACTTTGCAAATAAATAAATCTTAATTTTTTTTGGGATATTCTATAGTTTCTAATGTCTATGATGTAAATGCTGAAATAAATCCTAAAAAATATATACCTGATAAAAGAAACTTTTGTACTTCCCTTGGGCACCAGATGGCCAAAGAAAAAGCGAAAGGCCTGGATTCTAACAGGTTTCCCACAAAGACTAATTTTGCAGTCTGGGAAAGCTTTAAAATATTTCATAGCTCCAAAGTGCTTTACATTTGATGAAATCCATTAAAACTCAGTACAAAACTCAACTTGCAGATTCGCTCTTGCTCTATCTTCTGAGATTAGAATTAACATAGCTGGTAGTGAACATCTATTTATTGGTTGATGTGGGTGATCATCCACAGTACTCCCACTATAAATTATCCTCTTTTAAATTTTATTTTGGTTATATTAACAATTGTAGCTCATCTTTAGGTTATTCTTTTTTTCTGACTGTTCGTTAACATTGCAAACTGACACTGCTGTGCATATTCTTTCGATCCGGTGGTTCAGTGGTATTTTGGTCTGGGTCTCGTGATTGTTTACACCTTAATTACACAATGTACAGCCAACAGGTTTGCTTTGCTGCTTTTATTTACATGTGCTATTTATATGCTTTGGTACAGGGGGAGAGCCTATAGCCCATCCTTTCGCTACAAAGCTTATATTTGATCTCACCGTCCAAGCAAGGTTACAAATATTCTCAGTAGCGCCATCTAGTATAGTACTAGTGGGCTATGAATTTCATACAACTGTTGAGTGATTGTCTTCAAAATTTATTTATTTGAGGTATAACAGCTTTTTGTTTATTTTAAATTTTACTCTATTATGCAATTGCAAAATAATTTTATATAGGTTCTAATTATATTCTTAAACTTTAAAAAAGCCATTTTCTGAATTTTGACCCCCTATTTCCTATATTTATTCTTACATTTAATATGGACAAATAATCACAAGCCCCAGCAATGTATTTTATAACACTGAGGTTTATAAATGTTTTTAAGCAATTTTGACAAAACCTTTGTTTTAATTAAAGTATGCACATTATTTCATCCTGGTACCTCTGTCATCCTTGCAGAATTTTATAAACATTAAAAAAAGTATAGCAGTCAGGTATGGCTCTCAAACATTTACAATTTAGAAACTTTTATCTTAGACTAGACATGGGCCATGAGTAATTGTTCATGGTAGCCAAATTATAACCTTTATGAAGTAAATTTAATAAAAAACTTTTTTAATATGATAAAATGATAGAAAGTATTTTAGAATTTTTCTGTTTAAATAATTTAGAGTTTTATTCAATTAGTTTAATCACAATGATTTTTACACCCTTCATCCTTTTACTAGCTATAGAAAATATAAGGAAAATACGATTTCTGTTTCTTTCCACAGCTTTAGATCTCTCATATTTGATGTTGGTCTATCATTTTATTTTTCTCTGTTTAGCAGTTTAAAAAAACAGTTTTGAGCTGTGTGTTACTATTCATATCTGAAAAGAAAAAGAAGTAAAATGGGAAAAAAAAATCACACTGAAAAAATTCTGTAGACTTGCCCATTCTATCCCTTATTTAGACTACATTTTTTTGGTCATTGAGAAATCTTTGCATACTTTTAAAAATGGTCTTCCAAGGAAATAAAACAAGTTCCATCCTTACCCTTTAAGAAAAATCTCTAATTCAAATTAGCAACAGCATAAAAACTGATATGATATATTTTGTTAAGTGTCAGCACTGTCTTTTTATCTTGCCTACCAAACAGTGTGTCCTTGATCTAGACGCTTTTTGGTAGAATGACTTTAAAAGAGAGTAAATCTTTTAGGAGACCATTAAGAGGAGAGACAGCCTGAAGTGGTGAGGTTTGTATGTGAAACTGAAGTTTTCATGAGTCACATTTGGTTTGGAGTGCTACGGTCTACATTTTGCAACACGAGGGCTAATAAGACCGGGACCTGCTGCTTAAAGCCAATTCTGAATGGCTACAAATATTCATGCTCTAGTGGGATTCGAACCCACGAACTCCGGTTCTGAAGGCCAGCACCCTAACCATTCAGCCATCGTTAGGCTTCATGTGTCACATAAGTGTAACAAGATTTCACTTGATTATTTATAAAATGGAAGTGCTATGGTCTACCTTTTTGCAACACGAGGGCTAATGAGACCAGGACTTACAACTTAAAGTCGATTCCGAATGGCTATAAACTTCTTGAGTAAATATTTGTTTATGTGAGCAAAATTACATGAATAAATTTTGAGGGTTTTATAATTATTAAACCTGAAACTTGAGCTTTGGTAATCAATGATTATTTATAAAATGACTGCACTTCTTGGATCTGTGACAAACACTATTCCTCAATCAAAATTAAAATTGATGCTAATATTTATCAGAATGAAAGTTTTTGCTCCAATTAAATAAGTGCCTATCAAAGATACATTTTTCAACCTTTTTGCTTTGTGGAATCTTAACCATGTTATACAGAACATTTGTGTAAATATTATATACCAATGCTACTACTTTTACTGCCTTTTAAGATTATGAAGAGAACAAGTCTATAATAATAGATTCTGGTTTTATTGTTTATAATTTTAAAAAAGTTAAAAAAAATAAATAGCATATAAAAAAGTATGTACTATGAATTAACCAATTTTGGAAGTTTAATTTCTAATTTGAAACACACGTTTTTCGTCTGAGATACTTCATTCAGTGTCTTTAAATGAACATAACTTCTACCTTCAGAAAAAGTGAAACAATTTCTCTCTTTCTATTTATTCCTGTCAAATACACACACCACACAATAAAAGAGCTGTGGTAGCTCAGTCGGCAAAAGCAATGATCTCATAACTGAAAGGCTGCGGGTTTGGAACCCAAGCTCGCCCAAGATCTGCCGTGTTCGTAAAATAAATTCACCAGATATTACCCAGGAGATTTGAAACTGATTTAATTTGGAGTGCTATGGTGTTCTGGTTTGATACACGATGACTAATGAGACCGAAACCTAATGTTTAAAGCCCATTCTCAACATCCATGCCACCAGCGGGATTCGAACCTGTAAACTCTGGTATCGAGAAGCAACTGTCTACCATTTGTCCATCATTTGGCTTGGGTTTGAGATGGAAGTTAAGTAAATTTGAGCCTAATATAAAATCTTATCAATTGCAAGAATCTCACAAGTTTTAGCCGAGGTAGCTCAGTCAGCAAAGGCAACCATCTCGTTACTGACAGGTTGTGGGTACGGAACCCTAGCTGGCCTAAGATCCGCCTTGTTCCTTAAAGATGACTAAGGCATGTAAAATAGGTTTGTGGTCACAATGTCCTCCAAGTTCTCAATCAATACCTCTGCGGGTGGCAGGCCAAGTCTGTGGGTCTTCTGCTTAGTTCCTACATCAGCAAAGTTGTTCTTTCACCTTAATGGTGCTCATTAAAAATGAAAGGTGCACCCCTTGGCCTTAATACGAGAGTCTGCAGTCAACAACACAATAAAAACACTATTTGTTACTATTTCTTACAATCACTCTTATGAAATTCTATCGTTCTGTAGACCTTTTCAAAAACTTTGATCCAGAGATAAACCATAATTAAAATATATTTTAATATATGCAACAGATCTCTGGTTCCAGTGCCATGCTCTTGGAGAATCTCCTAGGAGCTGTTCTAGGAGCCTAAGACAATTTCAGTCATAAAGTATATGTAATGCTGTATTATATATTTTCTAAAACTTACCATTAATATTAGAACAATGCTACTGAAATTTTTAGCTTTTATCAGGTTTAAAAACTTTAACATACTATACTTCATTTGAAGACAAAGCATACTTATTTGAGACCATCAAAATTTATGAATAAAATGCCTTTAATTTCTTGGGTACTGAAGGAAACATTCTTAAGTAAATACAGAAAATTTGTGAGAGAACACTAAATATTTTTGGGTTCTAAAGATTGTCTAGGTCATAATTTTTATATATCAACACTTTCAACATAAAATAATACAAAAGAAAATCATACATAACTTATGCATTTGCAATACTAAGGATTTAGTAATTATAATTAATAAGTCAAATGTAATTTAATTTAGCTCCTTAAAGAATACAAAATTTCACTTTGGACTTTCATAATTGTATGCTGCCAGCAGTTCCAAGCTTGTCAGCTAAAATATTGCAGTAAATAAAAACACAAGCAAATCTGAAGAATCTTTCACATCTTACATTTGAAACTGGAATCCATTAAGCTTTTAGTGCCCCCACAACAAAATATAGATCAGGTTTGTTTCATTTCTCATCGAAAGATCTGGATTGTTCTTTAAGAGATTTTTCAGCTTTCTGTACGAATATTTCTTCTCATCACTAAAAACGTCATTCAATGTCAAATTTTAGTGAGTAGAATCATCAACTTTTCCCTTGTTCAGGCTTGCAACTGCTGAGATACTTTCAAAAAGGTGAGAAAAGTGACAAATAATACAGAATAAGTGACTAAACATTGAAAAAAAAAGTGATATTTTTCTCCTTTTGATTACACATGCTCTTGTTAAGATTTTTCTATTTATTTTAACTCAAAATCAAATGATTCATGCAAGACATAATTTTAGCGTTAAATACAAAAAAAGTTAAAAATTTTGTTTAACACAACTCAACATTGCTTTTTATTTAAGAAAATCTATAAATTAGATTTGAATACATACAATACATTAATTTTATTACCACAATTTTCTGTATGTATTAATGATGTTTTGAAATATGTACATAGCTAGATTAGAGTATCTAAACAAAAATTGTGAAAAAAAGAAACAGAAATGCGTGCTTTGACATAAATTACTTTAATGTATTAAATGCACATTTCAGTACAAATGTAGATTTTAGGAACTTCTTTACGACTTTTTAAAATCCCTCAATTCTGGAAGCCATATGACTAATTACATTTTAATAAGAAAAATACGATTAGAGCATCCCAGTTTTGGTCTCTTATTAAAATATTTTGTTATTAATTCAGATTTTCTTTTTTCAACAACAGATTTTTGCTGTGATGCACCATGAAAAAAGTGACTAAAAGTGATCAATTGTAGAAAAAGTGACTAAAGGTGAGAAAAGTAATGGAATTGCAAGCCTGCCTGTTTCTGCCAAAATTTCTATCACATTCGGTTTATAGACAAGATCAATCATAAACTTAAAAAATGTGTCAGCTACCACTTGGTGGTTATTTTTTATTGTATGATTGTTGTATAATTTTTAAGCAGGATTATAATTTTTTTCCTAGTGAAAACTGCATACAGATATTATTTTTTATTTTTTCCCAGCAGATACTATTAAACTTCTTGAGTAAATATTTGTTTATGTGAGCAAAATTACATAAATAAATTTTGAGGGTTTTATAATTATTAAACCTGAAAATTGAGCCTTGGTAGTCAAAAGTTTCTGTTTACAAATTGATTAAGCCCTTTCAAGTAATGAAATACATTTGCATCACTGCTTTTAATAAATTAAAATTATAATAGGACTAACCTTTTTAGTGTAATATTTTCGCAGTTGTGTCTGGCCACCATTTCTCCTCCACAAGCATAGAACTTTATTTTTGGGACAATAGGTCATATTAACAAGTCTTTCATACCACCATCTTTCCACTATTGTTCCATTAACACTTCTCAATATTATTCCATCATCTCTCACCTGTAATTAAATAGTTTTCTTTTTAATAATATATATTTAAACTGTTATAAATAAAAGTAATATTACTGATGAATAAAATTCATAAACTACATATACACAAAGAGAGAATAATATATACACAAACAAAATTAAAATTTTTTTAATTTCTTCATTTTAAATGTATATTTTATACAATGCTTTCTTATTTTTTAAATGTTTATTAGTAGCACTACGCATTAGATAAACTCACTGAAACTGTTATAGAACTAAAAGTACAAAATTTACCTCCATAAACAGCATATCACCAGTAGCATCAACTCCAGAATGTACTGTGAATGATTGGCGATGCATTTGACGACTTCCTAAAGGTTTCAAATCAATGTCATTTCCTTGCTAAAAGAAGAAAAAACAGCAGTTGTATAATTGTTATTTTACCTTTTCGGCAGAACTTCACATTAGTTATTCTAATTTTAATCGGAGAAAATATTTTTTGCATTTTCTTAGTTACTATAAATACTTAATATTTATACATATGCTTTAAATCAGTAAAATCATGATTTAGGAATCTGCAGAAAAGTATGTTGAACAAAAGTAATCAGGGACTTTATAACTTAGTTGAATAATGGTTTATACATTTTAGTAATGTAATACAGTTTAGAATCCATTGGCATATTTTAGATTGAATTTTTTGTCTTTTTACGAAGTTTTGAAAACATTTCTGCCTTATAACTCTATTGTACTATCTTTCTATTTGCAAGCCTGTCTTTCAGAAGATAGAAAGTAGAGAATGATAGAAGAAGAGAAATATAATGCTACACACACACACACACACACACACACAAATATATACATCAAACATTCCATTAATTTTGGAAATCACATGACAAAGCTTTGAGTCAATTATTTAAAATACAGAAAATATTTCTATTGACTGCTGTCTAGAACTAATGAAAGAACTTATCTAATAATGGAACCAAAATCATTCTTTAAGGAACACAGTATTATGCCTGTGTATAAAATATAAAACTTTTAGTGTTAGAAAAACCAAAGCACTTAAAAAAATTAGCAATATGTCTGCATCAATAAATAACAGAATTTTTTTCCCTCCAAATTTTAAGTTTATGAATGTGTGTGTGTATGTATGTATGTGTGTGTGTATATATATATATATATATATATATATATATATATATAGTGTAAATTTAAGCTGTTATACAGGAAGATAACACTTATTTTCAATTGGCAGGGCTTACTGGGCAATAAGAATACCTAAGTAAATTGCAGTCACTCTATTAAAACAACAGCAGAGTTTGTGCTGGAACTTTAACTTTATTTGAGATAAAAATGGACATCTTTACATGACAAGAGCAAAGCATCAAAAGATATTGAAAACATACTTCTATACAATTTTCTCCTAACAGGGAGCAATCATGCAAATTCTTTCCCATGAGACTAACAGTTTGGTAAGAGTTATTTTAAGTCAGAAATGAACTTAATTAATTTAAGTTGGCTCGAAATGCAGCCAATGAGTAGAAAATTAGCATTTATTCTAGTGTTAGTCTTGGGAGACTGGAATTTGTGGCTGAGAAATTAAGTATGATAGAATGAGAAGGAAAAAAGGAAAATTCCAGATAGATATTTTAGGTGCAATAATCTTAATACATTGCATATATGTAATCCATTTTTTATAAAACTCCTTGACAAGGAGAAAGCTCAACAGCTAGCAGTAATAAAAAATGCAGTCGGGCCAACATTGAAGAGAACGGCACCAGTCTAATTGAAACTTTATTCCAGAGCAGCTACAAAGCACATCTATTCTACTTCACAACAGACAAAGAAGACCCACAGAACTCACTCTGATCGAACAGAGATGCACCCAAGAGCAAAGACAGAAAGAATTTTCCCATGGTAAAAAAAAACTTACTAAGTGAATTAAATGCAATATCAGCAAAATGCAAAATCATTTACCAGTGACAGCTGGGAAACATGCTGAATTGACAGAAAGTTTACATTTTTAGGACAGAAAGCTTTGGGAAGAATGTTAAATGGAAAATACTCCTTTGATTAAACAATTTAGAGGCTGGGAAAAAGATTTAAAGCAATTAGAATGGGAGAGAGGAGGTTTTTAAGGAAATATTAAAGTTAAATAGTTTTATATATTACATACATATGTGCATATATATTTTCTATGACATATTTTAATGATATACTTATTTTTTTTTTCATAAATTGTTTCCTGGGGAGAGAAGGAATGTTGGAATTCGTTGCAAGTGCTTACTGAAATTTTTGGCAATGAACTGAAAACTGGAAAATTAAACGAGGTGGAATTGACCAAATCCTGATGTTGCCAGATAATGAATCTTATACTGTATATAAAAAGAATATACAAAACCTTAAAACACTACCTTACAAAGTTTATTGTATTGACAGTTACAGGACTTGTAGATATAGATATCCCTCAAACATACATTACAGAATTTAATAAATTTTGCCTACATCAAAACATTTTTAGGATTATCATAAATATGTAAGACAGAAAATAAAAATAATAAAAATTATCATCAAATCAAAATGAAGATTCAATCGAAATGAATGAAGTTGATAAGTAGATTAATCTTTATACACATTGACCAACAGGAAGATAACTTAATTGCATATTTTTAATAAGTAGATTAAAGTTTATACACAGTAACTTATAGAAAAATGACTTAATTGCATACTTTTAACAAACATGCATAATTTTATAATTTTTAATTTGAGCTCTAAATAAATCAAATATATTATATTTAAAGTTACTAATCTATTTCCAGACATCCAAAATATAACAACTGGATTTTATAGAAAAATAAAAGCCCATGATTATAAAATGAAAGGATATAGATAAGGATATATATCTTGACCATATGATTTAAAATAAAAATTCTTAATACCCATTATATAAATTGTTTTTTATAGTGATATGTTCCTACTCTTTAACACTAACCAATTCTTAGTAGTACTTAATGTCACAATCTGCACAGCAAAAAAAGCTAAATGTTGCTGCAAGTACTTGTATTTCATATCGTCATCAATTTTTATTTACCTTCATATGTTTTATAAACTTTTTTTTCCTTTTTTAACAATTTTTTAATTTACCATACAAATTTATCAAAGGAATTTAAAGCTATTTCCAGATTTCACCCTCATTTCATACAAATATTTTTATACTTTTAAAAATTTTTTCCCAATTTATTGGAAGTGAAAAAAATAAAGCAATTTTATTTTAAAATCATATTTTTTAAAATTTATAACTGAACATTCTTAATATAGAATGAAAGCAAAATATTAAAAATATAATAATACCAATTTCATGATTTGGTCTAACAGCTCATTTACTTCTGCACTATATACTAGACTGATATGGCATTTTCCCAATAGTCGGCAAGCTTTCCGTCTGATTTCAATCTTATTAACATTCACCATTACCATAAAAGCAACTGTATTGTACAACATTGTTGACAAGAGCCTGTCTTCATCATGTTCTAAGCGTTTCTTATCCATATCTGATAATGACTGATACCTATAAAATAAAATAAGAAAACATTATAAAAAAATTATTTATTTTATGAACAAAGTAATATTTCAGTATCATCACAATTAAAGAACAAATTAAAGTAAATTTGATTCCAAAGGACTTATGTTACTAGAAAGATGGTGATATGGCATGATTCTGTTTAACAGCTCTAATTATAAAAGATGAATTATAATTTTTTTTTTCTCAAAAAGCATTAGAAGGTTATTATTTTTTGCTTTAGTAATAAATTGAATATGTATAAACAATGTTTACATAAAATAAATTATCAAAACACAGCTTGGATTTCATTGATTTTAATACAAATTTAAATAAATAGGGAAATCTAATTTTCTAATTAGTGTATTGTTTACTCATAGCTTTGATATGAGAATGAACTCAAAAACCTAACAACTTTCCAATCTTTTGATTCGAAAGTTGCTATGAGTGTTCTAAATTCTATGTTTGGCTACTGTGCATTGATGCTCCAAATTATGTTTTGATCTTTTTCATTCAGAGGTTAAAGTGGTAAATATTACACTGCTAGGTATTCCATAAAAAACCAAAACGACTTTTTGAGTAAACAATTACCACTTTTAATAAAATAATAGTTTTAAGCTAACCTGGAAGAGAAATAATACTGTATATTTAAACACAGAAAATTCTATCTCTTTCTATAAATTAAAAAAAATATATATCCTATACTAGAATGATATATTTTGAGTACACATATAATTCTGAAATTATCAAGGGTATTTGTTATAGATTTTATTTGTTCATACAAAAATGCCCAAATATTAAAAAATTATTTGAAAACAAAGTCTCTCTCTTTATACATATTCTTCTAATTTTGTATTTTATTTCCTTTTTTTTTTCAAAAATTTTTAATGAAAATTCTCAAAATTAATATGACACTACCATAATACACTTTTGAAAGTTTTTAACATTTTTTATGAGTGAAAAAAAGTTTTTCATTTACATTGCAAATTTTTAAAAATTTTAATATAGTAACTAGAAACGAGATATTTTAAATTTACAATACTGTAAAATTTTTATAAAATTAATATAACTAGAAGTAAAATATTTTATGTCTATAATACTATGAAATTTTTATAAAATAAATGTAGGAACAAGATGTTTTGACCAAAAATATATTTTATGGTTGTAAATTTATTTTTTAGAACTGTTTTACTATTCTCTAAATTGCGAAAAAAAAGCAAATGTTTGATAAAAATAAAATAAAATGAATACATTTTTTGTTTAATTAAACACAGTGGTACCTTGACTTGCAAGCACTGTACGTTTTTTAGTTACGAGTCATTCATTTTTAATATGAAATGAATACAAAATTGAGATAAAGGTTTCAGTATGAAATTTTTTTATAAAATTAGTAAAGAAAATTAAGTAAGAATGAAAAAGTATAATTAAAAAATAATAATGTGACTTAAATACACTTTATAAAATTAATTCATTTCTTTGTGTTCTTATCTATTGGGTTTTATTATGCTTATCTAAGCATAAAATCCTCTGTATGAAAAAAAAATTGCCGGTTTGCTACACATTTCAAAATGGCTTGATCAATTTTAATAAAATTTTGTACAGTAGCTCAGATATACTCTAGGAAGGTTATAGGCTATCAAATTAAGTAAAGAATAGAGATAGAGCATAAATTTTCCCTTCTATAGATCCTAGTAATGCTATAAGCAAGGTACCATTGGATACAGTTTCTTTTAATAACAAGTTAAAACGATTGAAACCTTTAAAGCAACTTAATTTATCTTATATGAATAACATATAACTTTTGCTGCTTTTTGACCAGATTTACTTTAGGTATTTAACATTTATTTTTATAAGCATATTTTTTAAAAAATTAATTTTTACTATTTTTTAAGAACTTATTTCTATGCTAATCAATTCTGTTGCTAGCAGTTTAGAGTGAAAATTAAAAGTATTTAACATTTTATATATGTCATGTGCTTAATATTTATCATAGGTGCCTTGGCTTTACTAAATAATCATGCAAAAAATGTAGGATTAATGTAGGGGTTCTTTGGTTATTCAAATGCATGCCAATTATGAAATATTGCTTCACCAAATACAGCACTTCTGTTTATTTAGTTTGCAAGGATAAATTGCCAAAAATTATAGCTCTTTTACTTCTTTAGTGTACATATTGAGTTTAAGAAGAGAATTAAATTTAAATAAAATATATCAGTTGTTTTGTTTAAATTACCCTAATTTGCTGCCTATAATCTGCAGTGGCGTATAATCCGCAGGTGCGAATTTTGTAATATTTTCAGAGAAAAATATTGTATAACCCGCAGCGGAGTATAATTCGCAGATTAAATTTCCACTTAAATTTCATGCGATTCAAGGAAATGAAAGACGTGTGGAAAAAAGTGTTATATCTGCAAGTGTTAAAAAAAAACTAAATTTAAGCTCTTTTCTTAATGACAACATTTTCTTTAAATTAAAAAAATAATTTAATAAAGTAAAAATTTGGATAGACTTAAAGAATTTTATATTTAACAATAGTAAGAATATTTTCTAAAAAATTACATTAATTAGTTCAGAAAGAATGATACAAATAAATTGTTCGAATGCATATTTAAATAAAAAGGATGTTAAAATTTAGAACTCTTAAAATGCATCTTATTTTAATTTATTATGGTTATTTGCGATCTGGGTTAAAATTTTAAACTGAAAGTTATGGTGCCATGTGGCGACCTGAAAGTGACAAAACAAATGGAGAATGCAGCAAAGTGCCACCATTTCAGCTTATACAAGCATTATTTCTTGAAAGAAATAAACAAAATGGAAAATATTAATTTAATCAGGAGCTTTTATCCAAACCGCTGTGTCCTTGACTGAAAATGATCTTTATCCTGATTAAAGAAAAAAAAATATGAGCAGGTGCTGCTATCTATTGTTCTTTAAGAATTTGTAAATTTTATTATAAAAATAATTTTTAACAACATAAAATTATACGCAACGGCGTATAATACACATTAGAAGAAAAATTTAAGTTTTTTAAAGTATAATCCGGAGATTATATGCAGGAAATTCAGAACTGCTTCATTTTTTAAATTGTTTATCTTACTGGTCTAATATAATCAAATAACTACTTTAATTTGAAATGAATACAACCTTCATTTGGGAACCTTAACTACCCAGACCAAAGGCTGAGCATGAAGAAGCATTTTTTTTAATGAAATGGGAAAAACTTATTTGACATTGAATTATTCAGCTAGACCTTTACTCTTCCACCTCTGTCAGGATTTTTAATCTGTTTGATTTACTAAGTACACAATGCTTCATAAAACCTGTTTATTGCTGTATGTTCAATTGCAATGTTTTATATAATATTCCCTATTTATAAATATTTCTTCTCTAAACACATGTAACGAAATATTGCAGTTGTGTTTTTTTAAGGGCTGAGTATGAAGGCCTAGCATTTTTACAGTCCTTGGAAAGAAAAAGAACAGTTTAACTTCCTTAGCTTTTTTTTTAAAGAAAAAAACCTCTTATAAAAACTTAGAATTATAAAAGAACTGTGTTAACCAAAATATTACATATAACTGAATTAACTAAAGAATGTTAACACTGATTTAAGGAAAATTGTTTTATTGAAAAAAAAAAAAAACATTTATAAATTTGATAAGCTTTTGGTAATGAACTCACAAACTAAAATTATGCGTAGTAATGAATCTGATTTTACTACTAGTTTATTTTCTAGATTAAAAAAAACTGAAACTATTTTTGTGAGTTATTATTTTTGCATTTTGATTCTGACAGCTCCTAAATTTTGCTGTTGCCTGACAGAGTTGCTATCTTGCCTACTGCCTAGGGCCAAGCCTTGTAAGTATAGGGTTCCTAGAATTGATTAATTGTATTTTCAAATGGAAATATTGATATGAAAATTGAATTATTACAGTTATGAGCTAAATCACAAAATGAATGAAACTCGTAAGTCAAGACACCACCGTTAAAATTTATTACATTTTGTTAAAAGTTTGGATCTCTAAAATATACATTTTTTAAACAATAACAACAACTATAATTATATACCTTTCCATCATTTCTCCGGAGCACTGATCCATGCCAATTACATCTCTCTCTTGAGAAACAGCATCTAAGAAAGCATCTTCCCAGAACTGCATTTGATCCCACAATATAGACCTATCTTTACCAATCAAACCTTCAAACAGATAAGTTCTTGTTGGCTCATTAACTGGATTAGATGTAGTATTGATCATGTTGCCACCATGATAGCGAAATCCTGTACTTAAGCTGCTTTTACTACTCCAAATGCTGGGTGTTCTTTTTTGCCGATTATTAAGGAACTATTAGAAATGAAAAAGAAATTTAAATAAATAAAGTTCAATAATAAGCATTCAATAATGAAATAAATTTTTTGGGGAAGATTTGAACATGCTTATTTTAAATTTTTAATTCTTTTATAATATATTTTAATAAAAAATTATAAGTTTTCATAGGGGCATTTGCTTTATTTACTTTTCAGGCCATTTTTTTTAATTGTAAAAGGCATAATACATTTCATACCTTATACAGTCAAAATGTGAAATCACAAACCCAAAACTATTATTTTGGCAAATGTTCAAGAGCAGTATGTTTGCACATAAAAGATAATTCTATTAATTCTTTTATGAATTTTAAAATATACCTAGCATGGGTGACAGTTGTATTCCTGCTTCAATTTGTCATTTTTTTAAACATCTTACCTTGTTATTGCATTAACTTGACCTATAGGCTGAGTTGTGTTACTGCTCTAATTGGGTCAAAATTATTAAAAACATATTCCAAGCTTGATTTTCCTTTTATTTATCAAGTATATCAAATATCCTGAGGTGTTTTCTTTTGATCCCACACCTGTAGTCCCAAAATCTAGTATGAATAACGACCATTTATCTTTTCCTCAAAATAACACACTACCTATTTTTTGTAAGAATATTTAAGAAAATATATACTTCTTCACAACTTCTATTTATTAATGAAAAAACTGGAATGAATAAGTGAAAAAAAATCATGCAGTCTTATATTTTTCTGAAAAATAAATTTACTTTTGTAAATTTGGTGTTAATTTAAAAATAAGAATGAAATTCTTTGCATGATTTCTGAAAGTTTACTTTCATAAGTAACATATGTCTAAGGGCTATGTCTTTCAGTTGTGATTTTTTGCTTGTCTATAATTTATTAATCAGGGAAAAGATTTTATGTATGCATTAGTGCTGGGCAGAGATAAAATATATTAGAGAACTGTACTTTAATATTAACCAAATCAATCATTAAGATGAATAATCTGTCAAGCTAGGGAAATTGAGGAGGTAGTGAATATATTGCCCTGGTTTCTGGATGACTTATATTGACATTAATACTAGGTGTTACCAAGGGATGATTTTTTTTTTTACAATGTTTGTATTTTTTCTGAAACTGTTACTGTCTTTTGCTGTCTTTGGTCTAGGCATTTGGAATTGCTGTCTTTTGGTCTAGGCATTTATTCCAAAGCTGTACTTTGGAGTATGATCAGATTAAGTATGAAGCACATAAGTTTTTCACTGTTAAATGCTTGTCTATAATCCAAGAAACTGAAAAATTCTGGATGATAGTTTTACATTATGAATATCAATATTTGCGTTGAATGGAAAAACAAAGATAGAATAAGCTTGTATCTCAATGTCTAAAGTGTTAATAACTTGCATATATGAGGATTAAAAGAGGAAAATATAGATGTGCTAGAAATCCCTACACTTGTAACATTACACAGGGGATTTTCATGCTTTTGTAATTTCTGTATAGCTTACAATAACAAAAAGGAAAGAGAAATGCTAGATTAAAAAAAAAAAAAAGAATTACTGAAAAAAATCAACGCATCTTTTTACTATAGTAGTATAATTAAGCAAAAACTTTTCAAGGTATATGATATTAATAAATGATACCCCAAAATTGTTCAAATAAAAGAAAAATAATTCCTAAAAATAGCTAAGGGTAATAAAATTATTTTATTTATTACAAACACTGAAACAGGATGTAAATATTATGAGACAGACTGTAATAAACATGAAGCAGTAGATAGAACTGCTGATATTGATTATAAAGATATTAATCACCAACACATTTAAATATATGTGATCTAATAAACATTAAACAGTGGATAGAACTGGTCATATTGATTTTAAAGAAATTAACTCCATTAACATTTAACAGCAATTTTAAACAACTGAAAATATATATCTGAAAATAATTAAACCAATTTATATGCTACCTTTTAGTGAATTTTATTTTTGTTTTCAAATCCTTTATTTACTTACTCAAAGTATCTGCTTAAAGAGTTCACTTTTTTGTAACATTTACTTACTAATTTAAAAAAAAGAAGGTGAAGTGTGCATGTGAAAGTACTTTCAATATAATAAATAACAAAAATATTAGAAATTTAAATGAAACATTTTTTTCAAGAATGCATATATTACACTTTTTTGAAATTAATAAAAATTATTTTTATGTACTTGGAAAAGTCATAATTTTACATTCTGTTCCTTATTATATCCCTCTCTCTCACCAGTTAACCTCCCAGTAAGAGTACACAAAACCCACAGATTTATCTTGCCTGCTCCCTGGGAGTACAGGAAGATGGTCAGTGCACCTATTTAGCTTAATACATTGAGAATGGGAGACGGGAATTCCCGTCTTTTATGTTTCAACTGTTGGCGACAGATGACAGAAATTCACGTTTTTTAAAATTTCTTTGTTATTACTTTAACAAAAAATGTGCGGGAATTGAGGCTAGACACTTTTCAGCACATACCGTCTTAAATGTGTTAAGCTCAGCATATCAGGATTGAAGCACCAGGGTTCTCAAACTCGATACTGAGACACCTGAGGTACCCCAAAGCAGAATGTGCCAAAAACTGCGACGCACGTCGCAGAACAACTGGCTCTGCTGTAGAACAATTTGCAGAAAAACTTTTTTTTCCCTTTATATATATATATATATATATATATGGTTTTCCGTAAGTAGGAAAGGATGTAAAATACTTATTGGATTATGTTGATTCCTTGTTACATCAATCCCAGGTTTATTTTGACCAAAGTAAGGAACTTGATGTTAGTAATATCACCTCCTAAAATATTTTTCTGCTTTAATTATTTATTATTTCCACATTCAAATATGGATAACAAAGCTTTAGATCTCTCCACTTTTTTGGAGCTTCTTAAAAATTTTCATGTGTTTCACCCTCTGAAGAAGAAAAAAATGAATTATTTTTTGAATATCAAATTTTTCTGAACTGGATTTTTAATGCATTTTATCATTCTCGGCAAAATAGAATGTTTTTTTTAAATGAAAGCTAAATTAGTGCAAGCTGTAAATGAATTAAAACCAGAGATCCTTAAATTTATCAATTTCTTAATACACATTAAATCTATTCCTATATCAGAAGCTATTTGGGAATCATGGGGATCAACAATCAATAAATTTTTTCCTATAGGCATAATGTAAATGATGGTGATGAAACTAGTATTGGGAAAACTGATAAAAGAATGTTTATTTTTTATAACAGACCTCCACCAGGACACAGATAAGTATGAAAATTATTAAAAACTTCCCTTGCATTAATGTTTGGGCCAAATTATCAGTCCCATTTTTATCATTGTAGTGATATCTCAAAATATCATACATTAAAAGTAATTGACAGAACAGTAAATTCTATGTTAATGCCTTGGTTTTAATACAAATATTTTTCTAAATTTCAGGTAGCACTGTTTTATTAAATATTTTTAGTTATACATATTGGTAAAGAAAGATGAAAATGTACCACAATAGGAATAATATTGTAGGAGAGTAAATATATGATAAAATAAATATATCTCCTTCAGAACATTTTTGATTATCTGAAAGCCTGTTGCAGAACATTGAAAAGTATTCTGCTGTGGGGCTGGGTACCACTAACATGTGTCAGGGGTGCTGTGGCAATAATTAAGAAAAGTCAGCTATAAATTGTGAAATTTTTTTAAGAGGAGGTACAAAAGTTTAAATTATCTTCTCTTGCTACTGAACTACAGTTGAAGTATGTTAAGAATTGTAGTTTTATAACAAGGTATGACTAATCTATGCAATTTTCAAACTGGATGCTGTGAGCATATATCAAGGGTGCTGTGGCATAAAAAAGTTTGAGAACTACTGCTCTAGTGCATACATCTGTGAAGTTATTTTTAAAAATAGCTGTAAAAAAATTTAAGCATTCACTAAGAAATCTCTTATGAACATACAAATGACAGTTCAGAAGACTAAATGAGACAGAACTTTAATTATACACAGATGTTTATTAAACTGAACTGCCTTCTGATACTTGCTTCTGGTATATAATTCAAACAAATAATAACTTTAGGAAGAAAAAAAAAAAGAAAAAAAAAAGTAAAACTATTCTCCCTTATAGTTTCATAGAGTTTACTACCTTTTACCATAATTTTTTTAAAGATAAATTTATAGGTTTTCTAGTTTTTTTCACCTGGATTATTTAAATTTTGGTACTTATCCACTATCAAGGCAGAAGTTGGTGCTTGTATGTTTTAAGTGCAAAAGTTAGTACTGTTATCAACCACAAAATAATTTATAATGACATATAAGTCTAATGACCATAACTTCAATAAAAGTCAACACAGAAAACATAGAAAATGGTTTATCTAATACTGTCATTTACAGCACAGCACCAGAATTCTAATCCTATTTCACACTATCTAGCATCATCTTAGGAATAAATGATAAAATCTTTCTCTTTTTAATATGTTCTTTTGGAAAAAAATTGCTCATTAAAATGAAACTGTTATATTTAAAAGTCCACAACATTTCCTTTTGGAATAATATTTATCCTCAGCTTACACATGTCACTGAATTAAAAATAAGTAAGTAGTTAATGTAGAGATGATAGTTACTATAAATACCAAAACAGCCAGTTACAAGTTATGGTGCTATGGGTCAGAAACATTAACTGTTGCCAGTTTAAAGGATAAATACTTTGATGTAATTGCTGATATATAAAAGAGGAAAAAGTTATCGATCTCTATTATTTTAAATATCTGCAAGATTTAGACCAAGTATGTGCAACATGCAGTCTGTGGGTTGAATATGGCCTGCACACTGATTTTATATGTCCTACGATGACTTTTCTAAATGTTATTGAATTTGGCCCTTTAAACCTGCTAAAGCTTGTTTGTTTCTGCATTTATTGGTTTTAACGGTGACACTAGGTATACTAACATGTGCAATTTTCAATTCTATTCTGTGGCTGATGTCTCCTATTATACATTATAATGTGCTTACCCCTTTTATTATTACATGTTCATAACTGTAATAATTTGCCAATGGTTACTTTTCTGATTTATAAACACAGAAATGTAGGGTTGGAAGGAAAAGTTGAATTTCAAATGAGGGTAGCCTACAAATTCTGAGTCACGAATTTTGCTACATGCTTGAAAAATACAAACTGGAAATTTCAATGTCCACCATATCCTAAATGGATCCTCTTGTGTCAATCATGAAATTGTAATTGTCACACTAAAAAGTGCTTTTAAAAATAAGCTATTTCATATTCTATATTTTTATAAATCTTATGACGTAGGGTTATGTAAAGTAATAAAGATATGAAACTAATTAGAATGCATTCATTTTTTGTACTTCCACATATATATGAACCCTAAATTAATTCAGTTCATATATTTCTAATTTCTAACCTTGTTTAGTCTTGTAAATGTTGCACATGCCTGATTTAGACACTAACTGAGATATCTAAATATACAAAACTTACATTCCCTGCTTCTATTTCACTATCTGATACAGTAGATCGAAAGGAATTTTGGCTTATCCTAAGATTTCGATAATAGGAAGGATTTGTTGTCATGCTTCCAGTATCACTAGCATTGCAACTTGGGACTGCTTGGTCGGATGTCTGACTTAGAGCAGTACCCGTTTCAGACACCTAAACAATACAAAAATATCTTACACAAACAGAAAAAGTGAATATTTAATGCAAATGCACCAAAGTGAATGTGCCTTAGTGCTATAATAAATCACAGCAAGTTGAAATTTATATTCATGCATTAAAGAAAACATATCTGAAAGAAATTCTGTAAAATGCATAATGGATTAGTTTGATCATACGCAGCAAGCTCTTTTAAAACAAGCCAAAAATGCAAGGCTGTTATGCTATAAACAAGAGATAGATGTTCGTATTTTAGTAAAAGGTATCACTGAAAAATGATGTTGGCAAATTTTAAGAAATATTTTACTCTATTAAGCCATAATTGAATATTCTACAAAAGTCTATAATCAAGTTTAAACACCAGATTACATTAGAATAATTATTTCAAGAGTTTGAATGCAGAATAAAGATAACCTGACATGTATTTTTCAACTTTTAGAAATCTTACAATAGCACACATATAAAACTTGATTTCAGTTTGTGTTATCAGTTAGACACAACAAACAGAAAATATATTTCTCACACAGAAAAGAGAAATAACTGGTAACAAAAAGTTATACAGATTAAATAGAAATTAAAATAATACTCTTGAAATTAATTTGCTCTTTTTGTTTTAAAAGAAATCAGCTATAAAACTAGTCTAACAAGCAGTTAATTTTAAAAACACACATGCACACACAAAAACATTCTCAATATCAAATTAAGAGAAATTTAGTAACGATTTTTACCATAAATCTCTATTTTTTCTATTTATTTTCTATTATAAATAAATTAAATTTTACCTTTTTTAAGTATAGCAAGTGCTTTTATAATTTCTCAAAACAGGAGCAAAATTAGTATTTGCTGCCAAAAATACTGAAATATTTGTGAACACTGTTTTCAATTACTTCTACCATATACAATAAATAGCAATTTTCGATTATAAGTTTAATGGTTTTATGAAAATCCAAAATGATTATTCATTGCTAAATCCTAAATAAAGAATGTCAGTTAATAAATCATAAATGCTAATTTTGAAAATATCAGAAACATTTCACATTTTTTATGATATATGGTTAGAATATTTTATGTATGAGACTAGGAAGTTGCAAAAGTTACAAAACAGTTGTTGCTCAGTAGAAGATTTATGATGATCATTTTGTACACAAAATAATAATATTAATAATAAATACAGTAGCCATTATGGCTTAAATATATATAATTTAATTAACTGAACATATGGATTAAAAGCTATAGAGTTGTGAAAAATGTTTTGTGAGTTCCATAAATGAAAAAGTTTGGGAACTTAGCAATAAACAAAAATTTTGGAGATTAGATTATGCTATCTCCAAATACAGAAATATGCAGGTTTATCACAGTGTTTCAAAGGGGTATCTTGTCATAATTCTATTTAGTTATACATTGACAACTATAAACACTACAGACACTAACTGACACTAGAAACACTATGATTCTAGTGTTAATACTCTGGTCCTGGTTTGATAATGAATTATAAAAATGATCAAAATAACTTTATGTTTCAAAACAATATAAACCTCTTATCTGAAAGCCTACAATAATCTAGAAAATAAATAATGGACATATGTATAATAAAATTATAAGCTGAAAGGTTAAATAATTTACTCATTAACCCTCTAGCTGCTTATCCCACGATTTCCATGGGCATTTGCTTTTCTTCCTTTTTTGAGATGCGTATCCTACTTTTTCACCATTTAACCAGTGAAATAAATTACATGCATTAATAGATGTTTAATTATGTAATAAAAATAATTGAGTAGAACTATAGTTATATTAGATAATATAATTACAATTATATTATGAAATAAATAGAAATTAACTGTAATTCAATTGAAATTTATTAAAATTTTCTTTTCTTGTGATATCACCTAAAACTTTTTTTTTCTTCTTGACAGTGTAATTTTTCACGATAAAAATCTAATAATCTTTAGTGCATATTCCATTTTATCAATATATATAGATTTAAAATGTATTAAAAAATTGCACACTTTTTTAATTGATTTTGGTCTACAAATTGAGCAGTTAGAGGGTTAATATGCAAAAATTTCAAACTATGAATTATTATTCTATAATTAATTTGAAAACTGACACTTATCCTTACCTCAGATTCCACACTTGTTATGCGAGAAAATAAAATATTTCTTTTTGCATTGATAATACTTCTAAACATATCAGTAGCTTCTTCATGCTCTGAACTTTCAGGAGAAGGTGTAATATGAACATCTAAGTAAATAAACAAATAAAAAAATAATTTAAAATATTTATTTACGAAAAATTTTTTGTGCAGCCAAAAAAGAGTTCTTACTTGATTACAAGAATAAGATTTTTGTATTTGATTAATAAATTTATAGCAAAAATATTATTCATACAATCTTCTGCAACAGAAATAAGTGAAAAATTAAAAAAAAAAAAAAAAAAAAAAAAAAAAAGCATAAAGAGTAACTTGGAGAATAATAATAATGATAAACATAAATCATATAAGCTTGGTTAAATGATCAATTTCCTTTGAAAGTGGAGAAGTCCATTTTTGACAAAAAAAAAGCTAATGGTATCAATAAATGCAACCTGCTAAGAGATTTTTTATCTATAGGTACACTATAAGCAACCATAAAAAAGCTGAATACTTAATAATTTTAATCATAAAAACATTAAATAATAAATGCTAACACTAAATGCTGAGAATTTCTATGCTTCTATGCATAAAATTAATCTCCCTCAAATCCTCCAAAACTTTTAACATGCTGTCAATATAAACTTACAAAGTTAATGAAATTACAAATATAAGTACTTTGAAAGTGGTGAAAGTCCACTTTCTGCAGATATAATGCTTAGTTTAAAAGTTATACTATAAATTTATACTACACTCTTTTCACCGATACTTTGAATATATGCGAAATAAGTTTATTTATAAGAAAGTTCCAAATTATTTGAGATACATACCAACAATTCTACAGCATTTAAATTGAAAAATAAATTATTTTCAAACATTTTAATATTCTAATGAAAAGTATGATTCCCTTATTTACCCACGTTTGATTTTTGAATATATACAAATAAAGAAATATTTTTGTGACAATTCACAGTTAAATTATAAACTTCCTAGCATATAGCCCGTCATATGATGTGATCAGTAAAATTTTTAATTTTCCAGAATTGTAAAGGTACCCTATGAGGCAGGTAAAAAAATGGCTTGTTTTTTGGCTGAGAATTATCTTTCTACAAAAATAATCGATTAAAATTATCACATATGTACCTAATCTATTATTTAAGCCAAATATAAAAGAAAATTATTTAGGTAATATCTAAGCTTAAGGATAAAATGTATGAAAATAATTCAGACAATATTTAAATAATTTAAAATAAGAAATGATTAAATGAGATAGTTAAAGAAATAATGTTATAATGCTAGAAAAATTGTTATTTTTACCTATTTATTATGTGATAAATTGATAAATTTAATCGCTTGCTCCTAAAATAGGGCTTGATATAATGGTATTAAATGCTCGAAAAGGTTGACGAGGTGGATTTTGAACGTTTTAAATATGACAGTATTTTTCGGTGTGATATGACGCTTATTCATACCAACTTATTTTAGAATCGAATTTATAGTTTAGGAAAAGATAAACTTTACTCGCTTTGTATTTTGCTAACCCTAACTCATCAAAAATCCAATATGGATGCTATATCTATACCAGGTCCAACCGCTTCATAAATTCGAAGACAGACAGACAGATAACTTAGGATATTATTTCATTACGAAAAGAAAGTTTAAGTCATAAAAAGTTGAAAAAATAGTAAACATTTATTTTAAAAATAATAAAACAACTTTAGGAATAAGAATTTAAAAGAAAAAGCAAAAAATATTAAATTAATTAGACATTTAGAAAAGTTTGACTGTGTCGGGGACAGAACTGTCAACCCGAGAAGTACGATGATGAAATGGGCAGACCCTCTACCGAACATGCTAGGCCTACACATGGTGAAGGAACTAATTAGAATATATGAGCGTCGAGTAAACACGGTCCAGTTTAAATATTATGCTCCACCCTCGCTGCTTCCTCTTATTCTATACTAAATTCATATCAAGAATGAATTTAGTATAGAATAAGAGGGAGAATAAGACTTGAAATAATAGCGTTAAACACTTGAAATGGGGGGATGGGCGGATTTTGAACTTGCTTTGAATTTTGCTAACCCTAACTCATAAAAAATCCAATATGAATGCCTGTATCCATTCCAAGTACAACCACTTCATAAATTTGTGGACAGACAACTTAGGCTATTATTATATAGGGGATAGTAATTAAATTATAAATAAGAAGCCTATCAATAATATACACTTACTGCAGTGTGATTCTTGAAGTTGACCTCTGTCATGATTATCCCTTTCACTGCCTGGTGATGAACGATGTTGGAAATCAGATGGACTGCTATTTGTACTACTTTTGCTAGAACCAGCTAAAAAGAATATATAATGATTTGAAGATAAAAAAAAAAAAAAAGAAAGCATGTGTGTAAATATATATCTTTACCTACACATAAAGTAACTTACCAAATAAATTAAACAATTAAACCTACCTACAGATAAACCCACTGCATCATCAGGCCTACCAGAATCCGAGAGATGTTTATACAAATTTTCTCCACTTCCAAATGGGCTACTACCCTAAAAATTAAAATGCATAAATTAATAATTCTACAGAAAGAAAACTGTGAAGAGAAACGGAGAGCATAGATATATATATATGAGGAGTTCACAACCAGATTAAACTAAGTCCACTTAATTAATTATCAGGAATTATTTATAATCTAGCTATGTGTATTAATGGTGACTAGGGCATGCAAAACAGGTTTGTGGTTGCAATGTCCTCCAAATTTAAATAGTACCTCTAGAGGTGGCAGGCCAACTCTGGGAAAGGGGTATTATGCTTGGTCCCTACTTTTCAATTATGCAACAAGGGAAATTTTATTCTTGTTCAAAGCCCCGAAGCAGAATGTGCCAAAAACTGTGACGCACGTCGCAGAACAACTGGCTCCTCTGCAGAACTTTTCTTCATATATATATGTGTGTGTGTGTGAGGTCTAAAAAAGGGGTAGTTGGAAATTATGTGAGTTAAAAACGATTTTAAAAAAGGAACTCTTTTATAATAATAAAATAAATGAAAAAGACCCACGCTCGCATAAGCTTTCAAGATAGTCCAGTAAGGCAGATCCATTTTAAAAGAATTTGAGGAGATTGCAAACAGATAAGATCAGTGAACGCGTGGACATGGAGAGGTCAACACCTTTTCTACGCATAGCTCCATCATGAACAATGAAAATGGCACAAGTTGCTTTCCTTAAGAACGATGAGTTAATAAAACTTATTATTATCAAGAAGACTGTTTTCCATTTGCCTTAACTCTGGATCACGACATGTCATATATATATATATATATATATATATATATATATATATATATATATATCGATGGTTTTCTGTAAGTAGGAAAGGATGTAAAATACTTATTGGATTACATTGATTCCTTGTTACAGAAATACCAGGTTTATTTTGACCAAAGTAAGGAACTTGATGTTGGTAATATCAACTGCTAACATATTTTTCTGCTTTGATTATTTATTTCCACTTTCAAATATGGATAACAAAGCTTTAGATCTCTCCACTTTTTTGGAGCTTATTAAACTTTTTCCATGTGTTTCACCCTCTGAAGCAGAAAAGAATGAATTATTTTTTGAATATCAAATGCTTCTTCACTGGATTTTTGGTGCAATTGATCATTCTTGGCAAAATAGAATGTTTTTTGAAATGAAAGCTATATTAGTGCAAGCTGTAAACGAATTAAAACCAGACATCCCTAAATTTATCAATTTCTTAATACACATATCTATTCCTATATCAGAAGCTATTTGCAAATCATGGGGATCAACAATCGATAAAAATTTTTTCAATAGGCATAATGTAAATGATGGTGATGAAACTTGTATTGGGACAACTGATAAAAGAATGTTTATTTTTTGCAATGGACCTCCACCAGGACACAGATCAGTCTGAAAATTATTGAAAACTTCCCTTGCATTAATATTTGGGCCAAATTATCAGTCCCATTTTTATCATCGTAGTGATATCTCAAAATATTATACATTAAAAGTAATTGACAGAACAGTAAATTCTATGTTAATGCCTTGGTTTTAATACAAATATTTTTCTAAATTTCAGGTGGCACTGTTTTATTAAATATTTTTAGTTATACATATTAGTAAAGATGAAAATGTACCATAATAGGAATAACATTGTGGGAGAGTAAATATATAATAAAATAAATATATCTCCTGCAGAACATTTTTGATCATCTGAAAGCCTGTTGCAGAACATTGAAAAGTATTCTGCTGTGGAGGTTCATAGGATTCTTTAACACTAGATTGCCCAAGGCAGTCATTTTTGACTGTTTTTTAATTTCAATTAGAAAAACAATTATGAAATATAATGACACAATTTCTTAGAATTTGGTGACTTTTTCTATAACATATAAATGGGTTTATGAATAATTGTAGTTACTTCCGCCCTCCTTTATTATATAATATTAAAAATTAATTTTAAACAAATTTCTTTACATGTTTGTTATTTTTTTACAATGCAGTCATTTTGACTGTTTTTGGGCAATATAGGTATACAAGAAATCTCGGGCAATCTAGTGTTAAGCCACATGTGCCCCCTGGGTAGTGCTAAATGAATATCAGCTTTGCAGCTGTGTTTGGCATAAAGGTATCTATCTGTATTACCAGCGGCATTGGGAAAGAATTATGATCTAGAAACTTCAGAATTCAATTCCTTGACACTTTTACTAATACATTTGGTTTACCTTGGTTGTGAATTGCTCACATGCCTGAATAGGAACTCAATATAACACTTTTATGCTAACTAATAGAACTTTGTTAACTGCTATGTTAAAAAAATTTTATCACTGTTTTCCCATTAGAAGAATAGCCCATAGAAAATTCAATATATTATGCCTTTTTCAACTTTCAAAGTTTATTAAAAAATATTAGGAATAAATACATTCCTAAAACATTACCTCTCAAATTTAAAAAGAAAATTGCATAAATCATAAAACAGCACTTTGGTCCACCATATTAAAGAGGTAGTAGTGGTAAGAAACCAAATTTGAGGACACAATTTTTTTCTATTTTCAAAATTTGATGACATAACAGAAGAAATAAGTATCTACTTAGATAATAATTAAAGACAAAATTAGGATATTTAATTAGCAATTTACAACAATAATTCTAAATTTAAAAGAATAAATCACAATTGATCAACAAAAACTAAATGTTTAGTTTTGTATTGAATAACTTTTTGACCAACAAGAAAGAGCTATATGTCTTTAAACAGTTTTATAATTAATTTTAATATATATAGTAATAGGATTCCTCTACCCTCCCTCAATTTGAAGCTTTAATGCATAAAATTTCGCGATATTTTTTAGTTTGTCATTTGGAACACAAAAGTTTATATTCCTGTTAAATTCTCAAGACTATTTTGTTAATTTAAGAATGAACAAGATATCAATATTTTTTTAGAAATCTCAGAAATTTAAGAATAACTCCAACCCATGACCCAATGGCTAATTGTGGCAAAACTGAATTCATTCGCTTGCATTTAGCATTCATCATAAGACATTTGCAATATCATTGAGATGTATCCAAACATTAAAAAATAAATTTACCTGAGAAAGTGATGCTGTTGTATTAGTTCCAGTATCCAATCTATGATCATCTGATATATCTCTTGCCCAATAATGAGTATGGGCAATTTCTAAAACTTGGAAGGCACTAGCCATACCTCCTAATCCATAGTTGTTATACGTATGTTCCAAACCTGCCACCACAGCCAATAAGAATTTCAGGTATCCTTTCCATACAGGTTTAGAAATGCACTGAAAGAAATGAGAAAAAATATACAGTAAGTACAATTATCTTTACATAAAGAGTTTGAAACTATCTTTCAGAGAAATCTAATCTCTGGGACCTCTAGCATTAATTTTTTTTACAGAATTTAAAATTTATTTCAATGATAGTCATGTGCACATGAAGGTCAAACCTTTGTGCTGTAATATAAACATAAAATGCAAATGTAAGTATATGCATCTGATTAAGCAATAAATGACACTTAAAGTAAACTTAGTATTGCTATTTGATAGCAAATCTGCTTAAAAATCATGTTAATATTTTGAGTCCTGACAGCAATAATTAACAAAATCCTCCTTTAAAATTTGTTGTAGAAGTAAACACTAAATTTTATGTAAATTTTAGAAATGCAACAGTGATATACAATTAAAAGTCACTGCTTTCAAAAGAAATTTTTATTTGAGGATTCAGAATTCTTGAATGCAAATATATATTAGATATTAATCAAACATTTTCTTTAGTCAATAATTCACCTTCATGAAAAAAAAATTTCAAATTTTACTGATGAAGAAACAAGAAGCTAACCTTGGCAATTTGTAATAAAAAATGTAACACATGATTTAAAAAAAAAAATGATTAACATGAGACACAATTGGGAGGGTTTTTTTAAATACAGAGTATCTGCCAAAATAAAATTTTTCTAATCCATGACTTTTCATGACTTTCCCTGATTTAGTAGATCATTTTCCATGACTTTAAAAAGCTTTCGTTAAAGTATATATGAATAAAACTTCTGATGTACATACAAATAAAATAAATGCTTTTAGAGAAATTACAGGAATTTTATCATAAAAAAACTATAAACTTACTTTATAAGTGTTAATAAACTTATATATATATAAATAAATTGCTGTAGTACCTACATACCTAAGTTTAACCATATAGCTATTTTTCAATCAAAATGTTTCCAATTTGAATTCAGGGTACTTTGGTATTATCCAGGTGACCACGAATAATAGCCAAATATAACCCTATAATGTTTATATACAATATCCCTAGAGATAAACTCATATTTTGTGCAAAAATCTTAACTAATTTTTATTAAAAAATAATTACTATATTAATAAAATTTTAATCTACAATTTAAGAAAAAAACCAGAATAATATATACATAAATACCAAACTCAGTAACTTCAGTCAAATGACAAGTAAAAATAGAATTAAATAATTCAATGCATTTTTTTTAATCGGTAGTTTGGCGGATCCATGACTTTCCATGACTTTTACTCATTTTGCTTGAAAAATCAAGACTTTCCATGACAAAATTAATCCATTGTCTAAATCCATGATTTTCCATGACTATCCAGGTGCGCGGAAACCATGTAAATAGAATAGGGTATTTTCTCTTTACTACAAAACTGCTTTGAAAAACCAATAATCACGCTTAATAATCCATACATACTGTATGTTCGTATGAACACAACATTAATCAGCAAAAGAATATTTTTCTAAAAAGCAAAAATACATTGCCCAGAGATTACAAGCACAAAATAAATTTATGAAAATTTCAAACAAATATAAGTGTGGGGATTCTCTCTCTCTCTCTCTCTCTCTTTTTTTTTTTTTTTTTTTTTAATTTTATGGAAATTCCTTTCGGAAGGATTTTTTCTTAAAAATGGAAAAGGCATTGAAATCACTTTTGTATGCAATGTTCCTCATTATTGTAACAACTCAGGAGATTTAGAAATTTTTTGGAACTTCAGGAGCTTGTTTTAACAGATTGTTGACCGGCAATTTTACTGAAAATTTATCTCATGTCACCGGCTATTAGCACAATTTGATTCATAATCACTCGGACAATCAGATAAAGCATCCGCGTATAATTCATTGAAAGATTCTTCATTATGTTCCCTCATCGTTTTTAAAATTTTTAAAAATTATTAAATATTTTTTACAACAAAAGATTTGGCGGGTCTTATAAGAGAGAGAAACAGCTTGTGTTATACTGATCAACACTTGCATTGTATGGTCACCAACAGAGAAAACAACAGCGATGCGAAAAAAAAGCATCACAAGTTTACTCGTGGCCGGTCAGCAACATTCGGCCATAAAAACATGAGTTAACTCATGACCGGTCAACAATGTGTTAAAATTTGGGAGAGTTGGTAGCTATGGACAATGTCAAACAAAATGCGTAAAAGAAGAGAAAGCACTTAGTTTAAAGTTCCTGTCATTATGTAAATGTGTAAAAGCATTCCTCCAAGAAAGGCTAAAAGAAATAAAAAGTATGTTTTAAAAAACATTTCATACCACATCATCTATATGATCATCTGGACCAATTTTCCGCTCAAGAGTCTTATTAAGTCTTGATACAACCAAGTTACGATAGTTTTCATCTTCCATCAATTTTTTAACTCTGCTAAGTTTCAGCCATCCAACTCCTTCCCCTTCTAAAACACTATTAATCGTTTCTTTGAGGAAAGATTGGTTATCACTGTAACAAAGAGTGACACTTATTAGAATTATACTAAAACAAATTACATAAAATACAACAAAAATTTCTTATAGAACTTAAAACTTACGAATGAGAGGTGCTATGAGCTTCTAGAGTTTGTATCCTTTGGGCATCTTGTTTCTTCTGCTGCTGGTTTGATGTGTGTTTGATGAGTGATGTTTTCTCGACTTGTACTTTTCGACCTATAATAAATAATGAAAAATTAAAATAAAAATTTATAATGCCAATCACACCAGTATATGCCATTGATTTTTAATTTCTTCCATCTGAAACCCAATAAGCTTTGTTCTGAACACAAATTCAATATTAAATACTTTATGGCCCAGACTATAAGTCTTCAATAGATATAGTTTATAATTCTTTCATATCTCTCTATATAAAATCCTCTGTATGTCTGTCTGTTCACTATGCATTCTTAGATTAAAAACAAAAACAAGAAGAATGTAAATTGGACACTAAATGGTATGCATATAGGTTTCAATGGAAAATGCAAAATTTTAAAGTTTGGCAGCCAATGAATGATTGTGTGTCACTGTAGCACATCTTATCTGCACAACTGGCAGGATATTTAAGAGGAGAAATTTCTGTGTACTCAGGTAGACAGTAACTATGCCTCACATACAAGTGTAAGAATGATATGTGCAGATGTCAGCATTTGAGAGAGGATGTATAGTTGGGCTCATAGAAGCCAGTTGGTCTAATTGTTGAATCGCTTGACATTTGGGTAGGATTGATTTCACTATTAGACGATATTGGCAGGAAAGGGTGAACTATGGCCGAACACAGTGTCAAGAAGGAAACAGTCGGCCTAGAGAAATGACAGAATGTGAGGACCGAGCAATAGGTAGCAAGGTTGCCAGATCTTTCTCCTATTGAGCTCATTTGGAGCATTATGGACAGGTCCCTCCCACCAACTTTGGATTTTGATGATCTAACATGACAGTTGGACAGAATTTGACATGATATACCTCAGGAGATCCACCACTTCTATCAATCAATGCCAAATCAAATAACTGCTTGTGTAAAGGCCAGAGGTGGACAAATGGGTTATTGAGTTTTTCACTTTGTGAAATTCTATCACTTGAATAAATTATCCAGTTTTTCTCAAATTGTAATCATTTGTTTTTCTGTAATGCACATCACATCTACCGATTTTCATCCCATTTAAATAACTCTTTCTTGGTGTGTAGTCTTTTTTTCCCTTCTTGTTTGTCTAAGAGTGTAGTTGGATTAAGTTTGATGAAATTTTCCACTGTAACTGAGGTTGAGACTGGGAAGGTTTTTAGGTAGATTAAATTGATCCTAGGTCAAGATTTACTTATTTAATTTTATCATTAAAAAAAAAAAACTTTTTGCATTCTTTTCTCACTAATGTATTTCAATCCTAGGGGTAACAGTGGAACTATTTGCAAAGTTTAAACTACTTAATATTTTATTTATATCATATGTTCAATACTTTTTATCTATATCTACAGAGAAACCTTGTGTATCTTGCAAACCTATATGTACCTTCATATAATCTTGAAAGGACAAAAGTTAATTTTTGTTAGCAAGGAGTGAAAGGATAAATTTCCAAATATAGCACTTTATACATATTAAAACTTTTGCAGACTATTTTAAAAGTGTATTCAAAAGGACATAGGCAATCACTGGTTATGTATGTAATACATCAAAATTATTTAAAATTTCCTTAAAAACCTCCTTTCTCCCATTCTAATTCATTTAAATCTTTTTCCCAGCCTCTAAATAGTTTAATCAAAGGAATATTTTCCACTTAAAATTCTTCATAAAGCTGTCTATCCTAAAAATGTAAACTTTCTGCATATTCAGCAAGTTTCCACGATGTCAGCGGCAAATGGTTTTGCATTTAACTCGCTTTATTTAATTTGTTTTTTACCATGGGGAAATTCTTTCTGTCATCACTCTTGGGTGCACCTCTGTTCGATCAGAGTGAACTCTGTGGCTTTTCTTTGTCTGTTGTCCAGTAGAATAGATGTGTATTGTAGCTGCTCTGGAATAAAGTTTCCATTAGACTTCTACCGTTCTCTTCAATGTCGGCCCAACTGCATTCTTATTATTGCTAGCTGTTGAGCTTTCTCCTTGTCAAGGAGTTTTATAAAAAATAGATTACACTATACCAGAACAAAGGTTAGGCATGAAGTGGCTAGTCATTTATGAACTTTGCAGAATGACTTGAGATTGTATATGGAATGTAATAACTCTCTTTAAGATTAGATTTATATTATACTTATTGTCAAAATAGTTATAAAGAAATTAGCTATTAATTACATGTAATAGTTTAAATAAGTCATTGTCTTTGAAATCTGCAATTCTTTATAATTAGATCTAGAATACTATTTACCTTTCGGGAAAGGTCCAAATGGTTGAGGACGATCTCTTGGTCTCGATATTGAACTTGATCTGCTACCTACAAATAAAAAAATACATCATGAATGAAACAAAAGCATGCAAAACTGATAAAATACAAAGATCAAGGATTACAAAATCTGTCATAATTATTTTCTCCAGAAACATAAATTTTAGTCTTTAACCCTTTACCGGACAGTGGTTTCGGAGCAGAACCACCTGTTAAATTCTTTCTCTAGATTTGAAAGACATAGGATGGGCTTTTAGGTTCTCTATGTTTATGACATTTCCAACTCACAACAGAGAGTATACAAGAGCTCTATACTTTATTTGAAATATACGTGATTAAGTTTAAACACGTATATAACCAGTGGCATGTGGTTGGTGTTCATGCAGGGTGTGCAGAGAGCAACAACAACAACAATAATAATAAAACCATAAAAATGTACATTAAACACTTCTTTAATGTTTATTATTCATTTGTACACAAAATCCATACGTCTATCCGTATTACTAATAAAATAACGAATAACTTATATTTTCAGCAAACGTAACACCACGCGGCGCCCGCCGCTGCGGTGCCTCATCCAGATCCTTATTGGTGCCTACAAACCGAATGTTTATTCCACGTGCAGAAAATTTCAATGCACGGTGGTGCAATAAAACAAGCTGTTTCTCGTTCGGTTAGAGGATTAAATTATATTTATTAATTGTTTTTAACATTTGGGAATTAGATATTTTGCGAAAAACATCTTCACAGTTTTTAAAAACAAAATCAGGGATATGGTGTTACAGATATAACTTATATGCTGTCTGTAAAACCCAATGAATGGTAAAATTTGGACTGTTCTGTTAAAATTTGTTTCTCTTTTGTCTAACAAAACAAAATTGTTTTTCAGCGAATTATTTCTATAAATATAATACATCACCAAAATTACTTTACCACACTAAAACATTTCCCTTTTTATTGATGAAATACTTCTTTTATATTTCCATAAAAACAAAATTTTACAATATATAAATTTAAACATTTACTGTCTGCAAAATCGTATGACCAGTTAATCAGTTAAAAAACCAAAAGTCCTCGTGTAAATCCGTAAGAAACGTAAGTCCTCGCTCTAACACAATGCTTAATAAACCGTAAATTCAGATGATTCTAAATGCCAAGTGCAGGAAAAATAGCTGCACTTGCCTCAGTGCTATAGTATGCTGTGCTTTTCCAGTAGCCCATACATATAAAGCGTGATTTTCTATTAGTGTGCATTGCGTACATATAAAAATTTCTTATGTTCGTTTGCTTTTGAACGTGCTACGTGGTGCAGCACCTAGTACTGCATGCACTACCAGAATACAAGCAAGCACATCAACATAATATTTGAATATATTATAAATAATATTTATTATATACCCTATAAAGATAGGTAGACATAGGTACAGAAAATTATTGTCTCTCATAAATTTTCCAGGGTGTGCATTGCATACCCTGCAGATATAGATCGCATGCCACTGTATATAACGTATATAAACTTACTTTACCTGTAAAAGTCAGTAATATGATTTTTTTTTTACTTATAAGCCCAAATAAATGTCTATCCAAACAACACTTATAAATTGTTTATGTTTGGTACGGTCTACTGTCTTTCAACACAAGGGTGAATAAGACAGAGACCTACAGCTTAAGGCCGATTCCGAATGGCTACGAACATCCATACCTGCAGTGGGATTTTAACCCATGAATTCTGGTACCTAAAAGTAGTGCTGTACTATATGGCCATCGTTCGGCTGTAAATTGGTTAGTTTTTCTTTGTCATAGTCTTTTAGGTGATAATCATGTTCCCACAGCAGAATTAAACCATTAAAAAAGCATTTTCACTATGCACAAGGGGCTGGATTTTGCATTGTAACCACCCCTTAAATTCCACCCTCCTCAAAAAATGTAAAAAAATTATGCATTTACATTTATAAAGTTTAAAGATACCATTTACGAACTCATTTCATTAAATCCCAAAGAGTTTATAATAGTGACCTTTAAAGTGTTAATAATTTACAGCTAAAAAATAATTTAGTTTATATTCTAAAACAAGTCATAAAACTTTAATGAATTATAAATTAAGACCACAAATAAATAAATTACATATTGTTTACATAAACTACAGAAATAAAAAATTACAATAGCATCCCTCCATAAAAAAAACTGTATACTTATTAATTTTAATCATAAAAGCATTAAATAATAAATGCTTACACTAAATGCTGAAAATTTCTATGTTCCTATGCATAAAATTATCTCCCTTAAAAAGTAAAATCAAACTTTATTTAAAAATGCATACACTATGGTGCCTGTATTCATTATATTAACACTAGAGACGACACTTCAAAAATAAGGAAAAGATAAAAACAAATCACAAGCATCAGTTAATTATAGCATCTTCTTGAATTACTTTGACAGCAGACTGGGCGGTACCAAGATTAGAATTGATTACTACAAAAGCAATTAGAAAGTGCAAGTTCTTTTTTATTTCGTTTTACAGATATATTAGTACTTCAATTACAGTTAAGAGTGATGTGATTTATCCACATGATTTGTTGAAAAATGAACAAAAGGTCATTAAATATTTTCATAATTGAAAAAAAAAAAAAAAACCCCAACTTGCAATTAATCAATTTAATAGCCCAAAATTCATTACAATATATATATCCTTTCAGTTTCTTAACATTTTTTATGGTTTTAAGGATTTCAAAATATTGAGAATCAACTGTATATTAAATTCTATTTAAATATTTGAAAAATCAAGACCTAAAAATTTTACATACTGAAGAATCCTGAAAACATGCTAGAGGTCTGTGCAGCAATTCCATTAAGTTCACTACTAACTGTAGATATCAGAGATCCGGGACTAGAGCCACCATCTCGAGTAACAAGTTCCGTAGATTCAGAAACACGTTTCTCACGGTTGCTGGTCATTGGTTCTCCAAAGGCTTGTAAATTCTAAGTAATTCAAATTACAATTCTAATCACAATATCATAATACAACAAATATAAAAAGAAATGTTTACTAACAAAGAACTAAATATATGAAATATACTGCAAAATAAAAATTCATATAAATACTACTAGATAAAAAAAATTCTGATATGGAAACAAAATTGCTCTTTTGGCATGAAAGCAAAATAAGGAAACTTATGTTAGACCAAAAACTTCACTCTAAAAAGAATTATTTATACACCAAAGGTTATAAATATATAAACCCTCCGTGTACAACTCCCACAATTTGAGCAGGGTATCAGTTTCGTCCCTGACTACGGGTCCCATGAAAATTGAGGAATTATTTCCTTTTACTTCAGTACTGATCTCGCTATTTTCCTGTGTAGGTTAAAAAAACACCATTTCATGATTGTTTTCTTTTATTTTTTCTATTTTTTTAATAAAATATCTGTAACATTTTTTGAGACAAAATGTTTAAAAATTATATTAATTTAAAAATAAAAATATTACATAAATTTTTTAACTTATAAATCGGGTGTTATAGTACATATTTTTGGAAAATGTAAAAGCTATTAAAATTCTTGTATTATTTTAAAACAACTGATGAAGATGTAAATTATAACATATATAGATAAAATTTTAAAAAATCATCCCGTATTTCAGGACAGGAAAGTATAAAAACTGAGCCGTACCCAGAGGGTTAAAATATTTATCAATGCATGACAAATTTTGGCTTAAAAGCATGCATATCTAGTTAAGTAAGAGAAAATACTACTAAAATAGTTCTCAGAAAAAACAGGCTATCTGATAAAGATCAATCCCAATTTGTCTTTAATTCTCTGATTTTAAGCAATTCAAATTCTGCCCTAAACAGTACAATACTTTAAATAGTATTGATATTTTAAAAATTTTATTTGTGTCTGCTGGTCTGTGTGCCACTTTTAAATACATAAAAGTCAGCTACAAGTTTATTTTTAAGACACATATTCTAGAACAAATGAACTGAAAGTTTAAGGAACATTGTTCCATAGTTATATCCAATCTTTTCCTTCCAAGTTGGCTAAACTAATATAGAAAAACCATGGAAGCTAATACCTGAAACCTTAAGATAATTCTGAATCTTGACATTGAAGACGATGCACAGTTGTGAACCTGTAATCAGTACCAAATCTACAGCTATTAAGTTTTAAATTCTGCCTAGTTTAAAATCTACCTTGATCCCCTTTTGCTGAAATGGTTACCATACAAAATGTGAAGATTGATTGATTTTAATTAATTAAAATTACAAAATCTCAAGATCAAAGACAAATCTCAAGATTAAAAACAAACCAATTTATATCTAAAAATAAGCACATAAAAAACTTATTAACTAGCCATTTCTAATTCTTAAAAGTATTTTTAGCATTTGTCAATAAAAATGTTAACACACACACACACAAGAAAAAACAAACACTATAGATTTTGTAAAGTTTGAGGCTGCTTACAAGAATTTGAAGTTCTTAAACAACCCAGACAGTTAAAGCAACATAAAATTTGTCTGTACAGAAGCACTTGAGATTTTGTTAATGCATGCTATCTTATTTTTTTATTTGGCATTTCCCCCTCAATCCACTACATTAGAGTACATATGCTTAAAAACTTAACATTCTTCACAGACCCCTCTTCTCCTTTATCAGAGCCCTGAGGCAGCCCATATCTTTCCCTCTACCCTTGGTATGTCACATTGAGTTTCTTGAAAATTGTTGCGTAATTGAGGCTAATTGTCACTAGTACCAAGAGATGGAGCAAGGTGTTCCAAAAAAAAGGAGGAACAGATGATGTTCTAAAGGATGTTGTTTTTTGATTTTTAGTTAGTTGTTAGTTATGAAGTTGTTGTGAGTTCTGTTTTTGTGTTGCATATGTGAGTGCTTTGTCTAACAGGGAAAAGTTCTAAGTCCCCTGCAAATATGTCGTACTGTGTTTTTAATAAAGTAAAAAAGCCTAGTTTGCACTATATTTTTAGGTTTATAGTTTTTATAGTAGGTATAGTTTATAGTTTTTATCACATTTTGGAAAACTATAATATCCTAAATACAATTGAGAATATTACACATGGCTAGAATGAAGTAAGTGAAAACAATAAGAAAAGAGAGTGGCAATATGATTTTCTTCACTAATGATTTTTGGGACTTATAAATGGATACAATCTCAACAGATGTTGTGTAATTTTTAGGTCCCATGGTGTAATAGGTGTAATTTATAGGTCCCATGACTGTCATTTTACAGTGGATCTCCTATTCCAGCATTACTACCGAGGTAAGCATGCCTACAGTATTGTTCATTTTTCTGGTACTCATCCGTTTAATATGAGCGAAATGAGAAGCTTATATATTATGATATGTTTTTGTGTTATTGAAAATTTTTTAGAAATGAACCTGCAAGTAATGTCAGGTAGACATTTCTTAGTTATTTCCTTAGTGTTGGAACTTTGTTTTTTTTTTATTAGATTTTTATTGTAAAAGAGTTTTGTTCCAACAAAAATAAAGCAAAAACACAAATATTTAACTCACCTTCAAAAGTGATTTTTTCCCTGCTTCTCTTGCAGGTTTAGTTGCCTCTAAAGCAGTTCGACTTGCCTCTACAGCTGCTTTACTTGCTTCTCTAGCAACCTCTCTAGCTTCTCTAGCCATTGTTTCAAATAATGAGCCTTGACTATTCTGTGCAGAGAGAGACGCTCCACCCAAACTCCCAGTACGACTCAAGACACTACTTATACTGATTGTACGCGTTGGTGTAGGGGTTGGAGTACCAGAACCTGTGCCACTTCCTTTATCCAGAGAGGCTTCAGGCGTGAGAACTGTGCTACTGGATCGAATGCGAGATGTTGAACCACTGCCGATGCTATGGGAAGTATCTCGATCGTGAAGGCTCTCGATATCACTTCCAAGACTATCAGCAGGGCTTCTACCAGGAATCGGGGGCTGAGGGGATATAACGGAACGAATGGTTGAAGGAGTTAGAGTGGCAGTTTCAGCTTCCTGACCACTAAAAACTTCAGTGTCGCCATCGCCATGTTCCTGGGTGAAAAGTTCATTCAACTAGATTAATTTTACAATTGTTGACATACAGTGAAATGGCTTTTGCCATCCCATACATTTATAGAGAACATTATACATACAAGTAACTAATTGCTTTAAATCCATAAGAATTTCATTAAATGAAGTTAAGTAAAAAATTTATAAATTCATTGGATAATAATAATAATAATAATAATAATAGGAATGATACCCAGATTGGTAGCTAAGAAAAAGATCAAACAGATTTTACAAATGCAAGGATATCCTACTCAGAACTGACCATGCTATAATGCAATTAGTAATTTGAGTAACTAATTTCAACTAGAACTGATTCACTATTATGCAGTTTCAATAAATTTTTCACCAAGTTTAGATAATGCATCAGGTTATCTTTCTCAACTTTGTAATAAAGCCAGAATTTATTTTTTTCCCCTTAAATGCCTCAAAGTTCCTACCTCTATGCTGCAACCCATGGAATGAGGGCTTAATTTATCTTTAAAGCCTTTTATTTGAAATGGATGTTTTTACAAGCAATTTTAGGAAGCTCTGGTGAATATGCTTCATCTTTTATCACATTTTGGAAAAATATAATATTCTTAATACAATTGTGAATATTAGACATTGCTAGAATGAAGTAAGTGAAAACAATAAGAAAAGAGAGTGGAAATATGGTTTTCTTCATTAATGATTTTAGTGACTTTTATCACATAAATGGATACAATCTCAATAGATGTTGTGAAACTTGAACATAATCCCTCACTCACTGATTGCCAATGTTAAAAGTGTATTCAAACATTCTCATTTCTTTTTTTACATCAAATTTTTCATCAGAATAAAAGAAAAATGGGTTTGTAACGAGGAAAATGTACAAACAGAAAAAACAAAACGAAAACACATTTGACACATTTCCTTCAGAAATCACACCATTGGAATAGTATGGGAACTGATTAAAGAAAATTACCCAAATGAAAAAAAAGAAGATTTGAAACAAAATGAATATTATAAAAGTATATTTTGTATTATCGCATAATGCACGAAGAAAAAAAAATTAATTATTGCAAAATTAAGATTAAACTTATGCAGGTGGTTGCTGTCTCCTGAATGATTTTATTCTGTAATAGTTTTTATAGAAATATTACATACCAATCAACTACATTATTAATAAATGTTTAACTGCTGTTTTAAATGAGAAATTAAAAACAAGCAAGCAAACAAACAAAAAAAGAACAAGCTTGAAAGATGTTAATTTCTCTCTCAAAAATCTGTACTTTTTTCACAATTTTTTTTTTTTTTTTTTTTTTTTTTTGTTTTTTTTTTTTTTTAACTTAGCATTCTGCTCTTTTTTAAGTCTAAAATGAACCCTGTTTTTTTTCTTTAAATTTCGTTAAGTATACAAATATTTTTGATTTCTCAAAATCAGATAGGAATGAATTGTCTGCTTTCTTATAGAAATAATTATTTTTATTATTTTAACACCCCACTCCTACTTTAGAGTAACCAATTATCAGTACTAAATGATGTATTTCAGTATTTTGTATTTCATCAACCTATTGATCTTATATCAACATATATTTTACTAGTTATCTAGAGCATGTAGGTCTGTAAAATATGTTTTTGACAACAAAAAATTTGTAAGAAGATAACTATAACAATGACATACATAAAAATGTTAATCGAAGTTTTAGAGTTTTAAATACTTAATATTAATAAAGATGATAATGCAAATTAAAATATAAAAAAAAGGTTTACACTTTTCAAGTTTAAAACATGAAAAGTAACAATTCATACCTTTTATTCATTACAAAATTGTGCATGAATAATAAACAATTACAATATTAAGATATAACATACAAAATATTTAAATACAATGAAATACTTGTTTTAAAACAAATTATAAACAGCCAAATTTATCAAAATCTTCAATAATAAAAGAATAAAGAGGTCTATAAAATGGACTTTTATTTCATACTAGCATGTAGCCCGTCGTATGATGGGATCAGTAAAATTTTTAATTTTGTATAATTGTAAAGTACACACACACACACAAAAAAAAAGTCTGTTTAATGGCTGAGAATTATCTGGCACATGCTCAAAAATTTGTTTATCTTCATACTCCTCTAAAGTCTCCCAATACAGTGAATGCAGTTTAGAATCCCGTTGAATTCATTTAGAGATATAATTCAAAGTTATCTTAGCTATGGCAAAATTATTGTTAAATTCTTCCCAATTTTTTTTGCCACAGTAATTAATGGAAGTAAATGAATGAAACTATCATTTCCACTACACCCTGGAGGTAGATAGAACTTCTTGTTCATATCGAGGATAAAATTTTCATTGCAATGAAAAATAATCGAAGATTAAATTTTAAATTATCCCCTTTGTACTTTATATATTATTTAAGCCAAATATAAAAGAAAATTATTTAAAAATTATTTAAATATCTAAGTTCAGTAATAAAATGTATGAAAATAATGCAGACAATATTTAAATAGTTTAAAATAAGAAATGATTCAATGAGATAGATGGTTAAAAGAATGACGTCATAATCCTAGGAAAAATTTTTATTTTTACCTGTTATGTGATAAATTGATAAATGTAATCGCCTGAGCTTAACCGGGGAAAATAGGGCTTGTAATAAACACTATTTTGAACGTTTTAAAGATGACAGAATTTTTTGCTGTGATATGAAGCATATTTATACTAATTTATTTTAGAATCGGATCAATAGTTTAGGAGAAGATAAACTTGACTCGCTTTGAATTTTGCTAACCCTACTCATCAAGAATCCAATATGGATGCCTCTATCCATTCCAGATCCAACCGCTTCATAAATTCGAGGACAGATGGACAGATAACTTAGGCTATTATTATATAGGGGATTTTTAGTTATATATGGACATTAAATTTTTTCACTGGTAAAAATCCTTTCTGCAGGTATAAAAATCAAAGTATACAGACACAAAAATGTAAAATAATGTACACACCTGTGATTCTGACCTATACGGTAGAGGTTGGAAACCAGGAGTTATAGCTTGCTCAGCAGCCCTAGCCAAATCTTCCTCAGGATCACAGTTGTACGATGGACTACTACTGAGTAAAAATAAGAAATATTAAATCAACTAATACTGTTGTTAAAATTTCATGAAATCAATAATTCATGGTTACTTTTAGAGATTTATAAAGCTATAGTTCAAACCTGTCATAATGCCGCATATATACAAGTGAACAAATCTATAGGATTTATGCTAAAAATTCATTAAAACACCATTTTGATGTGATATCAACTAATGATATAAACACCTTTCTAAATATGAGGCAATACATTATGAAAAATTTTAAAGTAACAAAATGATCACCCATTCTATGAGACTTAAAATCTTTTTGGGGTTTAAACTACAATATTAAATTCAAAAACTTTAAAACACCAGTATATCTACAGTATCCACTTATAGCAACTATAACAGACAATATTACTACTTTCCAATAGATGATGAATTGCCATGAATGATCAACAGCTTCCATCAACTGAAGAAAATATTTCAAGAAAATATAAAAATTCTAAAAATTATTAAATAATCTATTATTATTAAATTATTATTAAATTATCTAATTATTTTTTTATATTATCATAGAGAATTGCCCTTAAAAAATGTATTCCTTGAGAAGTTTTTATAAAATTTCTAATAAATGAAGAAAATTTAGTAAAAAAAGTCAGGTTTTTTCAAAAGGTTTAATTTTTTAATAAATTAAATTATTTCACTATTTTTTGACGCAACACATTCCTTATACACTGGACTAGTGAATCACTTAAAATCATTGCTTAATTTACATTTAGTAAACAATTTTGGTTCTTCAAAATCATACACATTGAATTTTTAACGAATTTTCGTTACCTTTATATCTAACTATGAGTATAACATCATTAAAAATTATCCAAAGTTAAAGCTTTTAGGTCATTCACTAGTAAATACTACCAAAAGCATTCATAATAATTTTCAATAAAATATTTTAAGAACTTTTTGGAAAATCACGTTTCAAGTTTCAACATTTTATTAAAAATACTGTTCTGAGAAAAATGCATTTGAACTTTATGAAAGCAACTTTAACTGTTAAAAAGTTAAAATACATGTTTAAAATTCCCCACGCTTTCTTGTTTCAAAACTTTCTAATTGCCAAGTTGGTAATTATTAAAAATACTAGAAAGATGTTTAAATTAATCTTCACGAAAATTTAAAAAGTTTTGTCCAAAAAATGCTCTTTAAAAGGCTTTAAATTTCCAACTTCCAGTTCCGAAGGCGCTACTTCTAGTTTGTTTTGACAGCTGGCACTGATGTTTAAACAGTTGTAATTTTGCTTTAAAATGCCGTAAAAACAAAATAAAAACAGATTTAGAAGCCTAAAAGTTGAAATTTTACAATAGAGAAATAAAAAATTAAGATTTTCGGCAAAAAAAGACGTTTTTAATGTAGACGGATACCTTAAGGTACATATCCTCCCTGGGTGGTGCTAAATGAGTAACAGTTTTGCAGCTATGTCTGTCCTAAAGATGACTGCCTGTATTGCTAGCTGCATTAGAAAGTTTTGATAAAAACTTACCTCGATAGAGATGAATGAGAAGATGATGTCGAGAGTGATCCTGGAATAGAAAAAGCAGAGTCGCTACTGTTGACACCTGTGGTAGGAAGTTGAAGGGTACTGGGAGGCTGGTACACAGAGTGGTGATCAAACAGAACCTGGCTGTTACCAGAATCTTCAGATCCAGAAGCAGCTGCTAGGAGAGACAATAAATATACTTTAATCCAAGAATAATAGAGGTAGTACTATTTAGAAATCGAATTCCACAGCATACTTTAAAAAATGAAAATTGAGGACAATATTAATACAGAACCTTAAAATAAACATTACTTCTATTACAACTTTAAACAACACACATTTGCATTCTAAATTTTTCAAACAATACTAAACTATAGTTAATGAAAAATAAATAACATCAACAATATTTTAGTTTAAAAAACTGAAAAAATAATAAATTAATTTTGGGGAGCAAATTTTATTTATTTTAATTTTTTTACATACCATTCTTAATGGATATATTATTTCATATATTACCACTAATTAAAAAAAAAGTTAAAATAAAATAATGAAAATGACAGAGGAAGACACAAAATTGTTGCTGGAGTAACTTTTTGAGAAGTATGAAGATAAAACCTAAAGAATCTGTCACAATAGATGAAAATCGAATGAATTTGAGGATTTCAATACAAATAACCATATTTTAGGACATTTTTTTTCTGAATAATTTCAGGATTTTCAAAACCAGTACGACCCTTGTGAATGAAACTATTACTTTTTAACCATCTAATATAATTCTGATTATAATGTCAGGCATAAGCAAGGTACGTGAATTTTCATAGCAGGATAACTTAGTATTGACAAAACTGCCTGAATTACAGCAGGAAAAAAAATCTTATCTGTGTAGTCATGTTATTGTCAGGTCAATTAGATGTCATTTTCTTGGTTCTTTTAAAGTTCTGCTTTTTTTGTTAATTTTAAAGATTTTGTGAAGTTGGAGATGGTGAATAATTTTTTAGGTTTGTGTATGTTAGCAAAAATGCTAGCATTGGGGGTAGCAGCAATAAGGAACAAATTTCAGGATAACGTTTTTTCTTAATTTCATAACATTTAGGAAATAATTATTTAGGCAATGATTATAGGCAAAATTATGATATCTAATTATCCCTTTATAACAATATATAAGACAGAAAATAAGTCTCCTGTCTGAAATATAAAATTTTAATGCATAAAATTTTGCAATATTTTAGTTAATCCTTTTGAGCGTAAAAGAATACATTCCTGTTTAAGTTTTTTTTTTTTCATTTAACAGTTTCTTTTCATCTTATATTCTTTTTCTTCTAAATAGATAATTTTTCATAATATACTTAAAAGCAAAAACCACTAAAAATTTAGAATATTTTTTTGTAAAATTTTAAGAACTCAGTAAAAATCAAGGGCACATCAGAAATATTTTTCTGGAGGAATTTTAGGACAATTAAAACCCCTATAATGGTGAAAATTGTATAATTAGGACATAATCTTATCCTGATGAAATATTAACACAATCCCTAGAAACAACAGAATAATTTCTCATAAGAAAAAGGGTAAAACGGAACATCATACAATATGATGCCTCAAATATCTATGAAAATAAAACTAGAATGTTAATTAATAGATCTTTGAATACATAAAGTTTTAGAAAACAGATTTTGTCTAAAATTAAAATAGCTGTTGACTAAAAAGAATTAAGGCAAAACACTAGAATATCTCACCAAAAGCTCCTTCAGCAGTTATTTCACTATTGACCATGTCTGTCACAAAATCGCTGAGAGATGAATATGATGAGCTAGTACTTCCAGCACCTTCACTATCACTGCAGCTTTCATCTATAAATTTTAAAACGAATGAAAATATAGTAGGATTACATGATCAGATGTAAAAACCTATTCATCACATCCTAAATAAATTATTACAATAAAAAATTACTTAGTAATGCACTTTTTTTTTTTTTTTTTTTTTTTTTTTTTTTTGTAATGTGGGGAGAGGGTTTCTTATTAAACATTAGTTACTATCATGCTGTGAACTTTGTTGATTATTTTATTAAATAAAACAGCATTACTTTTCAAATTATAATAAATTTGACTTAAAATCACATTGAGAAATTTGAGTACTTTTTCTTGGCAGGGTGTAAACGTTGCCAAAGATTTTTTTTGTTTGCTTTGATAACTAATACACTATACTTGATTCTGCAGGAAAATGTTGCCTTTTAATAAGTTTTTTTCTCTTTTTGTCAACTTATAATACTATCCGTAATTAAAGACTTGAAATGACTACGTATACTATGTGCATTCTTGTTTTTTTTAAACAGTTACTCAAATTTTTGTATGCTTACTCAAAAATTATACGTGTGATTTTTTCTCTTTTGATAAGCTGAAATAAATTTTATCGTATCATAGTGTTTCTATACAGAATCGCAATGTATGGTAGATACTATCTTAAAATTTTTTTCAATGGCTTTCAAAGAAGCTTAAAAAGGATCATACATACAAGTTTAAAATACAGCAACAAAGTTATTGAAAAATCCAGAATCCATCTGAAAACTCACAATAAAATTAGAAAGAACACTTTCAATTTATTATTTAATTCAGTCTTTTGGTAATAAATGTTATGTTCTCTTTATTTTCTTTTACTACTTTAATTATAGAACAAATTAAATTTATCAACTGCTATGAATATTGTTGAACAGGGGGAATATTGCATTATTTAGTACACATTTAAAATAAAAATATAAATTATTTCCAAAGTAACAACTTCAAATCAAATGTGATACACAAGTCATTACACTTTAATCATAAAATTATTTAATACCTGTAGAAGGTTCAGACTGCAAAGCTAATGAACTTGTTAATGTTGACCCTTCAGACCAGACTTTAAAATGTATTGGCTCTAACTGATTGCTATACCACTTTGCTTTATCACCAACAACAGTAGGATCAAAAACCCCTAAGAGAAAATTCAAAAACAAGTTAAATGCCAGAAATAAGCTTATGTAAGTCTTAATAGTAATGAAACCTACTGTATTTTGAACAAGTTGTATTTACAATGTTTTCAATGCTATCTATAGAATTTCTTTTTCAAGAATTAAGGCATAAAAAATAAAGAAGGCTTTGATATCATAGTTTACACTGCATCTAAAGAAACTGAGTCTCACAAAGTAGGTATTTTGATTCTCTAACTTAATCATGTTTTAACCCATAAGGACTGTAGTGTTTTTTGGGCCTTAATATAAGATGCAGATGTTCACAAAAACATATTTATTCACAAATCATAAATCTTGTTTTATATATACATTTTGAGCCTGAAACCATTGTTCTAATGTTCTGAAACAAAACTGAGTTCCTGTGTTTTCCATCCATCTGGTGTTGCCAGATTCCAATTAATTATGAGTTCTTTTATTCTGGCTGTTACCAGATACATTACAAGGACTTTTATCAGTAAATCAGATACTATTTACAAAAGTATTAATCCTATATCTGTGACATTAACTTTACTCCTAGACATATAAATAACAAATGTTTGGACAGTCTACATGTCATACCTTGGACTGGCTTCATTTTATTATATCTTAGGTCCAAGATATAATGGTCTTCATATTAAATATTTTTCTCTTTTTATTAGACATAAATCAGTAATTTAGTAAACATTTAATTTTTTTTTAACAAATATGTGTATTTTGTATTTGAATTTGATAAAAATCATATCTTGGAACACACTGGGAGTAAAACTGCTACATTACCATAATTTTTATTTATATGGTAATAAAATTTCATTTTTTATAGCTAAATTTCATTGTTTAAGTAGTCTAATTTACTGTTATATTAAAGACATGTACCTATTAAATGAGTTAAAAATTACAAAAAATATCAATTTTTCCTAATTGAATTTCACTTTAAATGCTCAAAAATATTAAAATAAGTTAATATAAAAATTATAATAAAATTACATGACCCCACTAAGAACTTATAGTATCAAAATATGTTTCAGATATTTTTTCTTTGTGAAATATGAAAAAAAAATGCACTAAAACATAAAAAGTGGTCCAAGGTACAACAGCTGATTAATTTTTACTGCTAAAAGTTAAAACCTCCCCCCCCAAAAAAAAACTAATAAAAAAATCAAAATAATTAAACAGTTAAGTAATAAGTACATAAGTATATGGATTCCACTTATATACAGATAAAAAAATGGAGGATCTATCATCTATTTATAGGTAAAGCTAGCTTATTCATTTTTATATGAAAATAGTTTTGGTTAAAACATTGAAACAATCTAGAAATACTACTATTTGCAAGTAATTGTTTATAATATTCATACAATATATACTTTACAAATACATATTAACTATACCTATGTAATATGCTAATTAAATAAAATGAACGTACCTGTATGGACCCTTAAGAAGGCAACATTAGTTGGAGAAAGGGACCATTCAGCAAAGAATTCTACTGCCTATAATAAAGATTTTAACGCTTAATTATCCACAAAATGTATAAAAACATTTATCTTAATACATTTGTCTAGTTTATAAATATCTAACATATAATATACAACAAATCTATTTTTTTTTCTAAAATTGATATCTTTGCTAAACTATTAGGAAGATGCCACATTTTCTTTGCGACTTTCTAAATAAGAGAAAGATTGGTTTCATTTATTTGAAGCAGTCTACAATGTTTTTTGCAGTGTGAGGGCTAATCAGACCTAATGCTTAAATCCAATTACAACTGGCTACATAAAACACCCATGATATAGTGGGATTTGAACCCATTTACTCATTATTTATCCGGTACTCATAGTAACCTGATGAAAAGTGGCCTAATAGGTAAGATGCTGCTTGTTGGTACTGGATTTGATAGGTTTGAATCACACTGCTAAAACAGATTTTTATAGCCATACACAATCAAACAGGCGCACCCTATTAAAATAACACAACACACAATTATCTCAATGCATGAAAAAATGAAGATTTTTTATATCCACATTTTTGCAAATATATGGATAATCTTTTTTGTATACAATGAATTAAAAAGCAACACTGTTTTATCCTTTTCACTGTTAACTATAAATACTTAAGGGGATATGTTAACAAATGTAGTCCAAATATCTGATTTCTTTTATTGGCTCAAATTATTATTCTAACATTTCTGCACATTAATGCAAAATTTGAAATCTGTATCCTCAATATTTCAAAACATATTTATGTATGTAATTTCAATTATAGGGGGTTTTATTTTAACAAATAAAACATTTAAATGACTTTTTTCTATGTTTATCTATCTTTGAATTCCATGCTTTAAAAATGCATTTTTTTTGTGGTTAAGATACAACAGCTAAATTTTTTATACACATTTTTTACAATCTACAGAATAAAACTGCACATAGGATAAGCAACAAGTTGCTTATTTCTTTTATATATATGCATATATATATATATATATATATATATATATATATATATATACACAAACATAAACCAGAAACTGACAAATTACATTGTTTTTCACAGAGATCTGAAAACTTACGCATCATTTCCAGAAAAAGCCTTAAATTAATTTTTTTTCAAACAGAGCAAAAATATTATTATAAGAATTTAAAAAAAGTTTTAAAAAATTTAAATTAAATAAACTGTTGAAACAGATGTTACTTTCTGAATATGTTTTACATTTTACTATACAATTCAAAACAATTACAATGCTAACTGTAATACCCAAAGAAAATTTTGAAAGGGTACCAAGTCCTCTTAAAAATCTACAGTTTTGAGATACAGTGAATAAATAATTAAGAACAGAAACAGAGAAATGGCTTGACACTAGCATATGAGAATCTAACTTTTGTGTCACATAGAATTCCTTATTTTTTAACACTCTATAAAAAACGGCAAAGGCTTACCTGTGTCCGTACAAATTTACTGAGGAAGTAGGAGAACTTGGGTCTTGAGTGAAGGAAGCTGTTTACTTGGAAAGCTACCACTGGGCGGGGATATAATCTCAGGGTTCTAGTATGTTCCATGAAGTTGGCAAGAACCCCTTGTGAGTTGAAGAAGCGGACCATAGCTATACGAGTCGCAATGTCCACAGAGTCCACATCATTGCCATAGATCAAGGGATTGAAACCTGTAGTCAATGGGGGCGGTGGAGGTTCTTGCGTTACTAATCGGTCTGCTACTCCAGGCTGAATACGATCCAGATTTTTGATAGGCTGGGGGCTCATACTCATGGATGCTAAGGCCTGACAAAAAAGTAATAAAATTACTATACATTCATATGTTCTAAAGATTAAAAACTTTTTAATTTACCAAAAATAACTACTGTAATCAAAAAATGTAAAATGACAGATTTCACATACATTAATCCCTATTCAAAATCCTATTGTACTAAGAATATATTGAATATTTTTTTTTATTTATAAAATCATAAATAAGTGATTATTTAATCCTCTCTCTATATATAAAAATCAAATTTAAAATCTTACCATAGTTCTATCAGTTTGATTGGTATACCCTGTTTTAAAAATAGGGCAATGGTACCAAAAATGCTATAAAATTTCAAATACTGTAAATATAAATAGTCCCAAATATTTCTTTATTAATAACGCTTTTCCAGTCATTATGTTTAACTCTTTTTCTTGCTTGAAAAAAACTATACTATTTCATTTAATTCAACATACACATTGTAAGAAGATTTCAGAATTTTTATAAAAGGGGAAACAGATTAGAGATGCAAATGCCTGAAAGATTCAGAGTTGGGAGATGCAGAAATGAACTAAGCCAGCCAATGGTGTACATACAGAAATAGGTTAAGTTTGGTTTGGTTTGGTTTGGAGTGCTACGGTCTACTTTTTGCAACACGAGGGCTAATGAGACAGGGAGCTACAGCTTAAAGCCGATTCCGAATGGCTACGAATATCCATGACTCAGTGGGATTCGAACCCACGAACTCCAGTTCCGAAGGCCAGCACCCTAACCAATCGGCCATTGTTTGGCAGAAATAGGTTAAGAACCATTGACTTCGGTACTATGAAAGAAATCATCTTAAGGTATCCGTCTACGTTCGGAGAACTTTATTCTTTAAACGTAGAAACTAGTTCATGTTTTTACATTTTTAGATTTATTTTTTATATTATCATAGAGAATTGCACTTAAATTTATTCCCGAAGAAGTTTTTATAAAATTTCTAATAAATGACAAAAATGTAGTGAAAAAAAAAAAAAAAACGGGATTTTTTTCAAAAGGTCTAATATTTTAATAAATTAAATTAATATTTTTTATGTAACATTTCTTATACACTGGACTAGTGAATCACCTAAAATCTTTGCTTAATTTACATTAAGTAAAAAATGGTGGGCCTTCAAAATCATACACATTAAATTTTTAATGAATTTTCATTACCTTTATTTCTAATTATGAATGAAGCATAATTAAAAATTATCCAAATTTAAAGCTTTTACGTCATTTACTAGTAAATACTATCAAAAGCATTCATAATAACTTTCAACAAAATATTTTTAGAACTGTTTGGGAAATCACATTTCAAGTTTCAACATTTTATTTAAAACACCGTTCTGAGAAAAACACATTTGAAGTTTATGAAAGCAACTTTAACTATTAAAAAATTAAAATATATGTTTAAAATTCTCCACACCTTCTTGCTTCAAAACTTTCTATTTGCCAAGTTGCTAATTATTAAAAAAATTACTAGAAAAATGTTTAAACTTATCAAGAAAATTTAGAAAGTTTTGTCTACAAAATGCTGTACAGACAAAACAAAAACAGATTTAGAAGCCTAAAAGTTGAAATTTTACAATAAAGAAATAAAAAAATTATGATTTTTGGTAAAAAAAATGACATTTTTAACATAGACGGATACCTTTTAAGTACATTACAACAGTATCCAACAGTTCAATTTAGTCTATAAAAATTGTTTTTTCTACACAGTGTGTTTTAGCTTATACCACCTTTGCCAACATAGATTTTTGATAATATGCAATAATTTATGATTTTCTTAGTTGATTTCTTTCAAATACAACAAAGAATGAAATTGGTATTTACACACTAGTTAGTGGGAAAAGTGTTGTTGTAAATCAAATAATCAACCTATTCTTAGGATGTAACAGGTGAAAGGAAAATTCTTCATTAAATAAATATTTTTATAATTTTTTTTACTTGAATAAATGCGTAAGTATTCCATTAAATGCACTATATACATATTTTTTCTTGGATCTCAAAAATTTTTGGAAACATTAACTGTCTAAAATGTAACAAAAAATCTCCAAATAATAACAAATACAAATTAAAAATATTTTAAAAATTTTTAGTAAAAATTTTATGCTTAAATACCATAAATAGAAATATGTAACAATATCCTAATGGTATAATAATCGAGAAGTTATCTTTCTTTTTAAGTTGAGAGGAAAACAAATAATTTTATTTAATTGGAAAGAAAATTAAGATGTATTTTAACAATCAGAGAAATTTTACTGTAGAATCTTTCAAAATATTTTCTATGCATTTCATTTGGTCATGCAGCATAAAAACTTGAAATTATGATTAATATTTATTGAAAACTTATTCCTATTTCTTTTATTCATTTACATTAGTGAAATACATTAATCCTTAATTTGGCTAAGTCCACTACACTGGACATGTATATTTATAACTACTATATAGCATAATTGTCAGTGTTTGCCACAGTGGATATAAATTATCTCAAAAATGGAAAAGGATATATTTTTTTGTTTATTTTACAGAGATCCTAATGTCTATACAGATATGGGAAAATAACAGAAATTAAAATTAAAAAATATTCGAAAAAACATCTTGTCAAATTGTGAAACTTTAAAATTAATATAGTAAATTTATATTGAAAAGAATATATCTTTAAATTAAAAAAATTAATATCATAGAAAGATTGATGATTCAAAATAAAGTTATTTTATATAATAATAACTACTTATGTTTAATAAATTTGTATCTAATTTAAGTGGGTAGAAAAAAATAAAAGAAAAAGTTCACTATGTCACATAATTTATTTGTTGTTAGGAATAGTTTGCAAGAACTCATGAATCTGATTAAATTAAGAATAAGTCTAATTTAATTATTAAACTCAAAGAGAATACAGCTGCTAGCATCCAAATAATATTTATAATTTCATTATAAAATACCTTTATTGTATTAAATAACTATCTATAACAATAAAGAGGAAAAGTTTTGGAAAATAGATTCATAAAAATTAGTGTAATTAAAAAAACATACTTGTTTTAAATGATTTTGCAAAATTGTTCCTTCAGGTTCAGGAAGTGGAGGTAGATCTTCAACACCAGAGGGCTTAAGGACCTAAAGATATGAAATGTAGTATAAATCATTATTTCAAATTTCGGAAAACTTTTTTGGCTATTTAAAAAAATATAAAAAAGGAAACCACAGTCAAGAGGGTATGAATACCATATATTTCAATTCATAAATGTGTAGAGTCCTTAACCTTCCTTTACTTTTGTAACTGTTGATTATGGGCATGTACCGAATTACAAAAATGATTTAAATAATTGAGATTCTTTTAAGTATTTTTTTATTAGTATTTTGGGATATTATGTGAAATTTTTGAAAGGGTAAAACATGGGACAGAATAACTGGACAGACAATTCATAAATAAAACTCCTCCTTTACCTCTAAGATGTACTGGCACACAATTCCCTATTTTAAGTTTAAATGAAAGCAGACAAAAGTAACTGAGGAGATGTATAATTTGTTTACAAACTATCAAAAAAGAAACAAATGTCAACTGATGCTTTAGGCTTAAGAAAGATGCAGTGTAGGTTTTTGTGGTTGGTTTAGAGGGCTAAGGCTTACTTTTTTGCTAAATGAGAGGTAACAAGACTGGGATCTATAGGACTTTGCACACATCTGTGCTTCAAAAATTATTACACATAAAGGCTTTTAAAAATGTTTTATTTTGCTGTAAATATATTTTAAATGTATATTTTTACTATATCTGTGACATGATATCTAAGAATATAACAAAAAATGATAAAGAACTGAAATAACTAGATGTAAAGTAAATACAGTGATATCTCACTCATTCATCTTTCAAGAGACAAGAGAAAAAAGTTGTACAACAGAGAAATCAACTATTTTAACAATTTAAGTTTCTTGAATTTTGTTAAAGTTACAGTAGGGGCATCTGTCATATTAATAAGTTAAACTCGCACAGAATTTTTAAAATTTAATTTAAACCTATTAAAAATAATACACTATCATTAAAAATATAAAGAACTTTAAACACACATACTTTTCAGTACATTTATCATTAATATAAACATAAAAACTAAACTGAAAGAAATAAAATTTTCAAATCAATGAAATATCACAAAGGGCCAAAGAAAAAAGTCATACAAATGAAAAATCACCCATTTCAACAATCTAAGATTCTTGAATTTCATTAAATTTATATTTGGGCTATCTGCCATATTAATATCATATGTTAAACTAACAGATTTTTTAAAAATTAATGCGAAGCTAGAAAAAATATAATACACTAACATAAAAAATTTAAAATTTCCTACATATATGTCAGGTTTAAAAAATGGGGTTTAAGAATTAAGCGAGTTATAATTAAAAATAGATGGAACTCTTTAATGATAATGTAATAAGAGAAAAACATGCCCTCGAGTAGAACTGTACAGAGTAAAGCAGCTGACGTGGAAGTAGACGAGAAGAATTTGTTTAGGTAAGCAACGTCAAAAAGATGCTTCTGAGAATGGAATTCGGTTGATAATATCCTCCCCGCTTGTTGTCCGAAAAAGTGAACAAATGATATCTAAATGGTGTAGCCATAGACAGAAGAGAAACAATAAAGACTTTTTTACACAAACCAATATGTTTCTTCCATGCCTTGATCACTCGGAATGTGTCATATATATTTAAGTATACATATTAATTAAAATAAATCCTTTTCACTTCCTAAAAAGGTCACTAATATTTCTCTTTATTAGTCACTTTATTCTCAGTAATAGTGAAATAATTTCCAGGGGCACATAAGTGACAGATCCCATATTATAAGAATTTTTTTCTTAAACTGAGCTTAACAATGCAAAATTCTTGATCTTCCGCATTCAAAATTTTTTTAAATCATACACCAGCTTGAGTGAGTGAACTAGAGATTACAGTGCCATACTGAAAGGGATATAGAATCTTAAGATTTTGCCTTTAAACAGGAGTAATGGTGATTAAAATAATTTTTCATAAATTTGACTTACTTTGTTGGAGTCCAAATCAACTAACCAAACATCCTCGGGAAGTTTAAAGTGACGTTTAAACATTAAAAAGCTAGCAGGTACTCCTATGATGTAAGGTGTAGGGGCGAGAAGAAGCTAGAAATTAATAAATATTATGAATTAAAATGAAAAAAAAAATATGGCATATAAATATTTCTTTTATCTTATTCAATTTCTCCTTAGCATATTACTTCATACTAACATATGAAATCACTTTTAAACAGAGTTAGTTGATTTAGTCAGCTTGATATAAATCATGATATAAAATATTTAGCATATACTATAAAATTTAGTAATAATAGTAAAAATATTCCTTTTTTTTTCACGTAAAGATTACAATTCTTTTTAAGTACAGAAATAGCATATATTGAATTTCAAATTAATTAATTATAACTAACTTTTTGTTCTACTTGCCATAATATAATATATTGATAAGATTAAAGGAGAAAGATGGTTAGAAATTTGTCTGAAGTGTTCCTGAAATAGAAAAATGTCTGCTATAAAGTTTTTAGTAGTAACTGCATTAAATTTTATGGTAATAATTATATTCCTTATAGGATGATAGATGCTAAAAAACTTTATTTGCTTCTTAATCTTAGTTACATTTCACAATTAAGCGAGATAAAAGTATTGAGTTTTCAGTAAAATTTCCCCTAACTTTAAGTTATGGTCCCCTTGATTGATTTGTATGATTTACTCCCATTATGAATTTTACTAAGTAATCAACATAAAGTGTAGAATGCTGGTACTCATAAGCTGGTGTAGGCCTTCAGACTATAGTTTTTTAAATCACTCAGTTAAAGTATCAGTCTACGTTAAAAACGTCATTTTTTGCCAAAAATCATAATTTTTTTATTTCTCTATTGTAAAATTTCAACTTTTAGGCTTTTAAATCTGTTTTTGTTTTGTCTCTATGACATTTTAAAGAGAAGTTACAGTTGTTTAAACATCAGTGACAGCCGTAAAAATAAAACGGAAGTAGCGACTTCGGAACTGGAAGTTGTGAATTTAAAGAGCATTTTTTGGACAAAACTTTTTAAATTTTCATGAAGATTAGTTTAAACATTTTTCTAGTATTTTTAATAATTAGCAACTTGGCAATTAAAAAGTTTTGAAGCAAGAAAGTGCGGGGAATTTTAAACATGTATTTTAATTTTTTAACAGTTAAAGTTGCTTTCATAAACTTTAAATGCGTTTTTCTCAGAATGTTCATTTAATAAAATGTTGAAACTTAAAACGTGATTTCTCAAAAAGTCCTTAAATATTTTGTTGAAAATTATTATGAATGCTTTTGATAGTATTTACTAGTAAATGACCTAAAAGCTTTAAATTTGGATAATTTTTAATGATGTTACACTCATAGTTAGATATAAAGGTAATGAAAGTTCGTTAAAATTTCAATGTGTATGATTTTAAAAGACCAAAATTTTTTACCAAATGTAAATTAAGCAAAGATTTTAGGTGATTCACCAGTCCAGTGTATAAGAAATATGTTGCATAAAAAATAATGAAATAATTTAATTTATTAAAAAATTAGACCTTTTGAAAAAAAAAAAACAGATTTTTTTTTACTAAATTTTCTTCATTTATTAGAAAATTTATATAAACTTCTGCAGGAATAAATTTTTTAAGTGCAATTCTCTATGATAATATAAAAAATAAATCTAAACATGTAAAAACATTAACTAGTTTTAACGTTTAAAGAAAAAAGTTCTCCAAACGTAGACGGATACCTTAAATGATTAAAATAACTGTCAATATTTATATATTACCTGCTCAGCACCATTCATGCATGTTGGAAGTAGAGGAATCACTGGAAACATATATTCCAAAGGATAGATCATAGTAACAAAAGCCATAACACTCATCGAAAGAGCATTATAATCTCGAGATTGCATAATCAACTGAAAAAAATATATAATAGATTTATTTAATATTATGTTTTAAAGAAATATTGTTAAAATATTCATATTATGCACATCAATTAATCATAAGAACAAACCAACTGTAATGATATAGAGCATCACTATATTTGTTAGCTAACGTATAAAGTCAGGATAAAAAATACGTGAATACATTGTCGTAAGAATATTTACAAATATTAAAGTCAGTATCATAATCTACACACAAACTCCTTTTAAAATAGCTAAGTAAGTCTTATGAAATATATATCAGATGTACAGAAACTACATCCGCTTTTATGCTGTTATAACAGTCAATGATGCAATTAGTTATTTTCTAAGAATAATCACATAACTGCTTTCAAAAATAAAACTTCCCCTAAAAAATGTGAATACATAAATTAGATCTAAGTATATAGTCTTAAAGTGCTGATTTTATTATTTTAAAAACCTTTTTCATCTACTTCAGCTTGTATGGCAGGGTCAATAGCTGCAAGTTTGTAATTCTTTAAAAGTAAAGGTTTAAGATTTTATATTTTGAAGTCTAATAAAAAATCAGATCATATTGTGATATTTGATGTGGAGATATGTAAGGTACATGTAGAGCCTGAACATGTTTAGAATTTTAAAATTTTGATGTTATGAATAAACTACAGTAAATTTTGAAAAAGCCATTTAGCTGAAATGCAGGGCTGTAACTAGGGCATGGCAAAGGTGGCATTTGCCACAGTCGCATCAGTCATAGGGACACCGCACTGTGAGGAAAATGGGGTCCGAAAGAAGATGATTCGCCCCGAATAGATAAAAGGAAAAGGTGAAAAATATTTTTTTAATCATAGAATCAGATTTTATTTTTAAAATCCAATGTGTTTAAAAACTATTGTTTTATGAATTTATTATTTTTTTAAAATGCTCCTAGATACTAGTTATAGATTCTTACAAAATGTTTACTAAGCACTTCTAATATGCTTTTATATAAATTTGGGTATTCATTTTAAATTTTGAATTTATTAAAGTTATTAAAACTAAATTTAAATTTAGAAAATCATCATTTTTTTTTTAATAAAAATTCAATGTACAAATAAAAAAATAGTCCTCTCAAATAAATTATCCATTTTATCAGCAAAATAATACTTCTAGAGTGTTTGAAAAATTTTTAAAGTATTAATAAAATAAATATAGAAGAAAAAAATTAAAAATTAATATACTAGGACCATTTTAAGAATTAACAAAATATTTTGAGTTCATTCTAAATATATTGTATAGAAAAAAAACATTTACATATTTTTTCACTATATTGGGTGGTAGGGTCGCAGATCAGTTACTTGCCACGGACGCTAAAGGATCTAGTTACCGGCCCTGCTGAAATGTGAATTTTTCAAGCAGGACCTTCTTAACTCCTATGATTTTCCTCACTTTGGGAAAATCTGAATTGGAAAAAAAATTCTAGTTCCCTACAGGCACCTATTTTACTTATTGAACACACTGCCAGTGGGGACAGTGGTTAGAGCATTAACTTATTAAGTGTGAGGGCAAGCAAATGCCCTAACCACTATGTATATATGCATTATGTGGGCTATGTATGTATGTGTGGGTTCAAACCCCACATAAGGTTTGGTCATCATTTGTGTTCTTTTTATAGGGGCTGAAGTTGACCACCTATATGGTTTCTCACAATAATGATCAGCAAACCTGCAGCATTGTAAAGGAAAGTATATAAAGCAAGAATAAAAGAGGCAAATGTTCCCCCCCCCCTAAAAAAAACTAACTTGTAAAACAAAGATATTAAAAATACTTTGAATTTTTTAGCCTCAATATGATTCAAATTTTCTTACTTTTTAACAAATGATATTTTAATTAATGTAAACTTGCAACATGCTGACTTAATTGTGACTTTTTTCTCCTTTAAACAATTTTTAATAAATGTTGATGTCAGAAAAGTTTCAAAATTCTATTTAACATTTCTTTATATATATAAAAAATGCCTCTAATTGTTAAAAAATTATAAGCTACTTGTGTATTAAAGGAGGACATATACTGAAATGAACTTTTATTTACTTCTTGATAACACCTACACCCAAAAAGAACAATTGTAGTATAATTGAGCTATGTGACTGATAGTGCTATCTATATTATATATAGCACTACTGTTGGTAATTTTCTTTCCCACTAGAGATTATTAAATTCAAATGCTTGCGTATTTAAGAAATTTCTTTACATTAAGTAGAAAGTGAGATAATACTTTATTTTAACTATAGTGTCAAATATTACTAAGTGCCTTTTAAAAACTACTAAAAATTCCATAGCAAATTAAAAGTTTAGAAAAGAAAACATTTAAATTATGTGATAAATAGATTATCATTAAACATATAAAGCAAAAATTATTTTGAATGTACGTTTCAGTTTTATATACTCATTTCATTAGAATTAATTGCATTTTATCACATTTTACTCTTCCAGAATAAAATTTAAAGAAATGTTATCTAGTCATAAATTAGCAAATACATAATTATACTTTACCTTATGTTCTAAAATTATACAGGTAAGAACTTTCATACAAGTATTGACACCAAGGAGTTCTAGAGGCAAGTGAAGAGGGAAATCAACTAAGGAAAATCTAGTATGATCAGGGAGAGCAAAGGTGAGAGGAGGTTGAATATCTCGAGGCAGAATTTCCACCTGAAAAAAAAAAAGCATAACACAGATTTAAAAAATATTTGAGGATCTTTTTAAATAAATATCTATTAGGATTTATTTCTACACAAGTTATTTTCCCCTTTATTAATTCTTTGCACCACTGTTTCACATCTGAAACATATACAAAAAATTAATACTATTTTTACAATGATCCTTAAAAGACTGTTGATTGTTGCTATCTTGTGATACTACAATTAACAAAATTTGCTTATAGAATCTGCATTAAATGGGGATACTAAATTTAATTTTTGATTTGATGTTTTATTTACTGTTTGATTTGTTGCACATTATAACAGAGACAAGTTTTAGATTTGTTTAAAAAAAATTGATTTTTTACCAAAGAAGTTTTAAAAATTTTTTAAAGTTAATTTTTGAGCAAAAGTATTTGCACACTGTAAGATATATATATATATATATATATATATATATATATATATATATATATATATATATATATATATATATATATATATATATATATATATATATATATATATATAGTTTGTAGAAATTGCACATGTTACTTCTTTGTATAAATAGATATTGCAAATGCAAAAAAATTTGGTGCTCAAATTTTAAAATAAATACCTATTTTGACCATGTCTGTATCCACTTTGCCTAGTTTACATCTGTACTTACAAACAATGAAACTTTATATGCATATTTTGATCAGTTTTCAAATGCCATCTGTACATACATATCTTAAATAACTCAAAAATGATTAACTGCAGAATGTTAAAATATTTCATTTAGAACAGTTGTAACATTTAGTTGTGCTTCATTTTTGATTGGAACCTACATTCTACAAAACAAAAACTTTCAATATAATGAATATTAAATCTACTGATCTCAACCAGATGACAGTGTTAAGGTCTACAGCAATACATCAGAAAGATATCAACATACATGCAGTTAAAACAATATGCTTTAAATCCATTTTTAAAAAAGAAATAAAATTTATTATTTTCAGAGTATAATTTTGAATTATTATTTTATTGTTTCTTGTAAAGAAGTACAAGAAGTATTTAACAACAAAAAATTTCAGTTTATACTACAATATATAATGAAAATATTCCAATATAATAGATATTAACATTGTCAGTTGTTGCCAGACAGCAGTACTTAAGTTCTACCTAGACAATACAATTACAGTGAAACCTGCTTAAGAAGTTTTCCAAGGGTCTAACCGATAAAAACTTCTAAAGCGGGAAAACTTAAACGGGAAATCAGGCAATAAGCATTATTTATGAGTATGTATGTGTGTGTGTGTATATGTATGTATATATATATATATATATATATATATATATATATATATATTTGTATATAAAATGTATATACAGTAAAATCCACTTAAGAAGTTTTCTAAGGGAATGGAAAGAGAAAACTTCTTAAACAAAATTAATTTTTTTAAAAACAAAATAATTACATAGATAACGAGGAGAGATTTTTATCTTTATAAAATAATATATAAACAATAGTTTTGGTTTTTCTTAAAAATTTACATTTTTTTGCATACTTAAAAAATCAGCTAATAAAGGAAAACATCATAATTACCTTAGAATATCTTAGAATTCAGCTAAGAAATTTTGCTTTAAACACCAGTGGAATCGATTTTACAGAAAAAAAAAAAAAAAAAAAATCGGTTATAGTTTTTTATTTTTGTTTTTTATTGGCAATTTCTAATGGATAACAGTCCAGTTGTCTTAAGCTTTTAAAAACTTCTTCAGGCACATTTTAAATAAAAATGACAACAATCGTTTTCAGCCATAAACATTGACCTTTACAAACAGAGAGGAGAAAAAAACAGTAATCAAAAGGCAGCTATAAATGCCTTCTGTAAGTAAACTTAGAAATGAAAGAAAACTTTTTAAGCAGGAAAGAATTTGGAACAAAAATTTTATTAATGGGTTATTTTAACATTGTATGAATAGGGGGATAAATGGGTACCGAAAATATAAACTTCTTAAGCGGGAACTTCTTAAATGGTTTTACTGTATTACAAAACCAAACTATGACCCTTTAAGAGAATGTGCAAATGGTAATTATGATGACACATATAATAAAATGAAAAAATATTTTAAATTCAATAGGCCTACAAAGAAGTCATTGTTATATACGCATTAGCTTTTTTTTAATACTACAATACCAGCAATTTTAAAAAAGTGTTAAAAAAAACAAAATTTATTAAATTATATACTTTACCTCCACCCTTGTTTTCCCAGGAACTGGCACAGGAGCACTGAGTAATCTCAGCATCCACATTTCTAGCTCACGAATTCCGTGAAGGACTGATGCCGGAGTATTTTCTGGCAATTTCCCAGTCAAAAAAGACCACACTGATTCTCTGAAAGGATATGAAAATTTTAGGCATTTAAATTTAACAATTAAACAAGTTTTCAATAAATAAAGAACTATTTTCTAATTTTACGATTAACATTGAAATAAAAACTTACTATCAGGTTCCTAAAAAGTTTTTAAGAATTTAAGAGATAAAAAATTAACTTTTCTGTTTGCAAGATATAAAGTTTTATATCATAACTTCTAAAAAGACTTTTGTACTTATATAAACCTAAAATAAACAATATAAACTCTAAACATTAGAACTGTTCCTAAGTTTTAAGGGAAAGCTTCAGGGCTTGCACAAAACAAATTCACTTGGTTAAATACAATATATTATATTCTCCTGCAAATTGGCATAACAGCTTTTAGAATGGTTCGCTTAAATATATATTTTTTTTAATTTCCAACTATTAATTCCAAATCTTTACATTATTTACAGCAGCTACCTATCACTGTGATAATTCTAATTAAATTATTAACTTGGTTCTAGAATCATTACATATTGTATAATTAACAGTATATTTCAAGTTTGTTCATTCATTCACTGAAAATATAATTTATCAGCATCCCGATAAACATATAAAATTTATAAAAAGGAATGAAAAAGCACCTATAATTCTGAAGTTTTGTTTATATTTAGCACTAGCTGCTGTGTGCTGAGACTTTGCTTTAGGAAGTATGCAGTTAAGTTATGCATCCTTTTGAAAACTGTCTTGAGACCTATTTTCATTTCAAATAGTATATAAGAAACTAATTATCCCTATATCACTGTTACACTGATGTGCCCTTAAATGTAGTATATAGATGCTAACAGACTATTTTTTTTTCATTTATTACCCCTGAAATAAGAAACAATTACACCTTATAAAAAAGAACTATATTATACAAGATGATAATGGGAAAATGAGTTATAATTAATTTTACAAGTTTAAAGAAGTCAAGAGTTTTTGAATACCAAATAGAACTAAGTATGTCTTTTTAAATTTTTCAAGCTCTATAAATGTTGTATTGAAATGAAAGTCTAGTAAAAATATGACAATGGTTAGCAGTTTACTCTTGTACTGCAAGATCCCTTCCCTCAATTTTTTTTCTGAATTATTCTTGCATGCTTGTTTACACAAATAACAGAAACAATGCCTTTGAAAAAATTGTTTTCTTTTATAAGGGACAAAGCATCTATTGGCATGATAATTCACTAATTTTATTTCCAGTGAAAAGTATTTAAAATGTCGAACTTTAAATCATAAATGATGGTAATTAAAGAAGTTACCAGTAAGAAAGGTTTTCTGAAGTACCATATTAATTTATAATATTTCAGGAAAATGGCTAATATGATAGGACTTCTTACAAGAACAAACCTTTAATAATGATTACTTACCTACTACTTTGTCTAGATCCACCCAAACGACGTGATAAGTTCTTTTCATTGCAGGCATCAATGAGTTTTCTTAACATAAATAAGCACTCCCTAAATGTAGAAAAGAATGGATGATGACTAATGATGCAGAGTGAAGTAAGTGAATGACTCCTAATTCTTTGGTGGCTAATGGGAGAGGGTGATTTAGAATCTCCATCAGAATCATCTTGATGAGCCCTAGAATAGTCTCGTTTGGGATCGAGGTATCTGTCATGCAGTGGTGAATCAGATTCTCTTGGTCTTGGCAGTTTCTTCTTGACTCTATCTCTACATTTTTCTTTTTTTGAAGGCCTCCTTTCAATAGCTCTATAGAAATTAACACAGATACCATAGCGTACTCTGCTTGTATCCTTTTCCGTCAGAGCAAAGACAAATGAGTTTGATTCCCTGAGGCTTATACGTTTAGGCCCTATACACACACATCCTTCTGGCTGACAGAAATACACAACATCAGGACTGAGAGCGAAGTCCTTGTGGTCTTCTGCAGGATACCTCCGCAAAAGTTCTGGAGTTTGTACCACATGGTTCCGACTGGGTTGCCGAGCTCCGACAAAAACAATGTAGTCCAGGAGTCGAGGACAAAAATATTTCTTTGTTGCATCTGTCATTTCTATTCAGATGCAGACTAAATAATGCAGTGGTTAATTTACACTGCAGCGTCAGGTGTTTAGGAAAAATAACATTTCTATAGAAATTATCTACAGATATATATGAGATGAATTTTTTGAAGCAGTCTAACCAATTCCTTCCTTCGAAAGTGGTAGCTTGTTTTCCACTTTTCCAGCTCCATAACAACAGCATTGAAACTATTAAAGAGAAAAAAAAAAGGAATAATTTTGCTGACTTTTTAAAAATGTTTAATTAAATTAAATTTTTAAAATTAAATTCTTGACATACAATGATTTATTTAATTATTTTGCCATAAAATGTAACTTATACATTTTACTTCATATATTAATATATTAAATAAATCCAGAAATTAGAAAAAGAATTACTGCAGCCAATCGCTGTTTTTTTGGTTTAAAATCACTACTGAAATCCTACTTGATAAAAAGAAACACAAAGATATTACTGTATAAGGTATTGATCAAGTCCGTTTTGACTTATGCCTCGGAGACTTGGACTCTAACAAAAAAAGAAGAGAGGATGTTGGCAACCTTTGAAAGGAAGATCCTGCGAACCATCTTTGGTGCTGTCTTTAAAAATAACAACTGGAGAAAAAGATATAATTTTGAATTATATAAGATCTTTAACAGTGATGATGTTATCAAATCTATAAAGCTGAATAGAATGAGATGGGCAGGACATGTAATGAGAATGAGCCCCGAACGAACAACTTTGAGGGTTTTTAATGCACTCCCTTCTAATAAAAGACCAAAAGGAAGGCCTAAGAAACGGTGGAAAGACTGTGTGGATGAAGATTTTGCCATCTTAAAGGTAAAAAACTGGAGATCAATTGCTGGGAGAAGGGCAGATTGGTAAAAGCTTCTAAGGAAGGCCCAGGCCCACAAAGGGCTGTCGGGCCAATGCTGATGATGATTAATATATTAATAAATCATGAAGAGTATGGAAAGAAAATTTTTACTCAGAAATTCAAGCTATACAGCTGTAATTATATACCTAAACATGACTAATATTAATAAATAACTCAATTTTAGGGGGAAAAAAGGAGAAAAACCTGTATGTTTTCTAGAATTCATAATTAGTTTGAATATAAAAATTTGAATGGTGCAAGTACTGTAATGCAACTTAGACGTAACAAGTATAATTCACCAAAATTTGTTTTTGATGGATGGGAAGTATATTATTAGATTATTAATTTGCTTCACTTGTGCAATGATTTTGGTTTGTTAACAATTTTCAAGATGCCCCAACTTCCCAGAGTCCAATTTCTGCATTAAAGGTTTTTTGTAGTCCCAAGTTTACATCAATATAATAAAATAATGTGCATTTTTTTTCAATATCTTGAATATTTTTCTCAGTCCTGACAACTCTGAGCTACAAAGAATTGCCTGTGTGTGTGTATATTATATTTTAATGTTAGAAATAATGAACTTTGAATCTTTTAAATTGCAATTAATATTTTGAACACATGATTTTTTTTAAAGAAACACAAAACAAATAAGGCTGACAAGAATGAGTTCTTTGGTTTCATATTAAAATTATAAACTGCTATTATTTAAGTTTATGTTTTGGCATCAAAGTTTCTGTCCCATCACTTTCTTTATAGATGCCTTATCTCATAAAAATATACATTTATGTTATCTTACAAACGTTAAATATTAATTGTATATGAAACCTTAATTAGTAATGACAACTAACAATGTTTTAAAGTAATTTTGATTTACACATCAGAAAATTAACATCTTTATAAAATGAAATTTTTACCTTTCTAATACATAGCTGTAACTCAGAAAATATGTTTTCCGTAATTTTAACTAAGTGCGTCCATTTGTCCTGATGTAACAAGGAATTTCTAAATAGAATAAAAAAATAACATACACTATAATTCCACATCTCTATTACTGTAATTATAAAATTACAATAATATATAAATATTTGAAAAATGAAATATATAAATATTTAAAATATCACACTTTTTCATCACAATTACTCATCAATTGTTCTGCCATTTTATAAACAATATACTTGAAGTACTATTTTTACTTCTGTGAGATGTTTAAAGAAATTCTAAGCTCTTCTAAAAAATAACACAAAATAATTTTCTAATTTAAAAAAATGATAAATTCTTAAACATTAAGTACATAGATTTCAATCAGATACATTACACACATAGTTACTATTTAAAACAAAATCTAGCATTACTAAGTTCTCAAAAAGTAATTCTTTTTTTAATCAAAAACTGTTTTTAAAAAGCAAATGTTTAGATAAAAGATATTTTTGTGCTTTATGCTTCTCGTTATATTACAAAACTGGTTCTACAAATTTAATTAACTTGCTATAAAACATTTATGCATTATACTTCATACATCTGATATATTAATAAATGATTAATAGTAGGGAAAGAAAACTTTTACTGAGAAATTCAAGCTATGCATAGAATTACTTTTTTTTTTTTTTTTTTTTTAAAGGAGGTAAAATCTACATGCTTATTAGAATTTCTAATTAGTTTGAATATAAAAACTTGAACTTATACTTCTTGTTTATAATTATGTAAATCACAAATCTATAACTAAATAAAAATTAAACAAAACTTTAAATGTACAAATCTTTAATAAATACTGTATATGTATTACTCATGGAGAGGAGTTTACTTTTCAGACATTTATGAACATTTTAAATTCAGATCAGTTAGGAAAAAAATTTTAATACCTTTACCCAATTTCAAATATTCTTTATACATTAGCATATAACCTGTCATATAACGGTTTAGTAAAATTTTTAATTTTCTAGAATTATAAAGTACCCTATGAGGCAGGCAAAAAAAATGGTATGTTTTTTTGCTGAGAATTATCTTGCAGCAAAAATTAATCCATGATTATATTTTAAATTATCACATATGTACTTAATCTATTATTTAAACCAAATAAAAAAAGAAAACTATTTCATAATATCTATCTTTAGGGATAAAACGTATGAAAATAATGCAGACAATATTTACATAATTTAAAATAAGAAATGATTAAATGAGATGGTTAAAGGAATGATGTCATAATGTTACAAAAAAATGTTATTTTTACCTATTTATTATGGGATAAATTGATAAATTTAATCACCTGCTCTTAACTGGGGAATATAGGGCTTGAAAAAATGGCATTAAACGCTTGAAAATGGTGAAAGGGTGGATTTCTAATGTTTTAAAGGTGACAGTATTTTTTGCTATGATAGGAAGCATATTTATACCAATTTATTTTAGAATCAGATCAACAGTTTAGGAGAAGATAAACTTGGCTTGCTTTGAATTTTGCTAATCCTAACTCATCACGTATCCAATATGGATGCCTCTTTCCATTCCAGGTCTGACTGTTTCATAAATTCGAGGACAGACAGACAGACAGCTTAGGCTATTGTTATATAAGGGAAACAAGGTTTTAATAAATTTTTTAAATATTCACTTAATTCAGAAAGCAATAACTCTTTTTCAAAGAAATGCACTTATTCTCTTTTATCCTCAATATTCCCTTTTAAAAATTTCCACTACAAAACAATTGTCAAAGTGGTGCCAAATGATGTGACATTCAACTTTTAATAGTTCTATTTAATAATTAAAAGCACGATGAAAAAATAAATTATTTAAAAGTAAAGTATAGTCGTGTTTTAATAAATATTATTAATAACTGTTGTAAAATTTTTCAAATAGAATAATAAAAAAAATAAAAAATAAATAAAAAAAAAATTGCACTAACATTTTAGCTAAACAACCAATTTTTATTTTTATTTAAAACATCAAAAAAAGCCTTGTATAAATGAGCTGAAGTGATTCTCAATTTTTGATTAAAGATGAGAGGTTTTTATAAAAATTTTGCCAAAATATAAACTTACCATGTCTCAATAAATGGGAATTTAGCTAAATTTTGAAATAATTGTTAAAGTGTTATGAGAATACTTATTCGGATATTCTTACAAACCATAAGTTATATTAGGCTTCACTGCAGTTTAGGGTACCCCCATTATTCAATTCTTTACCTATATGTATCATTGCCAAGAATGCAAGTATTCTTCCAAAGATTTTTTAAAAATAATTTCAAAAACTATTCTAAAACAATGATAATTTTAAAATCTATACTAATAAAATAATTTACAAATGCACAAATTTGGTACAATGCAATTGTGTATAAAATTTTTGTATCTGTTTTTGCTCATAATTTATACTTTTTATTGCATTTTTGTTGCTTTATAAAAAAGTAAGTACCAATAATTTCTGTTGAGTTTCTAGTAAGATTCTATTAATTAAGAAAATTTGAAAAATACTCTCCATACATTTGCAAATTTAAAAGTTCTATCTATACTACATTTTTTTACTATTTTAGTACTTACAGTTTTAAGCTTTTTATTACTTTATGGATGTTTATCATCACCATCTTAAATGGTATGCTGGCACTATTGATGCCAAAAAACAAGGGGGCATCTAAAACTGCATTTTTACCATTATATTATAAGTGCAGTGAAACCTGCTTAAGAAGTTTTCCAAGAGCCTAACTGATTAAAACTTCTTAAGCGGGAAAACTTCTTAAACGGCAAATCGGGCAATAAGCATTATTTACTTATGTATGTGTGTATGTGTATATATATATATTTGTATATATAAATATAAATATATATATGGTAAAACCCACTTTAGAAGTTTTCTAAGGGAATGGAAAGAGAAAACTTCTTAAACGAAATTATTATTTTTTTTTTTTTAAACAAAATAATCACATAGATGAGGAGAGATTCTTTTTTCTCTATAAAATATATAATCAATAGGTTTGGTTTTTCTACAAAATTTACATTTTTTACATACTTAAAAAATCAGCTGATAAAGGAAAACAACATAATTACCTTAGAATATCTTTAATTCAGCTAAGAAATTTTGCTTTAAACACTGCTGGAATTGATTTTACAGAAAAAATCGGTTGTTTTTTATTGGAAATTTGTAATTTATCGCAGTCGAGTTGTCTTAAGCTTTTAAAAACTTCTTCAGGCACATTTTAAATAAAAATGACAACAATCGTCTTCAGCCATAAACATTGACCTTTACAAACAGAAAGAGAGGAGGGGAAAAAACAGTAATCGAAAGGCAGCAATAAACGCATTCAGTAAGTAAACTTAGAAATGAAAGAAAACTTTTTAAGTGGGAAAGAGTTTGGAACGAAATTTTATAAACGGGTTATTTCAACATTGTATGAATAGGGGGAAAATGGGTGCCAAAAATATAAACTTCTTAAGTGGGAAAACTTCTTAAATGGGTTTTACTGTATATAAACCAAATTTCTGAAATTTTATGAAAATGAGATAATAAAAATATATCTAACACAATCACTTATTAAATATGAAAATTAACTTTTTCTTTGTTCTTTAAATCAAGTATTTAAAAATATAGTTTAAAAATATATCTCAGCATATCATAAAACAAGATACAAAAATAAATTTATAGAAACAAAAACATATAAAGATTAGCATACTTGAATCAGTAATACTTCTGTCATCTTTACAATGGAATCAAATACCAGAACAACACTAACACTGATACCTATGGCCTAAAGTTAAATAAATGAAATAATTAGAACTTGACACATTTATTAAAAAATAAAAATTTTCATGCTATGATGCATGTAAATAGAAAAAAATATATAATAAATAGCACATACACAGGGATATTTATAAATAAAAAAATATACACTATATCAATTTTTAAAATTGGTTTAGTATTGACATTAATATATTATACAAAATGAAATAGCATATGTTTTTAAGAAGAAAATTTAAATCCATTTATAGTTCAAATTATTTTTTAAAAATTATAAGTAAAATGGATACATTTACAGAAAAAAATAAAAACATAATACTAGATATTTTTTACTATCATAAATTTCTAATTTGAGAAGAAATACACACATTAAATTGTTAATTTTTTATTCAAAAAACTTAAATTATTATATGTGTATGTAAAATATATTTAATAGTAAAACATTTAGTAAAACTAATAATTATCAAAATAGAAAATTTACTAAAAATTACAAAAGAAAAAAAAAGTATACTAGCTGTTATATACATTTTTGAAACCAAGAGCTAAATTTTAAACGTAGATTAAAAAAAAAAAAAAAAAAAAAAAAAAAAAAAAAAAAAAAAAAACCACTGAAGTAATAAAACAATTTGTTTTTTTAAAAATCATGTAAATGTTTGATTATTTATTTTAAAGTCACGAAATTTAGAAAAAAAAAATTATCACACAAAATATCTCATAAAAAATAATCCTGCGGAATAAAGTCAATTTAAAATACTTTTAAAGATTCACATGTTTAATAAAAATGATTAAAAACTCAGCAAAATATCTGGACAACATAAATAGCAGAGTTAAAATGATAATAATGAGATTCCGGTATACCAAGAACCACACCGGCTGTTACTTCAAATTCTAATTAAATACCCGCAACTACATAATAATAAAAAGAGTCTAATTGACCAGGAAATAAAACTCCGCTACGTGGACGGAGAGATAAGGAAGATTTAGGCAATTAAAGAAATGAATCACACAATTTTGGGGAGTTGACGGAGAGAAAATATTTAAAGTACATTATACACATTAATAAGAATAATGAAATCTATGTATATACATTGTAAAAATAAAATTATAATTTTGCGGCACTGTAGATATTTAATGATTGGATTGCCATATGTTTTCTTTTTCATATATACAATCTCAACTCACTTCATTTCGGACTTTGTGTTTGATCTATTTTTAAGGACATAGAGCTATTAACAGGTGGTGAATAGTGTATTACTATGAGGATGATATTTTAAATATATAATATATATATATATATATATATATATATATATATATAAAATAACAAAAAACTAACATACTTTTTGTATTCTAATTTTTTAATCAAAATGAAATGCCACTATCCTTTTCAGAAATTATTTCTTAGGGGGAAAAGAGGAGGACATACACGTTGCATTTTATAATTAGTATACAAAATCTTTAGAAGATGAGCTATTAGAAGTAGATAAACTATGACATATTTGTATGCCAGGTTCAACATAAAAACAGAGATTTCTCTCTCTACAGAGCAATCATTTTGGATTTCTAAACAGTTATTTTTGACGACACTGGTTATTGCCTGAGAAATCAATTGTTACGAAAAGTTCCTCATCACTTAACTGAGAACATCATGTAGTATAAATATCAGGATATTTATGCTATATAAAGGCTATACCCTATTACATTCGATATATGTCACTTGTGACTTTTTCGTCATAATGACGTCAGAAATCGCCAGAGATGGGAATGTGGCAACACCTCATTAAGGAGCAGGCCGTAGTACGGTTTACCGATATGACGTAGGTTACTCCAGGCCCAAGAAAAGCTAGTAAGTTTTCCACATTTTAACATTTATCACGTGGCGCGAATTGGCTTCTTTGTAGCTACATTGTTTACTGAGGCAGACGATTGTATTTGGCAATGATTTTATGGAAATATGCGAAAATTTCTGTTTCGAGCATTCTACGAATACGAGTTTGATGAAGTATTTTTCTACGTTATAATTATCTGTTAGAATATTCACTAAAATGGTATATAAATACATTGTACCTAAATGTAAACGTAATTATTACAAGGATGGACAGGATGTGTCAACTTTTGGTTTTCCAAAGAATGAAGAATTAAGGAAAAAGTGGATATCGGCGATTACACGGGATTGCAATATTACAAAGAATTCCAGAGTAAGTATTTCTTTTATATTTCCTTTGCTTAGTAACAAAATTAGTTCAAAAATTATTCAATTTCCTGAGTTTTACTGACATAACTTTATTTATTTTCCAATATAATTTGAAAATATACGAATATTTCGATTTCCCTGATACATTATTGCTTGATATTAGTCTTCCTCGTTTTATAAACAGTTATTTATATCATTGATTTCTCCCTATGAAACAATTATTTATATAATACAACTATTTTAAAAAGAAAAAAAAGTCTAACATTTGTCTTATTGTGCTACAAAATGTTAACAATTTTATATCTTATATAATTAATTTTATTTTAGTATTTTGAATTGTTTGTCGGGAATTGTGGAATACAATGAAACAAAACTTACTAAATTTTTTTCCATCCACAGTTTTGTATGCACAAAAATGGAATTAATGTATGCTTTTAATCTTGCATTTTCCCCACCTAAAGTTTTATTAAGTTCTAAACAATTTGTTTATGCTTGAAATAAACCCTGTATGTGCCTTACTGTAAAAATAATTATATACGTTACAAACGTTCACAGTTTAAAATTAACCAACAGTTGGTTATTGGTTATTTCTAACAGAATGCCAATATAATGTTAGGATGGGCCAATAATGGCCAACTGAATACCAGCGTAATAATAGGATGAGCCAACTGAATGCTATCATACTGCTTGGATAAGCCATCTAAAAGACAAAAACTATAAATTCTTGTTCACAGTAAACTGTGCAATTGCGTCACACTTTTCTCCGAGTTTGGAGAAAAAAATAGTTTGTTATTTAAGAAATCCAGAAAGATGCAATGTAGTTCTACGTTCAACTACAAGCATACATAAAAACTATAACTACTCCAGTTAATTTAGTAAGAAAATACATTTTTTCTCCAAACTCGGAAAAAAAAGTGTAATGGAGTTGTAAAGTTTACTGTGAACACAAAAATTTACTCCTTTGTAATTGCACCCAAACATTAATCTTGAAATATAGAGTAATTTCACGCAACGTCACGAATTTAATGCCCTTCCCATTCATTTTCATGGTTACAACAGCCAATATGCAAACAATAATCTGTCCTTCCGTTTGAAACAAAAGTCAGAATCGCCATAAGTTGAGATGTGCCTTGCTGCATGAAATCGCCTTATTGCAGCAATCTCGTGTAAACAGCGGTAGAACTAAAGATGGCGGTTGGTTCACAACTGTCTCGTTTGCCTACACAATTGCGTAGTTTTAGGGAGATCACTTTCGCGTTTCATATACCGATATTTATACAAGAGGCGTAAATCATGACATTTTTACGTTGGGCTAATATCTGAATATTTCAGTTCTCCAACAAGACAATTTGGTAACTAAATGCCACTACTTTATTTCCATTTTCAACTCATACTCAACCAAAAGACCAACTTTTGCATTTTCCGTTAGTTCTGCATATGCGAGTAGCTAAAGGGTGATTAATTTTGTGCTTCTTACCCAATGGTATGGCGATATTGATGCAAGAAGCGCAAAACGGGATATATACGTTGGTCCAAAAGAAGGACTACATTTGAATACTTCAGTTGGCCAATAAGACATTTTGCTAACTAGATTCCTGTTTCAACGTATTCCCAATCAAAATACCAATTTGTATAACATTCGTCTCTACCATGCACAGATATTTGCTGTCTATTTTAAAACAGGAGCACTATACAGGTGGCCCACATGACTTCCTAGAGAAAGAACAAAGAAAGTGGGTCCTCGTAATTTAGAAGTAAGTGCTAAGCAGAAGACCTCCAAGCTTGTCTTGCCACTTTTTGCGAAATAACTATGTAACTTTGAGGCACATCTATTTTACTTGAAACGACCAACATTAACAAACATAACGAATCTTTGGCCGTCTGAACCTGGCCAAGATCCGGTTGTGAGATCGATGTCTTTGCCAACTGAGCTACTGTGGCTCGTATACTTATTATGTAAAACTATTTTCAGTGTAAGATTGATCTCCAATATGCTTCACACCTGAAGTGCTTGGGCTGGAGACTGGAGATTAGAACAGTCGGTCATGGCCCCTAAGTACGGCTAATTCGCTGGGGAGTGATTTTTTTAATATAAAACAATTTACATGCTTTGGGGTTGAGAAGACACAGACTTGCGTACTAGTGTTAAATACGCAGCAAACTTCCCACTCGTGTGCCTTTGCTGACCTATCGTCATCGCCAACTGCGCCTACGCTGGGACCGGGAACATCGCGACTGGTCCACGGATCAGTGGGAGAGAGTTGCCTTGGCAGATGAATCATGGTTTGTTGTTCATCACGCCGATGTCTGTGTCAGGATACGCCGTCTTCCAGGTTAACAGTTGCTCCTTCAACGTACAGTAGGTCATACACAGGCCGGTGGTGGCGGTATTATGCTTTGGGGGACGTTTTCTTGGACTTCTCTGGGTCTCGTGGTTGTGGTAGAGCAGACCATGAATGCTATAGGGTATCTGAACATCATTGCGGATCAGTTGCACCCTTACATGGCCTCTGTTTTTCCAGCTGCAAATGGAATGTTCCAACAGGACAACACCCCGTGTCATAAGGCTAAAATTGTGTTGTAGTGGTCCTAGGAACATGATGCTGAATTCCAGTTAATGTCCTGGCCGAATAGAACACATTTGGGATGTCATGGGACGGCCGCTCAGAGTTCAAAGACCACCTATTCGCAATATCTCGGATTTTCGTAACCGCTGCTACATCATCTGGTACAATCTGTTTCCGGTCATCTACCAAGGACTTGTGGCATTCATGCCAAGGCGGGTTGAAGCTGTGTTGCGTGCCAAAGGTGGGCCCAACTCGTTATTGACAGGTGGTCATAATGTTTTGGCTTTTGAGTGTACAGAAAAATGACAGATGTGCTGAGGATTGCGAGATTTTTAACAACTTTAGCTCATTTTTTCACATTTGATAAAAGAGTTTTTAACCAGTTTTAGTCTCGTGATAACTCAAATACACAAATTTTGGATTTCTGTTACTTTAAAAATACATCAATGGGATATAACTTTTGAAAAACCTATAGAATTTGCTTTTTTTAAATGGATATTGTCGCAAATAATAAATATTAGATACATAAGAATAATTTTGTTTAATGCTCTGAATTATTTATGATGTGATTTCTTGACATTAAATAACTCCAAAAACTAGAAGTGTTTAAGCATTTATTATTTGCTATTTTCATTGCTACTACATCTCGAGCTTTCTTTGTGAAAGTAATGAGAGAAATGCGCTATATTTTAAAAAGGTGATAATCTTCAATATGGACCCTTAATAAGTCTTTTTTAACATACATTTATGAAATTATAAAAAAAATCTGATTAAGAACAGCTGAGCTGTATCAAATTGCTGTATTTTCGCATATAAAATGTTTTTAATTAATTTCTATGCTCCCTAAATGCGCACGCACACAAACCCATATACAGTAACAAATGCAATTGTTATCATTGTTGTGTTCAAAAGCTTTTGAATAACTGCAATTGTTGAAAATAACAGTGAAGGCATTTTTATAGCTCTAATATGAGAAACAATGGCATTTACCACCTTTGTTGCAAAAGAGAGTCTCTGCAACAAAGGATGTTCTATAGACGCCATTTTAAACCAAAAGATTGCTCTTGACGGTTTAAGCGCTCGCTAAAAGAATTTGCTATTTACTTGAACGATTGATTTTGTTTATTCCCAATTTGGATAAAAGAAAAGCATCGAACAAAACTGATCTACTTGCTGA
>CM063509.1:10702313-10709813 GCA_032207245.1 Pardosa pseudoannulata
TTCTTTATTCTTTCATAAGTAAACACAAGCCTATTAGATTTTTATTCAGTATTCCTTTTACAAAGAAAGATCATGAAAAACTAAATTGATCACTGATAATCTACTAAGCGTCATGATTATCTAATCTTACAAATAATTTTAGGTTTTCATCCTATATTTAAGTTTTTCTTAAAATGGGTACGAATAATTTGTTTTGATGTTTCGGGGGAATATATACACTTTGAATGTTCTCAGAGAAGATCAATCCTTTTTTTTTCCTCTTAAAGTTTTCAGCTTTTATTTCAGTCCATAAAAGAATTTTACAAATTACAAAAGTCTTCCTACAAAATATCAGACAAATTTTTGAAAGCATTTGTTCCGTTTTCAAGTATATATGGGACAAATTCAATATGTGTTAGACCGATACATAAATTTACAAAAACTTAAGCAAGTCCGTAAAAAGTGTTAGCTGGAATTAAAAATAATATTTTTTTCTGAATAATTAACTTGATTCTATTTTAACAACATCCAGTCATAACTATAATTAGTTACCTAGTGTTTGTCCTTGAATTATGTATATTATGTATGCATTCAAAACATCTGGCAATCATGATCACTCTGTTTACCAGAAGAAGTAGTTTTGTATTTGTGTATCCAGGAATTTTTAAATAAACTCTGTGACGCCTTAATTGGTCGAATATAATGTTCTTTATAGAATAAACTGAAGTTACTCATAAATAATATAATATGTTTCGTGTGTTGGCTTGTTGAGTATTCTATTTGCTGTGTTTTGTCACTAAGCATTTAAGAATGGTATTCTGTTTCTGTTCCGTTTTGTCATTAAACATCTAAAAATGACTACTTTTGACTGTCTCCCATTTGATGTGATTGACTATATTTTAAATTCTGACTGCTTTTCGTACGTAGATGTTTGCAGATTGGCGTCTGTTTCAAAAATATTTAATTGTATCGCCAAAAGCAACAAGTTATGGAAAAAGAAGTATATGCTAATGTAGTGTATTTAATTTTTCCATTTAATATTTTATCCTTTGACACTAAAGCTACTATATTTTTCTTTATACGAACTGCATTTTGCAATAGTGAAATGGTATATCTTTGAGTTTGTTATAACATAGTGTTGCCACTTTTCCTTTATAATTGTTTTATTTTGTTCAAACTGAAAATTCCCATTTTTTTTAAGGGTTTTCAAACCAATACAAATTGACTTTAGTCAGTCGGTCCTTGTGTCATTAGCCCATTTTGTGGCAAGATAGTAAACCATAGTGTTCTAAACAAAACCAAATAATGTATTAAACAATATCAAACAATATATATACATATATAGCCAAATATAATTATAGTGTTTGAGATAAAAATGAAGATTTAAAACTAGTATTTTCATACTAGTTTAAAATTATATAAAATATTTATAGTCTTTAGATGTTTAAATGAAATTTTATTATATGGCAGAAAGATCAATTTAATGAAATTTTACATGTATTTACCTTATTAATCTAAACCTTTGTGTCTAAAACATGAGGAGTACTGGATGTAATTTGGGAGAGTCAATGGGTTTAAATGCCTCCCCCCCAGAATTTTAGAAAAGGGGCAAATTTGCCCCTATATTTTTTTTAAGGTTTTATTCCTATATATATTTTTTTGGTTAGACATATGCTCTGTTATGTGATTTATATGAAATCACATAACAGATCTATTATGTTATTTATATGAAATTTATATTTCATATAAATTTATCTAGTTATATGTAGTAGGTTTTCATTCATTTTTTAAATAATTTATTATTGAGTAATTTTGATTCTTCATAAATTTGCACTTCATGAAAAATTCAACTTTATTTTCAAAAAGTCTTAATATCTTTCTGTCATTTGTTGATGGATATTTCTCTTCAAATATATTTTTAAAGATATTCAAAACGTAGCATCTAGCGCAAAGTAAACTTTAAAAGTTTTTTTTTTTAAAGTATAAATTCTATAATTAACATTTTTAAATTTAAATAGCATTTATTCATTGACAACTTCAAACTCATGCATTTCTAACTGACATTTCAAAAATTAAAACATTTAAAATATAATAATATAAAAGTTTTTTTGTAACCATAGTTTTTCTTAAGATTTTAATAAGCCATTTATTTCTAGAAATAGTACGTTGAAATATTTTTATGGGTAATACTGAAAAACCGGATGCCCCTTCCCATTTTCGGCGAGTTTTAATGGCACCAACTGCTTGAACCCTTTCGCGTGAAGTAACCCAAAGGCTATGTTACGAGCGGGAGCAGATTTTCGGAGGAAATAATGTAGCTGTACTTATAGTAAGCTGGGGAAAATTAAAAATAAAATAATAGTGCAATTAATGCCAACAAAAGGGGGAAATTAAGAGTTAAGTTATACTTGAATTCTCATAAATATTGTTTATTCATATGTTTGTGAATATTTAATGTAATTAAGGAAGTTAATTTTGAAACATTAAAATACCTTTTTCTTTCTTTTGAGATTGATAAAACAATTCCTGATTTTTAGAAATAAAACAATTAAAAAATTTATTTTATATGATATAAAACCAATAATAAATAAATAATAAAAAACTATCACAGATATAGCTCAAATTTTTAAAAAACATTAAAAGATTAGTACTACATTTAAAGATTCATTTGGAATTCATAGTATTGAACATTTTTTCCAACCAATCCCCCCCTGATCCCCCATGAATGTTGTAACAATTAATATAGTAACTTTGTTTTCAATTTCATAATATTTTGCATTGTATTAATAAGCAAAATAAACTGAAACACGTTAGCTATAGAAAACAATATCAGAATTCTGCCGGCGGTCATAAAAATAAGATACCAAACCATCCGATTTACGCGAAAGAGTTATAAAAAGAACATAAAATACAACTTTAAAAGAAAAATTAAAGATACATACCTGTTCATCATTATAAAATTATAATTTTAATTTCCAGATAAATCAATTACTCAATAGATAAAATAAACTCATATAAATTGTTAAGTATATTAAAATGCAAGTGCTTTTAACAATTTTAAACTTTTATTTATAGTATTCAAATTTTATCAACCATTCATCCCCCCCCTGGAAAGATAGTTACAATTAATATATTATAGTTTTAGATATAAATGGCCCGGACTGAAATTTCGATTTATGAAACATGAGAAAGCACTTTAAAAAAATTATAAGTATACACTTGACTAAACGGAAACCCATTACAAAATAGTAATTCAGTTTTATATATAATTAATCCATCCAAATCATAAAAATAATTAGACATAATGAACTACTGGAGAATGGTACCTTAAACCAGCAAGAAACAATATCCTAACGGAAATGATAGAATACAAGCTTTACCAGTTTGAATTTTCAGTAAAATCTCCACTGACCACCCAACCAATGAATTTAATTTCGGAATTTTATAACCCAATAAGAATTAGGTATATTTCATATGTTATTAAAAGGTTGCATAAAGAGAGCCTGCTCTAGAATTAACAAAACTTAAAAAACGACGCAGCGAAGTGAGAAGTAAATAGTACGAGTTGCCATACTTGGCGCTTTATGGCCCATTTGTCAGGGGGCACCCACATGTTCAGTCAAGCTATTTTTATGTTATAGCTTTATTTTCTGTTCAAGGGGTTTATTATTATTAACATTACTGTTTTGGGGTTACTAATAGTTGCAACACAAATGAAAAATTAGGAAATACTATAGGAATATTATACTATAGAACCTGGTTTATAATAATTATACATTTTAATATGGTGTGAGCTAATATAGAACCATGGATGTTAATTTGAACATTTGATATATTGTGCAAGTTGCTGGTTAATAAATATACTAACTAGGCATGTAACAAATATGTATTAGGCAGAATATTAAGCTTTCCGCGGGGTTGGAAAATTTTTGGCAAATTTCGGAAAATTTTCCGGGGTCGAAAAAAATTTGGTCCGGGGTCCGAGAAATTTCTCCGAAATCGGCCAAAAATTTTTCGACCCCAGAAAACTTTCAAAATCGCTCAAAAATTTTCGGACCCCGGAAAATTTTAGGAAGTCGGACCAAAATTTTTTCGGACACCGCAAAATTTTCCGAAGTCGGACCAAAATTTTTTCGACCCCGGAAAATTTTCAAAATCGGTCAAAAATTTTCGGACTCCAGAAAGTTTTCCGAAGTCGGACCAAAATTTTTTCGACCCCGGAAAATTTTCCGAAGTCGAAACAAAAATTTTTCTAACCCGGAAAATTTTTAAAATCGTTCAAAAATTTTTGGACCCCGGAAAATTTTCCGAAATCGGACCAAAATTTTTTCGACCCCGGAAAATTTTTGAACTCGGTCAAAAATTTTCGAACACAGGAAAATTTTCCGAAATCGGACCAAAATTTTTTCGACCCCGGAAAATTTTTAAAATCGGTAAAAAATTTTCGGACCCCGGACAATTTTCCGAAGTCGGACCAAAATTTTTTCGTCCCCGGAAAATTTTCCGAACTCGGTCAAAAATTTTCGGACGCAGGAAAATTTTCCGAAATCGGACCAAAACATTTTCGACCCCGGAAAATTTTCAAAATCGGTCAAAAATTTTCGGACCCAGGAAAATTTTCCGAAGTCGGACCAAAATTTTTCGGACCCCGGAAAATTTTCCGAAGTCGGACCAAAATTTTTTCGACCCTGGAAAATTTTCAAAATCGGTCAAAAATTTTCGGACCCCGGAAAATTTTCCGAAGTCGGACCAAAATTTTTTCGACCCCGGAAAATTTTCAAAATCGGTCAAAAATTTTCGGACCCCGGAAAATTTTCCGAAGTCGGACCAAAATTTTTTCGACCCCGGAAAATTTTCAAAATCGGTGAAAAATTTTCGGACCCCGGAAAATTTTCCGAAGTCGGACCAAAATTTTTTCGACCCCGGAAAATTTTCAAAATCGGTCAAAAATTTTCGGACCCCGGAAAATTTTCCGAAGTCGGACCAAAATTTTTTCGACCCCGGAAAATTTTCAAGATCGGTCAAAAATTTTCGGACCCAGGAAAATTTTCCGAAGTCGGACCAACTTTTTTTCGGACCCCGGAAAATTTTCCGAAGTCGGACCAAAATTTTTTCGACCCCGGAAAATTTTCAGAATCGGTCAAAAATTTTCGGACCCCGGAAAATTTTTCGAAGTCGGACCAAAATTTTTTCGACCCCGGAAAATTTTCAAAATCGGTCAAAAATTTTCGGACCCCGGAAAATTTTCCGAAGTCGGACGAAAATTTTTTCGACCCCGGAAAATTTTCAAAATCGGTCAAAAATTTTCGGACCCCGGAAAATTTTCCGAAGTCGGACCAAAATTTTTTCGACACCGGAAAATTTTCAAAATCTGTCAAAAATTTTCGGACCCCAGAAAATTTCAAGAAGTCGGACCAAAATTTTTTCGACCGCGGAAAATTTTAAAAATCAGACAAAAATTTTCGGACAACGGAAAATTTTCCGAAGTCGAAACAAAAATTTTTCTAACCCGGAAAATTTTTAAAATCGTTCAAAATTTTTGGACCCCGGAAAATTTTCCGAAATCGGACCAAAATTTTTTCGACCCCGGAAAATTTTTGAACTCGGTCAAAAATTTTCTTACACCGGAAAATTTTCCGAAATCGGACCAAAATTTTTTCGACCCCGGAAAATTTTTAAAATCGGTAAAAAATTTTCGGACCCCGGACAATTTTCCGAAGTCGGACCAAAATTTTTTCGTCCCCGGAAAATTTTCCGAACTCGGTCAAAAATTTTCGGACCCCGGACAATTTTCCGAAGTCGGACCAAAATTTTTTCGACCCCGGAAAATTTTCAAAATCGGTAAAAAAATTTCGGACCCCGGAAAATTTTCCGAAGTCGGACGAAAATTTTTTCGACCCCGGAAAATTTTCAAAATTGGTCAAAAATTTTCGGACCCCGGAAAATTTTCAAAATCGGTCAAAAATTTTCGGACCCCGGAAAATTTTCCGAAGTCGGACCAAAATTTTTTCGACCCCGGAAAATTTTCAAAATCGGTCAAAAATTTTCGGACCCCGGAAAATTTTCCGAAGTCGGACCAAAATTTTTTCGACCCCGGAAAATTTTCAAAATCGGTCAAAAATTTTCGGACCCCGGAAAATTTTCCGAAGTCGGACCAAAATTTTTTCGACCCCGGAAAATTTTCCGAAGTCGGACCAAAATTTTTTCGGACCCCGGAAAATTTTTCCGAAAATCGGACAAAAATTTTTTCGGACCCCGTAAAATTTTCCGAAGTCGGACCAAAATTTTTTCGACCCCGGAAAATTTTCAAAATCGGTCAAAAATTTTCGGACCCCGGAAAATTTTCCGAAGTCGGACTAAAATTTTTTGGACCCCGGAAAATTTTCAAAATCGGTCAAAAATTTTTTTGGACCCCGGAAAATTTTCCGAAGTCGGACCAAAATTTTTTCGACCCGGAAAATTTTCAAAATCGGTCAAAAATTTTCGGACCCCGGAAAATTTTCCGAAGTCGGACTAAAATTTTTTCGGACCCCGGAAAATTTTCAAAATCGGTCAAAAATTTTCGGACCCCGGAAAATTTTCCGAAGTCGGACCAAAATTTTTTCGACCCCGGAAAACTTTCAAAATCGGTCAAAAATTTTCGGACCCCGGAAAATTTTCCGAAGTCGGACCAAAATTTTTTCGACCCCGGAAAATTTTCAAAATCGGTCAAAATTTTCGGACACCGGAAAATTTTATTTTTTAAATTCGGACCCCGGAAAATTTTCAAAATTTTTCGGACACCGGAAAATTTTCCGAAAATTTTCGGACCCCGGAAAATTTTCCGAAGTCGGACCAAAATTTTTTCGACCCCGGAAAATTTTCAAGATCGGTCAAAAATTTTCGGACCCCGGAAAATTTTCCGAAATCGGACCAAAATTTTTTCGACCCCGGAAAATTTTCAAAATCGGTCAAAAATTTTCGGACCCCGGAAAATTTTCCGAAGTCGGACCAAAATTTTTTCGACCCCGGAAAATTTTCAAGATCGGTCAAAAATTTTCGGACCCAGGAAAATTTTCCGAAGTCGGACCAACTTTTTTTCGGACCCCGGAAAATTTTCCGAAGTCGGACCAAAATTTTTTCGACCCCGGAAAATTTTCAAAATCGGTCAAAAATTTTCGGACCCCGGAAAATTTTCCGAAGTCGGACCAAAATTTTTTCGACCCCGGAAAATTTTCAAAATCGGTCAAAAATTTTCGGACCCCGGAAAATTTTCCGATGTCGGCCCAAAATTTTTTCGACCCCGGAAAATTTTCAAAATCGGTCAAAAATTTTCGGACCCCGGAAAATTTTCCGAAGTTGGTTCAAAACTTTTCGAACCCCGGAAAATTTTCAAGATCGGTCAAAAATTTTCGGACCCAGGAAAATTTTCCGAAGTCGGACCAAAATTTTTCGGACCCCGGAAAATTTTCCGAAGTCGGACCAAAATTTTTTCGACCCCGGAAAATTTTCAAAATCCGTCAAAAATTTTCGGACCCCGGA
>CM063509.1:10727313-10732313 GCA_032207245.1 Pardosa pseudoannulata
CATTGACTTGAAATTTTGGCATAACGTTGTACTAGAGTCCGGGTAGGTTTATATCCACACCGTTAATATAGAAAGTTTTAAATCTGTGTGTCTCCCAATAATTTGAGCCGAACGATGGCCGATTGGTTAGAGTGCTGGCCATTGGTACCGGAGTTCGTGGATTTGAATCCCACAGTGGCATGGATGTTCGTAGCCGTTCGGAATCGGCTTTAAGCTGTAGATACCGGTCTCATTTGCCTTCGTGTTGCAAAAAGTAGACCGTAGCACTCCAAACCAAACCCAGCAATTTGATTGACTGTTGTTTATTTGGCTCGTTGGTAAAGTTCCTAGTACCGGGGAATGAAAGTCGTGGTTCGAATTAAGGATGCAGCGGTTAACCTGCCAACATGCTGCATCCGGCTATTATACCAGATTATTGGCAATTTGAAAAATTATTTTCCGAACGATAAGATAAATATAATAAAAAAAATTGCAAAATGTTAAGTAATATGAAACAAAGCGTATAAGTATTTTGGAGCATTATGTTAAAAAAAAAAAAAAAAAAAAAAAAAAAACGTTATGGAAAAAAATTAGGTTTATTAATACATTTCATTACAAAAAATCATAAATCATTCTTTTTTCCGTATCGACTGAAAAGTTGTGTTCTTGGAGCTGAGAACACAAAAGGCAAAACTTACTATTTTGGAGGATAGAATAACAAAGGCAATTTACTAAAAAAGAAATGGGAATACGTTCTCGAAATTTTTCCTACACAAACATAAGAACCATTAAAGAAGGAATGTAAAGGACTATTCAAAATGCTTTTATTTAGATTTGATTTTACTAAATAAATAATGTCTAATTGAGATATTGAGTACTAAAACTTAAAATAAAGAAAAAATTTAATTAAAAATTGAAAATAAATTACAGTACAAATATTTGACTTTAATAAGTCAAATATTTGTACTTTAATTTATTTTAGAGTAAAATATAAAAGGCGAGAAAAATACTACCATTTGGTTGGAAAAATAAAGTATTTAAAGCTGATTTAGGTAAAATAAATTCAAAAAGAAAGAGTGCGAAACATGCTGACATCCGGCCAGATATTCGGCTGAAACTCTGGACAAATATCCGGTATCCGGCCAAATTGACATCCGTTGGATTCTTAGTTTTTGCATAACTTCATTTGTGTTTCATTGGTATTTTGAAATCCATTTTTGGCTATTTAGTGATCTGAATTTTGGACAACAGGTTCATTTTGTCAATACAATACTGAATCGAAAAATAATTATATCAGAGAAAAAAAATAAACTGAGTTTGGAAAGGGCAAAAAGCACGAGTAGATCGGGGCAGCTAATTTTGGGTGCTTACATTTCCGGTAAAAAAATTGCTTGGCTCACTGGCGCCATCTATAAACTAAAAACCAATTTAAGTAATCGTGAGCACGTGTCGAGGATTCTTAATACAACGTGTTAAACATGGAAGGTGAAGCAAATGAACAAGGTACATCTCTGCAAAACAAATTGTATATATTTCTACATTCATCGAAGAATGTTATTTTACAGATGAAGAAGGAAATAAGACTGACAAACATCTCAATGCCATACTAAATGTTTGTTATACAAACAAAGAAAATTGTAAAACCATTAAAAAAAGGGAACCTGCTTTATCTGTAAATGTTAAACAGAAAATCCAAAAACAAAGTCGGTATGAAACTGAAGTTACATCAATTAATACAGATTTTGATCACACCTATTGCAGCTCAAATAAATAAGATTTATTTGTATCTTTTACTTTTTAAAATCATTAACAATAGCTGGTAAAAATATGAAATCACATTGCATTATTCAGACAATGTTTGTTTTCAGTTTATTGTAATAGACAGTAAATATCCTGATTTCAGCATGAGAAAATTATTCATTGAAATATACTTGAATATAGTACTTTAGAAGCTTATATTTTTCTATCAAAGAATATTCAAGAAGAATTTTCTTTTACTCTTTATTAAGTGGAATAAATATTCAATATTGATGTATACTTTTCAGAGGAATAGTAAAATTTAAACTTATGAATATTCTTTGATAGAAAAATGTAAGCTTCTAAATGATTATATTATTATAACATTTTTCAGAACAATGTTTTTATCTTTAAAAATCAGGCTTTTTACTGCCCGTTATAGACCGCTTAGGATACAAAGTTTATAATAGCAAAAATTGATTTTAAAATAATAAAAAAAAGATTAAAAAAAATTGACAGTTAAAAATAAAAATCAATTTTAAAAATTGTCAAAAATGTAAAAAAAATATTAGAAATAAAATAAAATATTAAATTATAAAAATAATAAATATTAAAATTAATAAATTTATTACAATAAAATATTAGAAATACTAGCACTTCTCAAGCTCATTTCTTAGCATAAACGAATTTTATCAACTTAAAACGACAAAAAATAACAAAATAAAAGTAAAAAATTGAATAAAATTCAAATAAAAAGGAGAAAATTGACTGAAAATATTGTCAAAAATGTAAATAAAATAAAATAACTGTCCAATTAATTTAGTAGTTTTTGTTAATATATTAGTAAATAGATGGCGCTAGAGAGCCAAGCAATTTTCTACCGGAAGTGTAAGCCCCCAAAATTGGCTGTCCCGATCCACTCGTCAAAAAGCTGTCCAGCGTAAGTAGAATTTCAGTGGCGGAGATTTTAAACTAGTGTCGCTCTCTATTGGCATGCGGTCCAACTAAAACTCAATCAAAAATCTTACTTTTCTGTGCAATTTTTTTTTTTTTTTTTACCGGTTTTATTCTTAAATAAAAGTGATTTTTAAGAAAACGTCCCCATCGATTATTTCCGTACCTTCCGTCTTGATTCCGTCCGTCTGCCTGCACTCGGGTACTCCTTCCGGGGTGGTGCCGAAGGCGGCCGAGTAGACCGCGATGCCGTGTCCATCCGGGCATCCGAGGTAGAGCCAGTCACCGTCGCAAACGATCTTGTTCACGAAACTCTCTGGAAAAGAGAAACAAAATTATCAAACTCAAAACACTGTAACAGCAGAAGAAAATTTCACTTTAAAGATCCGTATTATTTGCAGATCACTTTCTTCGACAAGATGAACCTCTACGCGGGCAAAACGTACACTCCAAAAAATACATCAGACTAAAATAATATGCAGTCAGAGGCTTTGGAAATACAGGCTACTTCAGGCATCATGAGTTTCGAATTAAAATTGGGAAGGACATGAAATGTATTTATAAAAAGTATATATAATATATTGTATATATATGTAATGAGACGGACTTCTCGATGGGTGGTTTCAATCATGGCCATAAAAAGGACACCGTTTCAGCTAAAAACCTTTATTAAAATAATGTTGAAAGACGGATTCCCCCTTCATCGTAGTTACAGGACGAATGGAAGGGTCAGCTAGCACGAAGTTCTATGTACAAGACACGTAACACCTGGGGGATCTGTGGGATCTCCTTTTTATTCGGAAATTTCCTAAATGGTCCGCTAGGGCCATGTAGGATTATAATTGGTCAGGCCCCTTCTCCGAGGGCGTAAACTGTAGCCTTAGTGGTCCATTTAGGTTAGGGGTTAAAAAGGGGAATGCAAAAGGACGTGGGAATTTTTAGCCCTTGATTTAAGTTTTGAAAAACCCTGAGAATTTCTCTCTCTCTCTCTCTCTCTCTCTCACACACACACACACACACCACACACACACACACACACACACACACACACACACACACACACACACACACACACACACACACACACACACACACACACACACACACACACACACACACACACACACACACACACACACACACACACACACACACACACACACACACACACACACACACACACACACACACACACACACACACACACACACACACACACACACACACACACACACACACACACACACACACACACACACACACACACACACACACACACACACACACACACACACACACACACACACACACACACACACACACACACACACACACACACACACACACACACACACACACACACACACACACACACACACACACACACACACACACACACACACACACACACACACACACACACACACACACACACACACACACACACACACACACACACACACACACACACACACACACACACACACACACACACACACACACACACACACACACACACACACACACACACACACACACACACACACACACACACACACACACACACACACACACACACACACACACACACACACACACACACACACACACACACACACACACACACCACACCACACACACACACACACACACACACACACACACACACACACACACACACACACACACACACACACACACACACACACACACACACACACACACACACACACACACACACACACACACACACACACACACACACACACACACACACACACACACACACACACACACACACACACACACACACACACACACACACACACACAACACACACACACACACACACACACACCACACACACACACACACACACACACACACACACACACACACACACACACACACACACACACACACACACACACACACACACACACACACACACACACACACACACACACACACACACACACACACACACACACACACACACACACACACACACTATTTATGTATTATTCAGATAACATTTAATGTAGGGATGCAACAGTTATCCAGCCAACATACTGCATCCGGCATATCTGGCCATATTACCGGATATTAAAAACAGCCGGATATTACTACTACTTAGCAGTACATCCGGCCAAAAATTATATACCGAGAAATAAGATACACACAACAAAAAAAATGCAAAATGTTAAACAACATACTATAGGAAACAATGCGTATAAGTATTTTGGAAAATTATGTAAAAAAATCTTTATAGAAAAAAATTAGATTTATTTATATATTGCATTACAAAAAATCACAAATCATTATTTTTT
>CM063509.1:10737313-10742313 GCA_032207245.1 Pardosa pseudoannulata
TATATGCATATATACATATATATATATATATATATTATATATATATATATATATATATATTGTATATTATATACATATATATATATATTATATACATATATATACATATACATATATGTATATATATAAATTTTTAAACACTTAAAAAAGTGTTATAAATAACTATACAAATCGAACGAATTTTCTAAAATATACGAGTGCATGTATATATAAATATATATGTGCATATATACACACACATATATATATATATATATATATATATATATATATATATATATATATATATATATTTTATACATATATATATATATATTTATATATATATGTATAATATAAATATATATCTGCATATATACATATATATATATATATATATATATATATATATATATGTATAAATTTTTAAACACTTAAAAAAGTGTTATAAATAACTATACAAATCGAACGAAATTTCTGAAATATAAAAGTGCATATGTATATAAATATATATGTGCATATATACATATATGTATATATGCACATATATATTTATATATATTAAGAAAATGTAAATTACTATTTTTTTTTGTGAGTGTGGCTTTGGTTATCAAACGAAACTGCTGACAGGGTGCTTCATTTCGACAGTTTAGCAGTCCGAGGTATATTTTTCGAGTGCTCTCGGGGGGGGGGGGGTCGTTATCTGGAAAAGAGAAAGAGGCACTGCCCGAGTATACACTAAAAGCGAACAAAAATTTCTTTTCTCTTTTCAAACTTCCTCCCGAAACGTTCCAAATGCCCCGCGTCGAAAGATCCCGGCGGCGGAAAAGGTCTCACCCAAACAACGAAGTTTTGTGGAGAGTTTTAGGACTTGAGAGAGGAGTTCGTTTTTTTGGGAGCGAAATGAAAACTTTAAATATTTTCAGTATTGTATAAAGTGAGGTGGCCGCATGTTATTACTGAGATAATACTAGAATCCTAGGATACTTGCTACTTGATACTCACCAGAACTTCGACGATATTATAATATATATGTATGTTTATACACATACATACAAAAATATACATACATAAATATCTATACATATATATGTATATATATACATATACGTATACACACATATATATGCATATATATACATATATATATACATACACATATATACATACATATACACATATACACACATATATACACACATATATATATATACTTATAAATATACATACATACATATATATACATACACATATATATGCATATAATATACATATATACATATATACATATACATATAAATATATACATATATATAAATATACATACATACATATATATACATACACATATATATGCATATAATATACATATATACATATATACATATACATATAAATATATACATATATATAAATATACATATATATGTATATATATACATATATATATATATACATATATGTATACACACATATATATGCATATATATATATAAATATACATATACATATATATATATACATACACATATATACATACATATACACATATATGCATATATACACATATATTTATATATATATATACATATATATTTATATATATATATATATATATATATATATACATACATATATACATATATATATACATATATATATATATATATACATATAAATATACATACATATATATATACATATATATACATATACATGTATACATTTATACATATATATAAATATACATATATACATCTGCATATATATACATATACCTATATACATACATACATACATACATATATATATATATACATATATATACATATATGTATACATATATGTATACATATATGTATACATATACATATATATATATATATATATGATTTATTACAAAAGGAATAAAAGTTTAAATAAGTTTAAAAAAGACTAAATAAGAAAATCATTAGCAATTTTGATGCGCTATGCCACTATCAAGAAAAGCTAAATTAAATATCAATTAAAAGGAATCAGAAAATAAAAAATATAAAGAATTGGAACGAATATTGGAACGAATATGGAATTGGTGTACTTAAAGTGGTGGTGGGGAATTGCGACCCCCACACTCCGGTTAAATGGCCATTTTAATCATATGAAACGCTCCCGGTCACCATATGTACATCAGTAAAAACAGACTAAAATTTAAAATCAATCTATACGAAAAGCAATACCATAAACAAAATGAAATTTAAACCTATTACAACAAACCAATGTATAAATTAAAATTATAAAATTCACTAAAAATACTAAAATGACTTATAACTATAAACCAATGTATACATTAAAAATATAAAATTCACTAAAAAATACTAAAATGGTTTATAAAAACCACTAAGAATACCAAAGTAAAAATACACACACTCATATCCAACCCACAAGACGCATCACATCCTCTTTACCAGATCTAATACATGACTGCATAACTCTAAGAATAAAAAAACGTGTGTAACCCGCAGTTAAAATCTGGCTGACGTATTCCTTAATAATATTATCTCTACTTGAAGTTGAAGTGTTTAGTCTTATACACCTTATCATAAAATTTAAAATGATATTACGTTTTACATTAATGTTTAATTTACTTTGCCAATCTGTTATACGATTAATCCTAAAATTATACGTTTCACGTTTATCATACATTTGATAATCTATACGCTCATTAACGATTTTTACAGCTAAATCTAAAAAAGGCTTTTCGTCGATTTTTTACGTAGGTGTGTTGACCTCGTGGAGGCTTTCGCTTTTTGTTACCAGAGCCAGATTTCTAGTTCGGGAGATTCGTAAAGTCGGCTCCTATAGGGAGTGGCAGAGTCTCGGATACCGAACGGGGGATAAATTGGGTTTGCGGGGCACCTTGAAAAGCCTCCCCACTAGTACGAAATTATTAAATCTCGTTTTTCGTTCGACTCTGATCGACGTGAGGAAGTTTTACCGGCAACCCTCCCTTGCAGCTCTACGTGATTTGGGAATTAGAATCCCCTTGTAAATAGCCGTAGTTAATCAAGAATAAAAGTAATTTCCAATTTTATCTTTGACTGTGATCCATTCTTCACGTTACCTCTCACTCGAGAATATTGAAGGCGTCATACAGTTTCTTGGGGATGCATATATCCCTTTGCATCCCCCCTCCTGAGAACGCCTCTGTTTTTAATACATTTAGTGTGCGGATCAAGGTTACGCTGTCTAGGATTTGGCGCCTTTTTTGAAAAGAAGAAACTCTTCGTGGTTGCCTTGAGAGTGACGACACCGTGGCACATCTGGGGGGGGGATGAAAGCGATAGTGCCTTCAGTAATATTCTCTAAACCCATGTAATCCGTTCGAATGAGTCACAGAAATCCCCCGCAAGAGTTCGGAGACAGAAGATAGACGGACCTACATTCCGTCTTCAATTGGTTTCCAAAGTGCAACCAAGGGACCTGCAGTGGTTCGTGTCACATGGAAAAATAAATAAATAAATAATGATTTGCTTGTGGTACGGGAAAACATTGTGTGGCTGTCACGGAAGGTAATAAAATTATGTAATATAAAATGGCAGCGATCGGTTTTCATTTATCCGAAGGTTTAGAGAAATAGCAATAAACGATTTGCTAGGCATTATATTTGGTTATTCGCCCAAAATGAGATCAGGATGGACTCGCCGCGGTAACTGAGTCGGCAAAGGCATCAATATCATAACCAGGGGGTTATGAGATTGAGGATAAATGACCATCGTGTTCAAGAATGGCGGGTGGAACCCGGAAAATAGGGGCCCAAACGATTCCTCTGAAGGTGTCAGGCCTAGCCTGGGGGGGGAGGTCTGCTCGGTCCCTGATTTTAAATAACCAGGGCCCGGCGGGAGAAATGTGACTCTCTTCCGTAGCATACATAAAAAAATTCTATTTATTCTATTCTTTGAACAGGAACAAATTAAAAAGTCACCTCTTTAATAAACATAAGCTGCTGGTGTTTTCATGAACTGTGACGTCACAAACCCGGCGGAGAAAAAGGAGCGTTTTCGAGAGATGTTAAAGAGTCCTGTATAAAATCCATCAGAAATCACTCATTAGCGCCACAAATAAAAAAACGTACTCTTTTGCTTACTTTTTTGTTTTCTATAGTATAAAAATTAAATAAAAAACGTGAAAATTCCTCATTTCTTTCCCAATAACTTTTTTATTTTTCTAGTTATTCCTAAAATTAGTTTCAATTAATCCCCTATATAATAATAGCTTAAGTTGTCTGTCCATCTGTCAGCGAATTTATGAAGCGGTTGGACCTGGAATGGATGGAGGCATCCATATTGGATTCTCGATGAGTTAGGGTTAGAAAAATTCAAAGCTAGTTCGAAAACTTTCGAAATCCACCCCTTCCCCCCTTTTCGAGTGTTTAATGTCATTATTTCAAGCTTTATTGTCCCCGGTTAAGAGCAGAGCATTAAATTTATCAATTTATCACATAATAAATGGGTAAAAGTAACATTTTTTTTTTCTAACATTATGACGTCATTCCGTTAAACCATCTCATTGAATCATTTCTTATTTCAAATTATTTAAATATCGTCTGCATTATTTTCATCCGTTTTATCCCTGAACTTAGATTTGACGTCAATAATTTCTTTTATATTTGTATTAATTAATACATTAGGTTCACATGGGATCATTTTAAATTGAATCATCGATTATTTTTTGTTGCAATGGAAATTTTATCCCCGGTATTAAAAACACATTCTTTTCATAAAAGTCTAGGAGTCTATTTCACGGATTAATAAATATCTAGCGCTTAAGTTATATATCTTTGAAAATTAAGAAGTTTGTTCGTTTGTGTGTTTGTTTTTTTTATACATAACCACACGGTTTGCGATCGATTCGCTCCATTTTGAACATCATTCATCCAAATAATTGCTGTCAATATTAAAACTTCTGCTGTCCATCCTATCACGTAACAGGAGGAGATAAATTAAAGTTGGCAACTAACATGCGGTCAGTAAACATAAATAAAT
>CM063509.1:10769813-10772313 GCA_032207245.1 Pardosa pseudoannulata
ATTGACCACTGGGGCTACAGTTTACGCCCTCGGAGAAGGGGCCTGACCAATTATAATCCTACATGGCCCTAGAGGGCAAATATATATATATAATATATATATATATATATATATATATATATATATATTATATATATATATATATATATATATATATATATATATATATATATGTTTATATATATATATATATATATATATATATATATATATATATATATATATATATATACATGTATGTATGTGTGGGTATAAATATAACTATATATACATCTATATAAAAGTTTATATATATATATATATATGATAGATATGTGTGTATGTGTAAGCCTTAATTATAAAACTTCTGGACAAGGAGAGAGCTCAACAGCTAGCAATAATAAAAATGCAGTCAGCCGACATTGAAGAGAACTGCACAAGTCGAATTAAAACTTTATTTTAGAGCTGCTTTAACGGACATCTTTACTGGTTAACGACACACAAGAGAAAGACACAAAAATCACTCTGCTTGAACAGAGGTGCACCCGAGAGCGAAGACAGAAAGAATTTTCCCCCTTACTCAGCGAATTTAAGTACAAGATCAGGAAAATCGCTGACCCATTGGCCGGTGACAGCTGGGAAACGTGTTGAATAAACAGAAAATTCACATCTATAGGATAGCTCTTTTGGAAATATATCGAAAGAATTTTAAGTCGAATACGCTCCTTTGATTAAGACATTTAGAGACTGCGAAAAAAGATTTTAAGGAATTAGAATGGGAGAGAGGAGGTTTTTAAGGAAATATTAAAGTGGAATAATTTTGATATATTACATATATATACATATATATATATATATATATATATATATATATATATATATATATATATATATATATATATGTATGTGTGTATGTGTATATGCACGTATACATCTATATATAAATTTATATATACACCTATATGCATGTATATGTATATACATACATATACTATAAATGTATATTACATAAGTGCATATATATATATATATATATATATATATGTAAATATGTGTGTATACACACATAGACCTATGACTAAATTTATATATATTCAGTGTAAGGTTAATATACCTTCCAGTGAAAATTTTCTTTTTATGAATTGCAGTGCGAAGGGAAGGTATACAACTAGGATGTCACAATATTCCTGAATACGAAATTTCAACTTTCTTTGTTTCTGAATCCGGCGAAATACGAAAAGGAGACTGCGCTCACGGATGGTTAAAATGAATATTTAAAGTTTCGTTGTTCACTTGCCAGAAGGCGTGCTCGAAATGAGTGTTTCCGTCAAATCTGAACATTGATAATATTCTGGATTGCAATACTTTTTTCATTTCATACAAGTAAATAAGAAATTAAAACCTGTTATGAAATCGAAAATTTATAATATATTTATCGCTTATCATGCCCTATAACAAAGGTAGTCAAATAGGAGTTCCAGAACCACGTGCGGCTCTTCAAGAAGTTTATCGAGGCTCAACTCGTAAATGAAAATATTGTTGTTTTGAAAATGTAGTCTTCGAAAAAAATGTAATTGTTCTAATGTTCGAACAGGTACAAGCTTTGTAAAAGTGCAGTTGTTCTAATGTTTGGATCGGCTTACCCTTCGTGAAAGTGCAGTTGTTCTAATGTTCGGACCGGCTTACCCTTCGTAAAAGTGCAGTTGTTCTAGTGTTTTGGACCGGATTACCCTTCGTAAAAGTGTAGTTGTTCTAATGTTCGGACCGGCTTACCCTTCGAAAAAATGTAATTGTTCTAATGTTCGAACAGGTACAAGCTTTGTAAAAGTGCAGTTGTTCTAATGTTCGGTCCGGCTTACCCTTCGTAAAAATGCAGTTCTTCTATTGCTTGGACCAGCTTATCCTTCGTAATAGTACAGTTGCTCTAATACTAATGCACGTGTTCAAACTTCAGGTAAGCCGAACGAAAGTCGAATGGTTAGGGAGCTGATCTCCGTATCCAAAGTTCACGGATTCGAATCCCGTTGATGGCATGGATGTTCGTATTCGTTCGGAATCGGCATGAAGCAGTAAGCCCTGGTCTCACAACATGCTATCATGTTCGATAAAAAGGTTTTTCAGCAAACTAAACGCGGGTTGCATCAGAATATAAACAAGCTCCGGGTAAGCCGTATATCTGAACTGTGTTTTGTGTATAACTCGCTATCGACTACGAATTTTTAAAAACGGTTTTTCGAAATATGTTAAGAAACAAATGAAGAAATATAATCAGTTATAAAAAAAAATCGGTTTTTTTTTTTAATTTTAAAATCCCTGACACCTTTTAAAAAGTTCTTTAAATCTTCAAAACTTCAACTTTTTTTAAAATTTAAATTTTAAAATCTCAATACATTGAAATAAATTCACAATGTGTCAAACTAGACAATATTTGCAATTAATATCATAGCTTTTAAGTAAATTATAGAAACTTTAAATGCATATTTTACTAGAAATGGTGTTTTTCAACTTGCATTCACTGTCA
>CM063509.1:10777313-10892313 GCA_032207245.1 Pardosa pseudoannulata
ATTAAAAAATAAATCTGCAATACGGACTCTTAATTCCTTCTTATTCCCTATGAACGAAATTTTCTTTTGGCAAATGCATTCACAACATGTTAAAACAAATTGGGTTAAAAAACAGTCGTATGCAAACGAAACATTAAAAATTAAATTAATAAAAGATGTTTCTATATTTTTAAAAAAAATATTTTTTATATTGTTTAAAAATAAAATATAGCTGTTCCAACAAATTGTTTAGATTTTTACGGTTATTTAGAGATCAATTCTGGTAATAAAACATTCACTTCTGGGTTTTTTTATGCTATAGCTTCACTTTTAGTTCTCGTAAAAACAAAAGAGCCATTTTGGATTCATAAATGTATTGTCTATAAAATGAAAGAATAAAAATATTCCGAAAATTTTCACCAAAATGAAGACTTTTGGTGTAGGCTCAAAATTATTTTCAGTGTAACAATATTACATTATGTTAATACGTTTTTACTCCATGGATACAAAATTTGCTTTTAACCAGACGATAATTAACTTTTTTGAATGTAATATCATTATTAATACAACTCAATAGGAAGAAGAAAAAGTTCTATCTTTATTCTATATACTGAAGAAAATGCCAGACAATTATGCAGAATGTATAGTACGAAAAAAGAATCCATTCTGATAATTTTTAAAACAATACTGTAGAAATTATCATTAATGGCATCACAAAATTTCAGGTTTCCTTATCCTTTCAGAGCAGGTTTCATTTCAAATCGCGAAATCTGTGAAAAGACTATTTTAGTGGTGCCATCTATTGTTTTAAAAGTACACTTAAAACATACCGATATAATTTAAGTTATCATTTTACTCGATAGATGACAGCAGCATTTTAACATTTTCATGATAAAATTCTAATCCATTATAAAGCGTATTATTGATGAGAAAAATAATCTAATTTAGCTCAATAAAACAATTTAAATTTTTTTTTTTTGTAAAAATTCTATAAATTTTTTTGGAATTATTTTGTGTAAGAAAAAATGTGTATGTAAAGCATGTATTATTCACATAGTGGGTCCATCTAGCATGCAGTGTAATATGTATTTAATTCCTACGACTGACATCGTGCTAAAATAAAAGAATATATGTGTATGTACTTTCAAGACTGTGTCGTTTATAAGCTCATATGTATTACGGTGGTTGTGGAACGAAAAAGTGCAACAAAATTTTCTTTTTACTATTACCTTTATTTCCCGTGGTGCCCAAAAGATCTAGAGCTGAAGAGGATATACATATATATATATATATATATATATATATATATATATATATATATATATATATATATATATATATATATATATATATATATATATATATATGTCTGTATTCTTTGTTTACACACTGCACAGAAGAAGGAGAGGGGGTACTCTCAGCCCATGACCCACAAACCCATAGAAGTAAAAAAAAAAAACTTTTCTTTAGAATAGATAAACTATCTCTTGATGATTTCCTTGGTCTTTTGCAGGTGACCAAAGAAACCAGTTTTTACTGTCCACGTTCGTCTCCTGGAAAATTAGAGCCCCAGATGAGACGAGTAGATCAGGACAGCCAATTTCGGTGCTACAGTTCCAGGGCCGAATTGCTTGGTTCACGGGCGCCATCTATTCACTAATATATTAACTAATACTGTTCAAGTAATTTTGTAGGATCTTGGGCACTTTTTGTATTATTTGATTTACATTTTTGACAATATTTTAAGTTAATTTTCTATTTTCACCTTTTTATTTTTTGTTACTTGAATTTTAAATTTTTTATTTCCATTTTGTTGGTTTTTGTAGTTTTAAGTTTATAAAATTAATTTTTGCTAAGAAATCAGCTTGAGAAGTGCTAATACTTCTAATATTTTATTATATTTTAACATTTATGTTTATTATTCTTATTTTTTTATTTTTATATTTTAACATTTTATAATATTTTATTTTATTTCTAATATTCATTTCTAATACTTTATTTACATTTTTGACAATTTTTGAAATTAATTTTTATTTTTGACTGACCCTTTTAATATTATCTTTTTATTTTTTTATTATTTTAAGTTTTTAAAATCATATTTTGCCATTATAAACTTTATACCTCAAGCTGTCTATAATGGGCAGTAAACAGCCTGATTTTTAAAGATAAAAACATTGTTCTGAAATAATGTTATTCATCCCTTTGGCGCCAAAAAAAATCGCCAAAAATAGCTGGAGGTACCCAATTCTTAAGTAGTCCCTAATTTAGAAACTTACATTTTTCTATCAAAAAACATTCATAAGTTAAATATTTACTATTCCTCTCAAAAGTATAGAGCAATATGGAATAATTATTTCACTTTGTAAAGAGTAAAAAAGAATTCTTCTTGAATATTCTTTGATAGAAAATTATAAGCTTCTAAGTTATTATATTGAATGATATTTCAATGAGTAATTTTAAAAACTTCGGTGATACAGTTCCAAGGGGAAAAATTGTTTGGTTCACAGGCGCCATCTATTTACTAATATATTAACTAATTACTATTGAAGTAATTATGTAGGATCTTGGGCAGTTTTTGTATTATTTGATTTACAATTTTAATTCGATTTACGATTTTAAATTTTTTATTTTCATTTTCGTTGGTTTTTGTCATTTTAAGTTTAAAAAATTAATTTTTGCGGAGAAATGAGCTTGAGAAGTGCTAATATTTCTAATATTTTATTATATTTTAATATTTATATTTATTATTATTATTATTATTTAATTTTTCTGTTTAAATATTTTTTAATTTATTTTATTTCTAATATTCATTTTTAATATTTTATTTACATTATTAACAATTTTTAAAATTGATTTTTATTTTTAATTATCAATTTTTTTTATCTTTTTTCTTTATTTTTATTTTTAATTGTCAATTTTTTAAAATTTATTTTTTATTTTTTTAAAATCAATTTTTGCCATTATAAACTTTATACCTCAAGCTGTCTATAATGAGCAGTAAACAGACTGATTTTTAAAGATAAAAACATTGTTCTGGAAAAATGGTATTCAATATAATAATTTAGAAGCTTAAATTTTTCTATCAAAGAATATTCATAAGTTTAAATTTTACTGTTCCTCTCAAAAGTATACAGCAATATTAAATAATTATTTCACTTTGTAAAGAGTAAAAAAGAATTCTTCTGAAATATTCTTTGATAGAAAATTATAAGTTTCTAAATTACTATACAGAATTATATTTCAATGAGTAATTTTCTCATGCTTAAATTAGGCTATTTACTGTCCATTACAATAAACTGAGAACGAACATTGCCTGAATAATGCAATGGGATTGCATATTTTTACAGTGTTATTGTAAATGATTTTAAAAAGTAAAAGACCATACAAATAAAAACAAATACGTCTTATTTATTAGAGCTACAATATGTGTGATCAAAATTTCGATTGATTTGTATTGTATTCACCTTCCATTCTTTAACACAGTGTATTAAGAATCCTCTACACTAGCTCACGATTAATTAAATGAGTTTAGTTAATATATTAGTTAATAGATGTGAGCCAAATAATTTTCCCTTGGAACAGTAGCACTAAAATTGGCTGTCTTGATCTACTTGTGAATATATTGGGTGAAGAAAGCAAATAAGAACAGGCCCATGCAGTGCTGTTATGCAAAGAGGTGTCTGCCTAAGACGGCACTGAGCAGACCGACACTTAATATAAAAATTAGGGAATTTCAAAGACTTACAAGATACTGAAATCCACCATATGTCTTGAAAGGAAAATAGAATAGTTTGAGAACTACTTCATAATTAGTCGTGATGCACATATCTACCTTTTTTAGTATACATAAAACAATCTTTTACTGTATTTTTCCTAAATTAAAACTCTATCTGTATATTACAATAGAAATTGTTTAGGCATATTCATTGTCTAAATACAAAAAAAATCTTTAGTTTTAAAATTATCTCTTCCAAAAAGCAGTATTAAACGTTGTGCTTTAATCATTCATAGTTTCTGACAAATCCTCTTCATTCATACTATAAAAATAAATTATTAACGAACAATTGTACTTTATAGCTAAAAGTTGACGTTATGTGCAGCATAGGAAATTTTATCTTTGTGTATCTCCGAAACGAAGTTGTCAAGGTTGGAAATTTAATAATTTAATCAGTTACTAAATTAAATTTCTCTTTTAAATTTTATCAGTTTGAAAACTGTATTTTTAAACATTTTACATATAATAATATAATGTATTCCTGTTATGCAAAACTCCAATACTTCCCCAGTAATTTATTCAATTTAAAAACGCACGACCAGATTAAGAATTAAACTATTTTTGGTTTAGTTTGGAGCGCTACGGTCTACTGTTTTGCACACGAGGGCTAATGAGACCGGAACCTACAGTTTAAAACCGATTCCGAACGGCTACAAACATCCATGCCATCAGCGGGATTCGAACCCGCAAACTCCGGTATCGAAGAGCAGCACTCTACCATTCGGCCATCATTCGGCAAACTATTTTTGTGAGATTTCAAATCCCGAATGAACGAATATTTAAAATAGAATTCTTAGTACTTATTAAAATTATTTTGTCTTAGTTAAGCTTATAAAAAATATGTTATTAACTGTTTCAACTGAAATTAAAACAACCACAGACCAGGCTATATGGCAGAAGTAACCGGATAACACTTGTTTAGAAATATATTTGTTACTTTTTAATTCTATTATATAACTAATTATCATTCTCTATAGATTAAAATATATTTGTTTTCATACTTACGGATATGTTTTGAAATTAGTATAAAAATTTCTTTGTTTTTTAATATATTTTGTCATAAAATAATTATTCTGTATATTTTCCTTATTACTTTACACGTTGTATTAAATCGAAATATTGGAAATCAAGGAACATATGAAAAGCTCAAATGCCAATTGTCTAGTATTCGTATGAATAAATAAATGGCTTCCTTAGATATTTATTCTACTTTTGAAAATTTTTATACCATAGACGCAAAAATCTTTTTAGTAAAGAACTGTTATCTTTCATAAACACACAACAGAAAAAAAATAAATAAATAAAACGAGACGACTAGTATAAAACAGAAATAGAACTGTAAACTATTTAGAAGGAAGTAATTTATCCGTATTCATAAAATAAGTTAAAGCTACGTTTGGTGTTCTAAAAATGTTTCTCATTATCATTGTTATCAAATGTTTATCAAATATCATTAATATAAAATCATAATTGTGCGCAGATATAATATAAAATATTAGCCTAGAAAAAGCAAAGGAAAAAAACCTGGAAGAAAACTTGATAATTCTGTTAGTATTTAAATTATTTAGTCGAGAGAAATTCTCATTTTTAAAAAATTAAATAACATTTATGATAAAAAATCAGCTCTTAAGACGATAAATTCTTTATAACGTTAACAACATAGTATTTTTATAAACAAACATTTTTCAAAACGTAATATTCTTAAGTATAAATTTAGACAGTTCTCTTACTATACAAAAAATGAAATCCAAAGTGCCGAAACTTGGTCCTTTGGAGCCTGTAATGTATCTGGCAACAGCCAGAATAAAAGAACTCTGTATTAATTGGAATCTGGCAACACCAGATAGACAGAGAGAATTTTGTTTTTGGGTTAAGAACATCAGAACAATAACTTTAAGCTTAAAATGTACATATAACGTGATTTGTGATTTGTGAATAAATATGTTTTCGTGAACATCTGCATCTTATATTAAGGCCCCAAAAACACTACAGCCCGTGACAAAAAAGTGGGATACACTCTACTCCAGAAATCTCCTTTTCAACAGCAGCACCTCCCCCGTGTCAACCAAAGAAATTTGCAAGGGGGAAGAAGGAAACAAAAAAAGCCGGTTCAGACGCTTTAAGAGTGTTTTCGTGAGTGGAGAAAAAGCCGGCTCAGCCGCTTTTTACTAGCCACAGCTATTCCGTTTGTAGACACTGACAACACGTCAAACGTATTTATATTTATGCACATATACACATTTGTTGTTGCAGTATCACGTTTTATACATTGAGATGAAAGTAATGTTTAAATAAAAAATTAGAAAAGGTATTTATATTTCTTTTAATTGGAAGTTATGTGTGAATGTTATTTTGATCTGGTAAAATAAATAATATCTGAAAAGTATTTTAATAATGTTGTTGGAAATATTATATTAAAAAGCATTATTGGACCAAAACACTTAGATTATGTAGTAAAACTCCCATCGTGTATGATTACAAACAGGGCCTGATTAAAGCACGGGCCGACTGGGCCTAGGCCCTGGACCCCTAAAATTTGGTACTTAATTATTAAATTTTAAATAATTTAATTAACAAAATTTGAAGATGTTTTTTGTTAATTCTTCCAGTAATATTTAATGAAACCTTATTCAGAAATGAAATAAAAACAGTTAAAATGTTGACAATTTTACCTGAAACACTCCAGTTTACTTATTTACATCACTCCAGTGATTTTTTTTTACGCATTACTGACTCCATGGTTCTGAGAAAAAAAATTAATAGTAGAAAGAAATAGTAATTAAAGGAACATAATACTGGAATAACAGTTTATTACATTTAACATTTGTAATATGAATCATTAAAAAATAATTTACAAAATATTAAAGGAGAAAAGCATTTATCTTATATATTATATAATATAAACTAGCAAGTGTGCCCGTGCTTCGCTACGGTAAACTTAATATAATTTTTTTAAAGAAAGATTTTTTTTTTCGTGCATAACTCTCTAAATTCGTCACAGTACAGTTTAAGTCATTGGCATGTCTATATATTTCTATTATAACCGTATTATAACAATATTCAGTTTTTATACTACTGTATTACTACTGTACGTTGATTAGCAACGCTAATAGATCTTGACATATTAAATGGTAGAATAGGAAGCAGAGGTTTGACAACAACAGTTCTAATTTTGTTGGTATTAATAAATATTATCCTAAATAAAGGAAATTTATGACAAACCACATGGTTTTGTATGAAACAGAACCACACATTCATATTGACAACTATATAAAATCATAGGTTTTTACTTGCCTATGAGAGTCACTGAAATTTGTACTTTTTGTTGTTATAATATTGTTGATAAACATTTCATTGTAACGTAAAATTGAACCAAGAATTAAATTTAAAATTAGTTCTTATATAAAAATGCTATAATTTGCGTCACATAGAAATGAAAGTGAATCCCTTTATATCTCAATTTCGAGGTCAAATTGAATGAATACTATGCAGACGATGTTTAAATAATATAAAATAAGAAATGAATAAATCAGATGTTTAATGGAATGACGTCATAATGATAGATAAATATCATTTTCACCTATTTATTATGCGATAAATTGAAAATTTTAATCTCCTGCTTTTAACCGAGGAAAACTGCGTTTAAAACAATTACTTGGGATGGCGTCATATTGCTAGAAATATTGCTCCTTTCACTTAGTTATGATGCGATAAATTAAAAAATTAATCGTTTGCGTTTAACCAGGGAAAATAATGCTTGGAATAATGGCATAAAATGCTCGAAAAAGGGGGAAGTAAAGGATTTCGAAAGTTAAAAATTTACATAAACCTTCCCAGGGATGTACCTAATAATTTCCCAAATTTTCACGGTGATTGGATGCATGGTTTTTGAGTCTATCGAGTACATACAGACACAAATTCATTTTTATATATATAGATTAGTAATAAATTAAAAATTTCAGCCAGTTATAAAGAAATATGAGCACTTTTTACTATATTTATGAAACTTAGATACAATTATTATTTTCTTAGGAATTTTATTATTTTATTATTTTTCTCTTATACGAATAGCTATTATTTGTTCATCTCACCTATGTTATTTTATTTTATTTTTTATATAAAAACTTAATTGCAAATGTTACAGTTTACATCCTTGAGGATAGACAGATTTTTGGCATTCGACTATACTACAAAGGTATGGAAACATAAAAAAGATTAATGTAGACTTTCCTCCAAAACTATTCGTTTGTATCCTCTTTTATAAACTTTTTTTTTTTTTTTTTTGGCCTTGAAAGGAGGGTAGGGGGCCAGACCTTGGGCCCAAATTTGCCTTGATTGGTCCCTGATTATAAAGATCTCATTGTAAAAATCCCCACTTATTATCTTTGATAAAGGTGGTTTTTTTTGTATTCAAAATACCAATTATTTCATATTTACATTCAAAAAAGATTCATCTCATGAATTATTTTTAATTAAAACGCTCATGGTTACCTTGCATTAAAGTTTCTTTTTTAGATAATTTATAGAAATGAATAAATATTTTATAAAATTATATTAGCATAAATTGACATGTACATGTAAATATACATTGGGATATTTTATGTAAATAGAACCTGTTTTGATGCATATGGAAATAATGCTGTATAAATTTCAGAAAAATTAATACCCAGATTTTATTTGTTTATGTTCAAATATGAAATCGATATTGTGTGTTTGTACTTTAATTATAAATATATATTCACTCTAATATTTATTAAAAAAATAACAAATGACTTTGAAATGTATGCATTGTTTAGATTCTTCGTAGTACTTTTTTATACTTAAAGACTGTATAACTTTTGATTTATATATTAAATATTAATACATTTTTATTGCCTAATATAGTTGTTAAATAAAAAATGTATATAGTTTCTGGAATTAAATTTACATTTCTTAAGTAGTGTTAGTAGAGTATTTTAAAAAAATATACATTTTTTCAAATTAGCCTCTAATTTAATTGAAAGATATCACAGTGTCTATACCTCTATATTCAAGAAAGTAGGTATCTCTCAAGAAAATATTTAAATACCTTGAGAATACATAATTAAAGTTATGTATTAAATAATTACTGCAATTTATATTCTTCTTCAAAAACTCATTATAAAGTAACTAAGCATTCTGAAAATATTCCAAAATGAGGGATTTTTTTTTTAAAGTAAAAGCAGTACGGGTTAACCAACAGCTAGAGATGTAAGAAACCCGGAATTTTGAAGAGGTGGGAATAAATCCGGGAATTTTGGGGAATAAACCCGGAATTTTGGGAACTTTGGGAAGAAACCATTTTAACAATGTTTACATTTATTTTTTTCAACAGTGGCTGTTTAAGAACTAGCATATTATTTCTAAGAGATTTTTTTTACTTATATAAATATATATATATATATATATATATATATATATATATATATATATATATATATATATATATATATATATATATATATATATATAAATATATATATATATATATATATATATATATATATATATATATATATATATATAAATATATATATATATATATATATATATATATATATATATATATATATATATATATATATATTCAAGAAATAATAGCAATGAGCATTTAAATGATTTTATAGTAGTATTTATGTAATTAATTACCCTGTTAGTCTTATCAAATACATAACTGGTTGCTTCAATTTTAATTGATAATATAATAATTATATACATTATTTTTTATCATTATTTATTATGTAAATTGCTTTATGCTAAACATCTTTAAATTTAAAATAACAGTTTATTATTTTTTTGTAATGCATATATCATTTAAAGGTGTAATCAAGCGACACTGTTGCATTTTGTGTTCAATTCCTACACACACATTATATATATATAGATGTTATCCAAGAAAAATAATGATTTATGGGTTTTGTGACACTACAGATTTTTGCGTCATATTTATGTAATATTAAAAATATTGGATATTTCTCAAAGGAAAAATATATTCATACCTTCGTTCTAAACATGATACCTTGCCAGATATAGCTAGTTAATCCCAATTATTCAATTTTTTTTATAGCATATATTAGTTAAATTTTGTGATAATATCAACTTTTGAGGTCTACAACAAAGACAGAAAAAAATGGTGGTCTTCATTGTGTCACAGGAATTGGCGACTTCAAAATTCCCATGTTTTGGAAATTTTCAAAATTCCCTTCCCAAAAAACCCGGTTTTTTCCACTGCTCACAACTCTACCAACAGCACTTTTAAACGCAATATTAAAAAAAGCAAAGGCTTAATGATAGTAAAATGGTCTTCACAAATCCAAAGAGATGATTTTTATGATAATTTGGGGTTTCATTTCTCATCTCTTTTCATAGCACTAGTCCAAGTTTTACGCATACTGTACAAGTTTTATCTCACAATGGAGAGAATAAGTTTCAACATATTAAACATTAGTTAACCTTAACTTCAACTGTAAGTACTAGGCAAAAGCATTTTTTTTTTAAATGTTATGTATTGTTGTTCGATTTATAATACTTCGAAATGTATGATTTAATAAAGCTTTGTTTCTAATTTTACAACAGGATTATTTAAATCTATTTCTCATCCCAATTACGAAGGTTACTCTGAAATTTTTGAAATACGCTTAGACGAGAATTTACAAAATAAAAATAACTGTTTAATTTTAAAATACAAAGTATTTGAACACATCAGACAATTTTTTACTGACTTACTTCATCTTGTTTAGAGTAGAATAAATTTTAAACAGAAGAGAAAATGGAGTTGTCGCGAAAACAATTTCGCGCTATGATTTTCTACGATTTTAAAGTAAGATTAAATCAACAAGAATGTTTTCAACGGTTGCAGTTGGCATTTGGCGATGGATCTCCAGCTCGTTCTACTGTATGCAGATGGTTTAAAGAATTGATCAGAGATCGCCATTTTCTTCAGGATGAAGAACACGCAGGAAGGCCGCCGTCGGCAGTAATCCTGGATAATGTGTCTGCCACATTAAAAATGTTAATGATGATCGGTATACCTATAAAATTATACAGACGGAACTTAACATTGGATCTGTAGCCATACTCAAAGTTATTAATAAAGAATTACTTATGGAAAAAGTAGTTTGCCGTTGGGTTCCCCATAATCAAACTACACCAAAAAGGGGAGCGTGTCAGAATCAGTGAAGAAATTCTTAAATGGCTAAATGATGGTGGCCACCGCATCATTTCTAAAATTGTAACGGGTGATGAAACGTACATACCATTTTTTGACATTCCAACACTTTAAGAAAGCAAAGTGTGGGTCTTTGAAGATGATCCCCGGCTGACAATGGTGAAAAGACAACGTGCACTGAAAAAAGTGATGTATGCCGTTTTCTTTAGAAGTACGGGATGGGTCAAAGCCATCAAGTCGGAAAGACAGAAGACAGTAACAGCAAACTGGTATACCATTAAATGTCTTCCACAAATTCTACAAGAAGTGAATGTTAGAGGACTAATACTTCACCCTGGCAATTCATCTTCACACACAGCCGGATTAACAGTTCAGTTTCTCAAACAAAAACAAGTTAAAGTGATAGAACATCAGCCGTATTCACCTGATCTAGCTATGTTCGACTTTTGGTTATTCTTTAATCTAAAAAAGAACTTACGTCGACGTCGTTTTCATTCAGAAGAAGAGATTAATATGGTTATAAATGCATTTTCTCATCTATTCCAAGAAATGAACGACTTGAGGCATTTAATATGTGGAAAATTCGTCTACAAAAAAGCACTGATGTTGGTCGAGACTACTTTGAACACACCTAAAATTTTGTAAGTATAACTTTAAAAACCTAGTTGTATCTCAAAAATTTCAAAGTGATTATTAAGTCATTTATAAACAGTATCCTCAGTTGTCAATACTTTAAAATTAGTAGGCTTATCCTTTTTACTGTTTGAGAACTCTTTCGGGTATATCAGACTGAATGAACTAGATAATTAAAATATATTTCATAAGTTTGTAAAGATAAACTTATCAGGGTTGGCAAACACAGCTAAGCGATAAAAAAAATGACTAATTTCGAAAAACATCAAAACTAAGTTTCTTACACAGAAATTTTATTTTAAGTTTGTTAGAAACAGTAATTTATCCGAATTCCCATGTTTTAAAACCATATCACGTTTAAGAAGTATAAGAAGCAATTAAGCCCAAAATTCGTTAAATCGACAAACGGAGCTTCGAAATTCATCAAAAATGAGTTCTAATTAGAGTTGTAAGCAGTGGAAAAAAACCCGGGAAAAACCGGGTTTTTGGGAATAGAATTTTGAAAATTTCCAAAACATGGGAATTTTGAAATATTTTGTTTACTTTTATCCTAGCAGCACAAGACAATTTTTACATCTCATATTTTTATTATTACATAAATATTAGGCAATAATCTGTAGCGTCACAAAGCCCATAAATCATTATTTTTCTTGGATAACATCTCTCTCTCTCTCTCTCTCTCTCTCTATATATATATATATATATATATATATATATATATATATATATATATATATATATATATATATATATATACAATGTGTGTGTGTGTGTGTAGAAATTGGACACAAAATGCAACATTGTCATTTGATGACACCTTTAAATGATATATGCATTACAAAAAATAATAAAGTGTTATTTTAAATTTAAAGATATTTATTTTTATATTATAAATGGAGGGGCAAAAGTTTAGCATAAAGCAATTTACATAATAAATAATGATAAAAAATAATGTATATAATTATTATATTAAGAATTAAAATGGAAGCAATCAGTTTCGTGTTTGATGAAACTAACAGGGTGATTAATTACATAAGTACTTCTATAAAATCATTTAAATGCTCATTGCTATTATTTCTTGAATATATATATATATAGATTGCCAAAAGTAAAAAAAAGAATCTCTTAGAAATAATATGCTAGTTCTTAAATAGCCACCGTTGAAAAAATAAATGTAAACATTGTTCAAAGATTCCCCCCCAAAATTCCCTGGTTTATTCCCACCTCTTCAAAATTCCGGGTTTTTTACATCTCTAGTTCTAACACAGAATTTTATTTCAAATTTAATAAATCGCAGTAATTTATCCCATTTTTATGTTTTAACATCATTTCATGGCATAAAAGTATAAAAAGAAAATCAGCCCAGAACTCATTAAATGGCCAAAGGGAGCTTACATGCGCAAAGTCAGCAAAAACTGACTAATTTCCAAAATCATCAAAAATGAGTTCTTATACACAACTCTATTGCAAATTTATTAAAAAAAAACAGTTACTATTACTGTTGTAATGTACTTACAACACAAATCCCAGTGTTCGTTCTCAAAGGGGGAACACAGTAAAAATATAATACCTTATATGTCAACTGAAGCCCTGTGGCGTTGGGGTAGAGCTTCGCGTTCCCACGCCACAGGTCCGAGGTTCGATCTCTGGGCTGGGCAAGGTTGATTCAGCCTTTCCTCCCTTCAGTGGGTAGAGAAACTGAGGACCAAGCATGCTTGGGAACTAAACGCTGGGGGTTTTGCGTAAAGCTGACCACCTAACCGGAACACATGCTTCGCACCCCAATGCCCTTGGTCTAGAAAACGGAGATTGGTACCGTAGGCCCTGGCTCCCTAGGGGATGTTTGGCCGAGGAGTTTAGTTTTTTTTATATTTGAACTAAAACATTTATTATGTGCGCTATTTACAAACTGATACATTAATTGATTAATATGTGACATAACCAGCAATTGTTTGGCTTTTATATTCATCACTATACAATAATCATTACAATTTTTATACGTTATTCCTCAATCAAAATATTGCATTAATAACTGAGGCCCAAGTAACAATCATCAATATGTCAAATCTGTTTATCTCCAATAATTACAGGGCAGTAGGCTGGAAGTCGGTGAGGGCGGGAGGGCTTAAAGAACGTCGGTACTGGAGTATCGGCCGTTATTTTGCTGGACGTCTATGCTGGCGTGCCAATCATATGCATGCGTGTTCGGGAATCAATTGCTGGCCCGAAATCTCTGACTTGCTCACGGGGTCTGGATGTCCAGCAACTCTTGAATCCCGACATCGAGTCCGTTTCCCACTTTTCTTCCCACAACTTTACACCAAGGTTCAAAGTTTCTTTATTTTCTCTGTTCCAACCACTTGGTGGTGAAATTTTCCCACATCTGCATCCCTTCGGATGTGCAGGTGGTCTCATTAAAATGACCCCTTTTGGGAAAGTTGATATTATTGCCTATCCCCTGCCCCCATATCTCACGGCTACATCCCTGTCTGGGCTTAATCGTTACTCTTGTACCACTATATTATAGATCTATAACTCCTCCGCAGGGGTCCCCACTAAAACTCGAAGTCAACACCTGCACCTAAATTCTTCTTGGAAATTTAGTCCACATCTGTGTATGCATGTGCTGACCATCGTGGAAAAGTACAGAGGTACAAATACAAGTTTTCAAGTTTTAACATAATTTCACGGCTTAAAAGTATCAGACGCAAGACAGCACTGAAGTCCTGTGACGTTAAAACGCCACAGGAAAAACGCCCTGTGTCAAATCTCCAAAAAATAACTAATTTCGAATTTCCTCAAAAATGAGTTTCTTATAAAGAATTTTATTGCAAATTTATTAAAAAACGGTAGATTATCCAAATTTTTAAGTTTTAACATAATTTTACAGCTTAAAAGTATAAGACGCAATCCACATTTAATTCATTAAATCGCCATAGGAGCGCCCTTTTCCAAGTCCCAGAAAAATTATTAATTTCGAGAGTCATCATAAATCAGTTTATTAGACAGAATTTTATTTCAAATTTATTAAAAAATAGTTATTTATACGAATTTTTAAGTTTTAACATAATTTCATAGCTTAAAAATATAAGACGCAATCCAGCACGTAATTCATTAAATCGCCCTGTGCAAAATCCCGGAACAATGACTGATTTCGAGAGTCATCAAAAATGAATTTTTTATACAGAATTTTATTGCAAATTAAAAAAAAAAAAGAAAAAAACAATAATTTATCGGAATTTCCAAGTTTTACCATAATTTTACGGCTTAAAAGTATAAGACGCAATCCAGCCCGGAATTCATTACACCACCACAGGGAGCTTTCTGCGTCAACTCCCCAAAAAATGACTAATTTCAAAATTCATCAAAAATAAATTGCTTATACAAAATTTTATTGCAAATTTATTAAACAACAGAAAATTATCCGAAATCCCAAGTTTTAACATAATTTCACAAATTAAAAGTATAAGCCGGCAAGAAATTCATTATATCGCACAGGGAGCAACTTGTGCTAAGTCCAAGGCTGATTTCGAAATCCACAAAAAGGATTTTTTTATACGAAATTTTATTTCAAATTTGTTAAAAAAAAAAACAGTAATTTATCCGAAATTCCAAGTTTATAATAATTTCACAGCTTAAATTATAAGATGCAATCAAGCACGGATATCATTAAATCGCCAAAGGGAGCTAACTGTGCAAAGTTCCCTAAAAATGACTAATTTCCAAATTTATCAAAAATGCGTCCCTTAATCAGAATTTAAATTCAAATTTATTTTAAAAACAAGAAATTTATCTTAATTTCCAAGTTTTAACATAATTTCACGGCTTAAAAGTATATGAAGCAATCTTGCATTGAATTCATTAAATTTCCACTAGGAACAGGGGGCAAGCACCCTGTGCCTTGTCCCTGAAAAATGACTGCATTCGAAATTCACCAAAAATTGTTTTTTATACAGAATTTTATTGCAAATTTATTAAAAACAGTAATTTATCCGAATATCTAAGTTTAAACATAATTTTTTTGTTCTTCAAGCACTGTGTGCAAGGTTTGCAAGAACTAACCGTTCTCCATTCTCCTAATGCTTAAATGAATAAATTTAGTTCACAACTACAATTCAAAACGACATGCCTTTATTTCAAATATCCGTCGAACTCTGTTTACAAAGAAGTGTTGCCACTTTTACAATACTAAACTCTGCATGAAATATCAAGTCAGGTTTATTTTTAACACACTGCTCCAGATAACTAAATCATCAGCAAAGAGTGCAGAAACCACCCACGGAACCAAAAGTGTTCGGTAAATCGTTGATAAAAACATTAAAATGAACTGGGCTAGTAACCTTTCCCTGAAGAAGGCCAGTCTCAGTCTGTTCTACTGTTATGTATGTAAGCTAGTATGTAAGCTTATGTATGTAAGCTAGATATGTTTGTAAGCTAGAAATGTTACAGACATATCTAACAGTAGAACAAAGCTGTGAAAGAAAATTCTTAATCCGTTTTTGTAAAAAATAAAAGTACCGAGTTCCCTTCATGAACTTGGATGAATTCAAAGATTTCTTGATCTCAAAATGACAATATAATCACAAAGGAAATTACTTATTTTGAGAAATTCTAGTGTGAAGATGTCAAATAACTTTATATATTTAGGATAATCTTAAAATATACTTAAGATATTGGTATTAAAAGTTTATTTTTTCGCTACAGGAAGTTACCTTTTAACAATTAGAAATGAAACTTATACCAGATACTCCAATTAAATGAATATTTTAACTTGGTTGAAGCAGTTCTTTTCTTTTTCTAATTTAAAATTGTGTCATCAACTTTCTATTTCCTCTTGATGCATAATCTGAAAGAATATATTCTTAGAATGTTCTCTTGTAATTTAACACATTACATGCAATTTCTTGTCTACTCCATGATATTTTAATAATCATAATTTTGTAATTTTGAGTTAACATCGCTTCAAGAACATCTAAAATTCTTTCGTAGTATACTAACTTTAGTAATACTTTAGGTAAATTTTTATAACAATGGAAGGAATGAAAATTGTGAATATACTCTTTAATGATATGTTCAGAAAATATTTAATAATAAACTTATTCAAGTTTTCCTGTATATTTTAAAGTTTAAAAATTGGAAATTAAATTTTTTTTTTACCGAAATTAAAATTACTTCCTCCTTGTTTCTTAAGAGACTGAAATATCTTTTTAAAATCATTCTTTCCTGGAATGTTTTAATTAAAACTGTTTTGAACCAAAATTTGTTTGTTTAAAACTATATAGCTTTTCTAAAAGGACATAGGTTATAAACTCATTTAACAGCATCTGAAGAGAAAAAAATTTAACCAACAGATCCTAAACTTCTTACGTAATTTTTGGGCGTCTCAGCAGTTGTATAAAGAGTTTTGACTCAGCCATTGGAAATATTATTCCTCCGGATGCTTTCACAGTTACAGTGTAATGGCGGTTAGGTTTTAGTTAGAGAACGCCATTTGTGCTGAACTTGTGGTTAATTTCGCACATTTTATTCTGTAATTTGAAGCTTCTGTAATGAGCCATGGTTTGCAAAGAGGAGGTATTTACATGGTTTCAGAATCTGAAAGGATCCAAACGTATAGAAGCGATGTGTGGGTTTCTGAACATGTGTTACCCATTGGAACTAAGATTTTACGGAACATGTTTGGAAGATTTAGGGAGGAGAGATTTCTACGCTTTCAGGGACGAAGAAGTAAAAGCAAACAACCTTACCGAAATTTTAAAAATTCGAAATATTCATGATCCAAGTATGAGAAGTAAATTAATTGTTGTTTTAAGCCTACTTAATTCCTCAAATACGCTTTGCGCTAAAGAACTCTTCAAGGTTTTGTCAGAAGAGGTGAAAATTGAAATACTGGCATCTTTAAGAATATTTTCTGACCCTAAGTTAGTTGAACATTATCTTCTTCTCCTTACGCTTGCTCAACATCACCCAGCGTTCACATTTTCTCAGCAAACTTTCCTTAGTAACCTGAGCATATCTCTTGAAAAATATGCACGAGACTTAAATCCAAGAACTAAATATGAGGTAAGAGTTTTAAGTACTATTTTTTTTTTCATCCTATGTTTTTACATTAAATGTAAATGTTTTATGTTTCTTGAACATAAAAGTGAAAAAATTAAATGCCCTTGATAGTTTTAAAGAGCAATAATCAGCCTTGACCATCCATACACTTTGTTTACATAATACGTGCATATAACTCAATTGGATAATATCAATATCTGGTTTATTTGAAGTAAATTACTTGCAGATATTATTACAAATTAATTGCAATATTTTTATATTGATTAATTCATTTGTATATTTAACAGTTTGTCAAATTTATAATTTTTTTAAAATTTCATTAAAAAGTGAAAGTATTCAGATTTCATTTATATGTGAATATATTTTTCTTGTTAAATGTACATTAACTGAAATCTATAAATTATTTTTCCACTTCCTGTTTTATTGCTCTTTATAATTTTTTATATTACAGTATTTATTTTACAATACTAGATATAGCACTATATATATCTTATAGTACTTCATAATTTTTCATTTATTTTAGTATGAAGAGACATGTTTGCAACCAGTTTTTCCATGTGTTGGCTCTATGCCTCTCTCTGGTGTTTCTGAAAGAGATGTGTATAATAATTCTCCTCAGTCATATCGTTATCCCCCACCATTGCAACGTAGAGCTTCAGACTGTCAGCAAAATCCTGGTAAATTAGTACTCCTCATATTTTCATATAATTGAATTATATTTAAGCCATTAAAAATATTTTATGATTAATATATGTATAGTATTTTTTTTTTGTAAATATGTATTTTGCCATTTTTTCCCTGCTTTTTGTATTATTTAATAAATTAAGGAGTCTGTCCAAATTTATCTGACAGGTTCCTGTTTTTGTGAATTTGTAAAAATTTTATCATAGCATTATCAAACTGAATTTAGCATTAAATCTGGTTCTTACATCTCTAGTTTTGCGAATTTGTGACAGTAGAGATCTGTTATTGAGGAAAATACAAATTTATGAATCTGATATTAGTACTGCAACTATTAATGTGTATTTTTATATAAGGAAATTGTTTAAAAATGGGGGGAAATGATACGTAAAGCATTAAAATTAAAATGAATAATTTGAAAGAGCACTGCACGTGAGGCTTAGTAATTTATTTTTATGTATTTATTTGAATGGTTTTTATCCCTTGGTCAGTTTAAGAATGGCAAAATTACTTAGTGAAAGGTTTATTTTTAAAATAGTACAGATTGAAAAAAAAAAAAAAAGTTGTATAAGAATTTTGTTATGGTTCTGATTTTTAAAATGTAAATATTATGAATAAGTCCAATAACAGGCCCCTGTTGTACTACACAGTAGATTTTTGCTGGAAATCTGTTTTCAGATTATAAATCTATTGACCTCATTTTGAATTGATACATCTTTTAAAATGCAAATATTTATAAATCTCCATTATTTTTGTCTTCATAGTTGAAAATTATTACTGATTACTTCGACTCTTTTAAAGTTATTTTTACTGATTAGTGTTCAAAGTTAGAAGAGTAAAAGTAAGTCTTAAATCTTTATTTGTTCTTCTTAATTGTCCAACTAAAAATAAGCATTGCTTATGATTGTTAGATTTGTTTCATCCCCTCCCCCCAAAAAATTAAGTAACTGGTATTATATTCTGGTCTGGTCGTTTTCAGCTATACTTTCACTGAAGCATATGTAGTATATTATTGAACTTAAAAATCTTTTCCCTACAGATATTTCAATACTTCTCGCTTTCCTAAAATTTTTATTATGGAGAAAAGTGTAAAACTTATTTACTTATCATATTTGTTATAAAGTAAATTCCTTGTTATGATGTTTGCATTAATGACAGGCTAAGTAGATTAAAAATCCTAAGAGATTTATATGCATAATGAATAGTTATTAGTTTTTAAATTTTAATGTATACATTTTAGATTCAGGTATATCAATTTTTACACAATAAGTTTTTTTTTCAATGTTAGTAAGGTTCCTCCTCTCCTAAATTTCTTCCTTATTAAGGAGTAAGATTCTGAATTAAATTTATCCCCATTAAATTCCAAGGAGAAAATGGATGAAAGAATAAAAAATCTAGGTAATTGTTTTATCCCCATTTTTGTAATTTTATTTTAAAGGTAACTGAGTGTAGTTTAAAATTTTTATTACAATTCTTCATTAAATACTATTTAACTTTCATAATGATTTAAAGTGTATTTCTTGTTATATTTTCAGTAATTGGTATAAATTGTTACAACATACCATCACATTTTTAAATCTTAATTTTGTTTGTAGTTACTAGGGTTTGTTAAGGTCATAGGTTCACAACTGTGGCAGAATTCTCCCCCTCCCTTTCCTTTCTCACTTTGGGTATTGAAACTTTTTTGGTGATAGTAGCAGGTTCAGAGGCAAACAGTTGGCATTAATGCAGTCAAGGAATAGGGTTGCTTATAGATATTTCTCTAAAGATAATCAATAAATAGGTCAAGTAATATAGTATTTATCATATTAAATGGAATATACATATTCAATTGTAAATTTCTAGAAGTCTACCACAAGGTGCCATTTGGCTGCCTGTGGGCTAAAGTACACAAATTTTCATTGTATTTCGCTGAATAAGAGCTCGGTGCAGTAGCTAGCTGATTGTGTAAGAAAAAGTACATCACAGAATGTGGAGATTTATGAATGATGATAGCCAAATTGGAACCTGACACTAACAAATTATAAACCTCTACCAACCTGGATCTTCTCATTTTTTTTTTCTGACTGTTTTCATGCTTAAGTTTTTAATTAATTTTTGCTGCATTTGATGGTCAATTAATTTCCACTTTGTCATCAGTCTTTATAAAAAGACAATGTATAACATTTTAATATTTCATATCAACTATTATGGAAGAGGGGGCTTACAATTATTTCATTTTTTCTTGTAAAGGGTGTGTGTGGACCAGAAATGGTTGGGAACTTCTGCTTTAGGTGAAATTTGGGTCCAGTAATGGACCTATCGTGAAATATTTTATTTTCAAAATGGATTCTTCCTAATATTTTTTTATTTTAAAAAAGATTTTTCACTTTTGTATTGTTTTATGAATTGACTACCTCTGAATAATTAAGATTTCATAATGGGACGTTATCTTAGTTCTAATTTTAGATTCATAAATTTGTCTGGTTTCACCCTTGCTGAAAGGACCAGATTTAATGTTAATTTCAGTTTTACAAAATCATAAGATTTTTAAGATATCTGTGTACGTTAAAAAGTCATTTTTTTACCAAAAATCATAATTTTTTTATTTCTCTATTGTAAAATTTCAACTTTTAGGCTTCTAAATCTGTTTTTGTTTTGTCTCTACAGCATTTTAAAGAAAAGTTACAGCTGTTTAAACATCAGTGACAGCTGTCAAAACAAAACAGAAGTAGCAACTTCGGAACACCGGAAGTTGTGAATTTAAAGAGCATTTTTTTTTTTTGACAAAACTTTAAATTTTCATGTAGATAAGTTTAAACATTTTTCTAGTATTTTTAATAATTAGCAACTTGGCAATTAGAAAGTTTTGAAGCAAGTGTGGGGAATTTTAAACATGTATTTTAATTTTTTAATTGTTAAAGTTGCTTTCATAAACTTCAAATGCATTGTTCTCAGAACGGTATTTTTAATAAAATGTTGAAACTTAAAATGGGATTTCTCAAAAAGTTCTTAAAATATATTGTTGAAAATTTACTATGAATGCTTTTGATAGTATTTACTAGTGTTTGACATGAAAGCTTTAAATTTGGATAATTTTTAAGGATGTTACACTCTTAGTGAGATATAAAGGTAATGGAAATTCGTTAAAAATTCAATGTGTGTGATTTTGAAGGACCCAAATTTTTTACCAAATGTAAATGAAGCAAAGATTTTAGGTGATTCACTAGTCCAATGTGTAAGAAATATGTTGCATCAAAAAATATTGAAATAATTTAAAAAAATGGACCTTTTGAAAAACACCAGAATTTTTTTCAAAATTTATTAGAAATTTTATAAACTTCTCCAGGAATAAATTTTTTAAGTGCAATTCTCTATGATAATATAAAAATAAATCTAAAAATGTAAAAACATGAACTAGTTTCTACGTTAAAGAAAACAGTTTTCAGAACATAGATGGATACCTTAACAAAAACAGGACCTTGTCTGAATAGACTTCTATGTTAATTGTTTTTATCACTAATCTTTTATTAATTTTTAAAATCAATTTAAGTTCATTCTTAATAGCTACTTGTATAATTGCATTAGATTCATTTATCAATGATAAAATCATGTATTATTTTTGTATTTCTTTATCTTGACTTTAGCAGGGATGTTTACTGACCTAATTTTTCCTGGAATTCCTGATTTTCAGGTGTACTAAATCAGGAATTCTTAGTTTTCAGGTATTTTTAAAATTTAAAGATTCTTTAATATATTACTGAATATCTAATGCAATGTAAGTATCTAGAAAAAATTACTAATGGATAGTATGAAATAATTCAACTGAGAACAAAAATAACTATAAACATTTAGTACTGTTAAAGCTTCTTAAAGCTAGTCTTTATTGATTTCCTAGGCCATTCAATAAAATTCTTTTATGGGTAACTCAGAGAAAGACATCATTAAAAATAAGATTCCTTAGATGTTAATAAAATTGTTAAATATTATTTAATGACTGTGTGTAACATGTAAAACATGTTTGTGAGGTTCTGAAAACTAGTCCCATAAATAAAAAATTATTAATCTGAGCAACTGAATTGCATGAGTATGATTTGAAGGGAACAATGATGCAGTAAAAGCAAGTGCTTTCACCGAATCTTTTAACTATGAAGTAAGTTTTATAAACATTCCTGCTTCAAAGAGACTTTTGGTGCATATTGTTATGATTTATTTACTGTTCAATTTCTGTTCCTGAATTGGTTAGGAAAGGCACTTATTGATACAATTTAACTGGGTTTTATTGACATAATTTTTTTTATTTTTAGTTCGTATAACAAATCTCAAAGTCAAGTCTCCTCACAGAAAGCAGAGTTTAAGGATAAGAGTAAGTTTGTTGCATTTAAAAGTTGATTTTCCAAAAAAGCTTGCATAAAAATTTAAGATCATTAAAATTATTTTTCTTTGTAGGTTACATGGAGTAATAATAAAGCTACAGATGCTTTCAAAACACCCAAGGATTTACTGGGCTTCCATCAAAAAGTAGGCCAGTTACTGAAAATTATTTGTGATTGTACTTATAAAATTGTTTGATAAATGTATTGTTAATATAACTTAATTTTTATTACAGTTGTTAGAATTGTTTCCTACAGAATCAAAGGTGACAAACCAAGAAAAGTTTATTCCACCTTTTCCCCGTAAGTTTGCATTTTTATCAAATCTATTTTACAGTAATAATAGTATTTACATTCCATAGTGTGGGGGGGGAGGGTATGCAAATTTGTAATAATAGTATCACTTCAGCAAAATTTCAGGTCTTATGGATCTGAAGCCGAACGATGGTCGATTGGTTAGGGTGCTGACATTCGGAACCTGAGTTCGTGGGTTCGAGTCCCACTGTGGCATGGATGTTCGTAGCCGTTCAGAATCAGCTTTAAACTGTAGGTCCCGGTCTCATTAGCCCTCGTGTTGCAAAAAGTAGACCGTAGCACTCCAAACCAAAACCAAATCAAACCCATGGATCTGAAAAAATTTGTAAAATTTGGGTCCTCTAAATTTGAAAAACCCTAAAGAAAAGTTATAAATTTTATAATTTCATATGGCAGAATTTCAATTAATTTGGGAAGACACAGACCCAATAAAAAAATTCTGAAGGAAAAAAAGAAAAAGAAAAGTTTTTTCCTCTTTTCTGTTGTAATATGTTTAGAAGGAGGCTGCTCTTGTATAAAGAGAATTAGCTAGTCCTTGAAATAGATTAGCAGAAAAGAAACGTTAAAAATTTAATTATTTCATTAGAAAGGCCAAATTTAAAATAAGCCAGTGATATTCTCTCCAAAGCAAATAAAAAAAAATTTTGACAGTTTAAAAAAAAAGTTGCATATAATTTGCATAATTGCAACTCAAATAATTCTTTTCGTATTTAAAAATGTATGTAATTTTTATTATATACTTAAATAAATGTTTTTTAGCATGAAATTTAAGGGACCTATTTTCTACAGGACTCAGGTTTTCCTTGTTAGTGGGTCCCTTTGACTGAAGTTGGGTATAGTTCAGCATAAACACTTATCGACGGATAAAACTGCAATTTAAAATCTTGCTTCAATACTATCTTAAATCCAGATAAAAGTTCTGTATTTGTTGTAACCAAGTAAATTCTTTATATGGTGTTCTATTTCGGTCTGCATGAATAAAAACTTTTGTTTATCTTTAGATGTTTGTTATATTTTAACTGATAGATATCTTTTTATTTATAAAATATGAAATTTTATTCTTTATTCCAGAGTCTATTGTGGCTGCAACACAGTTGAACAATGTTAATGAGGGTGTAATTTCTGCAGTATCAGAATATATTCAGTAAGTTATTCTTGTAGCTTACAATATTAATAATGTAGAATGATTAAGAGTGGTTTTTTTTTTCTCATTAGCAATTAAAAATTTAATATTTTGTAAGAATGGCATTCAGACTTTTTTTTTCTTTTTCTGATTTTGTAGGCAGTTAAATTCCCGATTACCTGGTTATGTACTTGAAAATGACTTTGTCACGAGCTTCTTTATGCCTTTAACACATACGCGAGCCACGCTTACAAAAGGAAACAGAGGTGCAGACGTTGGACAAAGTGATATTCCTTCAAGAAATCCCAGATTACGCTCTCTTACAATTTACAACTCTCAGATGGCTGATAACTCTTCTGGACACCGTCCTGAGTGCCGACAAAAGGTTACTCACAATTCTGTTCCAAGGAAACTTTCAGAAAATGGGTAAATAAGTTTTCTAAAATGTTTTTTGCCTCTTCATCATTTCAGGATGAAGTTTTTAACTTTAAAAATATCTTTTACTCATGTATCTTTGGTAACACTTATTTGTTAATCTACGTTATCTACTGCAAATCAAATTTAATGTTAATGTGTATTTTTTTAGAATTGTAATAGCAAAAAAATGGTATTACACTTCTTTTGAAATTCTTGTTAAAAAATTGAGATTAACAAATATTAGTTATTTTTTGAAAGTAAAAAAGAATATACTTCTTAAAGGATGTTATACATTTTTGTTTTATATTTAAATATATATATATATATTTCTAATCGTTGTATATTTACTTATTTGTACCTTTACTTATTTCATTTATCTCCAAAATATAGTTTTTTTTATTATCACAGCCCTTAGTACATTTATATATTTCACATTACTGACTTCAGTTTTTAACCCCCCAAAAAAACCTTTGCATTCCCTGTTTTTTAGTGAAAGGGAGATTGATTTTTTTTTTCCCTCTTGGCATCGTTATGTTTCTTCACCCTGTGTGGGTGTGGTGCACTGAGTAGAGTGTCTGCCTCTTATCTCTCACAAGTCTGAGGTTGATGATTCTGTCCCCATGCTGCTATCAATTTTCTAAATTCTATGTTAAATCAGCTTATATATATATTTTAGTTTAATTTTTTTTATTTTAAAGTTGTTTTTAGTGAAGTAATGTTTTGTGTGTTTTTGGCTTTTTTGATTTTTATTTTTTCTGATTGTTTGGGTCTTGTATCATTCTGCTACTTTGCTCTCACAAGTTTTGTCTTTTTAGTGATGTCTTGTCTTGTTTTATGTTATAAAAAAATGCTAAATAAAAAATTTTAAATTTTTGTAAAATACTGAAATATATCTTTTTGTTACTGCTGTTGCTTTTGTTATTTTGTACCAAGTTGCAATTTTTTTTATAGTCCCTGTAATTTTTATTCTGTCTATATTTAATTTTGGAACTTCATATTGCATTCATTGCTATGTATTGTTGATTACCATACCTACTGGTCATAGTCAAGGTTCCAGTTTAATTATCCTTAAATTAGACAACACATTAGTTACTCATAATTTTGTATGAGAACGTACTTACCTCCTTGCTTCCTTGGAAGTCAGAGTGTATTAAATTTTTGTTTGGTTACTTTTGCATTGATGCCTAAATTCATGTTTTGTTCTGTTTCACATTTGGAGGTTGAAGTGAAGACTTTCCACTTCACTAGGTACTTTGTTAAATCCCGATTACCTAGACCATGACCTTTAAATTGAATCTAAGTACAAATTTTTTTAGTAAAATAATACACAAAAAAGTATTTAATTTATCGTTTGATAAACCTTCATGGCTGTAAATATATATACAATCAATGGCTGTATGGTCACTTGCTTATATGGTCAATCTAAGTCCCATCTAACTTAATAGGGAACATGTGTTAAAGTGCACTGCTTATACAGTCATTTTCTTTTTGTTACCAGTTATATGATTAGTTTCATGTTTTAAACTTTTTTTTTTTTTTTTTTTAAGAAAAAGAAGCCAGTGTGAAATTGGTGCAAGCCTTTATTTCCCTCTTTTCCCCCTTTCTTGTTTGTGTAGACTCATCATCGGAGTTTCCCCACCTCTCTGAATTTTCTTTCCCCCTGGAAAACAAACTTGTATATCTGATTATTTTTAAATGCATTGATTATGAATGTACGTATGTACTTGTGTTGTACTTCGATTGGTAAGGTAAGCTAATAAATTTCCCCCCAATAAAATATTTCATTTTTTACTGTAAATTTTATTTCTCTAATCAGTTTTTAAAATGTTCTTAAAAGTATAATTTTTTGTTTATGAGTACTGCATTCTGATAGGTGAATATAATCCTTCCATTATTCAATAGCGTTGTATTGTTCTGCATATACGGTCATCCCGCTTATAGGGTCTGATTTTTCTGGGCCACTGAGCTCGCCATATAATCGATATAGACTGTATATGCCAAAACATAATGTGATACACTTGTCATTGTAGAAGAAATTTCTGGACTACTACATAATAAAAAAGCATTATTCTTCATGTAACTACTGATATAAACTACCTAAAATTCTAATACTTGATATTTACTATGTCTAATTTTTTACAATTACATCATTTTTGTTATTATAACAGCAGCAGTTGTGGGAGAGCATCTCCACTGACTTCTCCATTACAGTCACCTTCATCTTCTCCCTATGCTTCTCCAATCAGCTCTGAAACTAATTCAAGGGCTGCATCGCCATGGAGTCACCTTACTGGGCCTTATATGGAAAGGGGAGCATGTAATCAAATTGCTGATGCTGCTGTTATGGATAAAGTTCTGATTAAGGACCAAATGTTAGAGCAGTGGGATGCTTCGAGAAATTATAAAATAGATGAAGTATGGCTTTTTTTTCTTCTTTTAAGTGTTTACGTACCAGTGTTTCCATGTGCAAATGCACAGTGTAAAATTCAATTTAATAACAAGTTTTACTAAAACTGCATTGTAAAAATGTTAAATTGCAATGAAAGAATGCTTCAGGGGTGATTCTGATCAGAATATTTGTGTGAGCCTGTTCCAAAAATTAAAAAAAAAAAATCCCAAATATTTGAGAAGAATTTTCTGAAAATTAAAAAGTTTTTTTAAAATCATCTTCCGCGTCAGATATAAAAAATATATATAAATAAATTTGGTAGATATTTAGAAAGTTATAGCTTTTCTCACTCTTTTTTTTTTCTGCCACGTCCATAAACCTTTTTTGTACCGAAGAACAGTAATAATGTTATGTAATTTTCTTTTTTAAAGCAATGTTAAAATGTAAATTTATGTATTCAGATTAAGAAACTGAATTTTTGTTTTCTAGATAACTAACACAAACATTGATATATGTGTGTTTGTATTATTTTATACAGAACAACTTATATTTGTAACTCTATAATATGATATATATTAGAATATATTAATATATTGATATTTGGTAAACAATAAATCTTTATTAAAATTCAGATATCATTTAGTTCTAGTTTTAACATCTAGAAATTAACTTTAATATAGCTTTTATTTTAAATTAGTAGCATCTTTTTCTGAAAATTTTGTAGGATGCTCAGAAATTTTTTCTTTACGTAGAATCACCCATGGAATGCTTGCTATATACATGTATTAATAATATTAGAAATGCTGTAGCATACAAAACCTCTTTTCACTCTTTACATAACATTAAATTTTCTGACATATTGGAAGGTCAAATCGTTTTATTTAAATAACATATCATAAACTTTCATTTTAATGATAAAAAAAATTAGGGTAATCTATGGAAAATCTTTATATTTCCATATGTGAATATAAAGAAAAAAAATGTGTTTTTATGTTAAGTCTACACATTCCCAAAAGGATACTCTTAACTTGTTGCATTGCACAATTTAACATCAATATTACTTGTATGTGAACATGTCAAAAATCTCTTTTTCCAGAAATTTCTTTTACTAAATACAGTAGACTCAATTGACCAGGATTATTGGGAAATGGCATTTAACTTTTTGCTCCAAGGCTTACAAGTCTACTACTTGGTACTAAAATTCTACAATTTTTTGCTCTAGGCAACTATAACTACTTTATGGGAAAAAAAAAGCCTAAAAGGAACTATTTTCACTAACTGACAACTTTTTTATAGAACTGATAATTATTTTCCAATATTTAATCAATGCAGTTGCAGTATAGCTACATGGAAAAATAATGAGGATACTTTTCAAAATTTCCACATAAATAGTTTTCCAAAATGCTTCCAGATTTTTTTTTTAATCACCAAAAACTATTACTATACCATAAGATGTAATGTTGGGTTATAATTGTTTTGTTTTTGTGTATAGAAAATACTTGTTAATGTTTTTGAATTGATAAAATGCATGAAAAATAGTAAGTTATGCAAAATTGATGCTCCTGAATACAGTATTTATATGAAAGTTCCTTAGGAATATATTTTAATAACAAAGTAAAGTTTTCATATTCTTTTAACAAAAGGGTGGGATCTAATTTAATTTGGGTAAGTTTCTGTGAACTAGAGGGTTTTTTCCCTCAGAGAGATCCTTAAAAGTGTTGAAAACCTTAAAATAGGTACTTCTAAACTCTTTAAGTTCTCTTTCAAAGGCCAGTATGACCTCGTATTATGGATGTATGTAGCCATTTAGTCATCTCAAAGCAGTAAGTCCCTAATTGTATATCTTCATCTATACTATTTGCCTTTTATATATTATGCATTTATTCTGCAAAGGATGTTACTTGAAAAGGGCAATCTTTTCTTATAATTTTATGTGTTCACAATCTCATTTAGAGGAATTGCTTTCTTTCAGTTACGTGCAATGCCTATAGAAGAACTTGAATCTCTAGGTATTTTAAGAGATGCCTCTAAGATAAAGAAAGTTCTTGATAGAAAAAGGTATGTTTTAAAATTGCTGCACTGTTCTTATAGCCATACTTTTACTAATATTTGTGTGAAACAGCTGTTGTGAATTTAAAAATTATTCTAAACATAGTTAAGTGTCTGCATGTTGTACAGACTTGCAATTCCGTCACTTTTCTCATGGTGTATCACAGAGTCCAACAATGTACTGAACCATATTTCGTTCTTAGCACAAGGGCTATGGTCACTTGACACGACCAAATCGAAACCTTCTGCATTATTTTGCATGCGTGATCTATTTGCATGTGCAGCTCTCGTGGGTTGGCAGATGACCTTGGGTAAGTACATTATTGAATCGTTGGTTGAACAGCTACTGGTAGGAGGGAAAACTTGGCAAGCACAATGATGTAAAAATACATCACTCCTCGGCTGTTCGGATCCACCTTTCTTTTCAAGTACCATCACCCTGTGGGGCTATTTCGAACCTTGCCTGGATTTCCCATTGATCTAGTTTCCGGTTCTTTCTGTTGTTAAAAAAAGAAAATCAAATTAATAAGAAATATTTTAATAAAAGGCCAAAAATGTGATGCTCTAATCTTATTTTTCTTATTAAAGTGTAATTAGTCATGGTTTCCGGAATTTAGTGATTTTTAAAAAATCGTAAAGAAGTTCCTAAAATGTACATTTGTACTTGTACTGAAATACACATTTAATACATTAAAATAACTTGCGTCAAAGCACTCATTTCTCTTTTACTTTTACTTCACAATTTTTGTTTAGATACTCTAATTTAGCTATGTACATATTTCAAAACATCATTAATATATGCAGAAAATTGTGATTAAATCTAATTTGTAGATTTTCTTGAATAAAAAGCAATGTTGAGTTGTGTTAAACAAAATTTTTAACCTTTTTGTATTTGACACTAAAATCATGTCTTGCATGAATCATTTGATTTAGAGTTAAAATAAGCAGAAAAATCTTAATAATAGCATCTGTAATCAAGAGAAAAAAAAAAACGCCTTTTTTTTTTTTTTTTTTCTTCCCAATGTTTAGTAACTTTTTAGTCATTTATTTTGTATTAGCATATAACCCGTCATAAGACGGGATTAGTAAAATTTTTAATTTTCCAGAATTGTAAAGAACCCTATAAAGCAGGTAATTTTTTTTTTTTTTTTTGCTAAGAATTATTTTTCAACAAAAATAATCTATTAAAATTATAACATATGTACTTAATCTATTATTTAAGTCAAATAAAAAAGAAAATTATTTATGTAATATCTAAGTTTAGTGATAAAAGTGTGAAAATAATGCAGAAAATATTTAAATAATTTAAAATAAGAAATGATTAAATGAGATGATTAAAGGAATAAAGTCATAATGCTAGAAAAAATTGTTATTTTTTTTGCTATTTATAATGTGATAAATTGATAAATTTAATCGCTTGCTCTTAAAATGGGGCTCGATATAATGGCATTAAACGATCGAAAAGGGGACGGGGTGGATTTCGAACATGTTAAAGAGGACAGTATTTTTTGCTGTGATACGAAGCTTATTCATACCAATTTACTTCAGAAGTAATCGGATCTATAGTTTAGGAAAAGATAAACTGGACTTGCTATTATTATATAGGGGATATTATTTGTCACTTTTCTCACCTTTTTAAGACTACCTCAGCAGTTGCAAGCCTGGTTGTATAAAATGCCTGTCTTTATGAAAAGTTACCGTTATTCTAAAAATTTGATAGTTGTGTTTAATTTTTTATCTTAATTCTTTCTTATATTTTTCTTTACATATGACAAACATTTCTTCAATAAAATTAACTTTGAGATATTAATTACTAGAATTTTTTTAGTCTATTTTGGAACAATTTCTATCTAAAATAATGAGTTTATAATGTAATAGTAAATAATTTCTTGGGGAAGAAGTGTCTATATGTGTAGATGAGTAGTTTACATAATTTTTTTTTCTATATTTGCCAATTCATTAATTTTTTTTTTTTTAATCTTTAGCCCACCTAATGGAATAATTAATACATGCATTTCCAAAACTTCAAATCCTGCTAAATCTGGTTTGCTAATGCAACAACCAGCAAGTAATGACAGTTCTCCAGTGTGTTCAGAATACTCAAGTCCTCCCCAGAGTCCGTCTCCTGCTGAGGCCTGCAATCAAAGTAGCTCTTTGAGTTCTAGTAACGAGGAAAATATTGATAAAAGTAACTACATTATACAATATTATTTTGTTATGTCAAGATTTGTTTGTTCGTACTTAAACATCTGTATTAAAAAACTGTGCATACTAGCTATTTGAAATATATGAATTAATTTTCTTGCAAAGTTGAAAAAAAAATCGTGATTTTTTTTTTTTTAAATCAGATTTATTTGATTTTTTTTTTTCTGAATTCTAATTTAAATTGTTGTGTTTTTATATTTTTTGTAATATACATAGAATAGATTGTTTTAAGTAACAACTTATCTATTTAGTATATTCTACGCACTGATTACCTAAAATTAAATACATAAATTTTAATCTAAATACATTTCATTATTTTGTAATTGGATGGTGCAAACTAAATAAGATGTCAATTTAAAGAACAAATTAAATATTCATTTAATGCAAATTATTTATTAAAAAACAAAAAATCATAATTATTTTAATATTTTTTAAGCAATGAATTATGGATTTAACTGTTTCAATGAAAACACTAGTTTTGGTGCTTTATCCACTCCTAATTTGTTATGAAGGCTAGAATGAACAGCACCAAAAGGCCAAAAACTTTCTATTCTAGCAGATGATACCAAGGCTGTTGTTATTTGGTAGATAAACTAGATTTCAAGTTCTGTAATACTCCCATTACATAAAATGAATTCCACTAGTCATTGTACTTACCCCTACATTATTTATTTTTACATTATTTTCTGATAACAACCCCTAAATTGTTGGAAAACATACTATTTACGCTTATTTACTTATTGGTATTTCTGTGCTGACTGATTCCCAATTCTTCTGTCTTCGGAATATAGGTTTTAAGAGAAGTGGAAAAAAAATGATTTAAATTAATAATTTTTGAAAAAATCAACTGATTTATATCATGCCAACCCTGTTTTCTTGTACTCTTAAATAGATCCCAACTATTAGAGGTTAAACAGCTTATCAAAAGTATTAATTTCTTTTTACTATGAATAGTTCACTATTGTAGTTATAGGTTATAGTGAATCCAACTTCTCTATTGTGTACCAACATTTATAATTGAAAACTTAAAAATGTACAGAAACTTGTTTCAAATTTAGTATTATACTGAGAATTTGTTTTTTAGTTCCCTGGTCATCAATATTTTTGATTTGTTTTATGTTAGTATGATGTTTATAAAGTATTGACCTGTAATATTTAATGCCTATAAAGTAATTCATTTAAAACAAAAATTATTTTGTATTTTTGAATTTGCAACAAAATATTTAAAGACATTCATGCATTGGCTTTAAATCCATATTGCAATATCATTTTTTTAAAAATTAACTGTTTTCCTGTTTCATTACTTTACTGATATTCTATTCTATTTTAATTGAAGGAACTACCAAAGCTCTACCAGATTTGATCAAAGTTGAAGAATCAGATCCATCTCAAGCTGTGCACGAGTCAAATTTCAAACGGACAGATGATGATGCTATCTCATTAAAAGGCAGTTTAAATCGTTCAACAATATCAGTTATTCCCTTTCCTTCTCATTATAGCTCTATGATTTCTCATCAGATGCCACCTCCGCAGAATATGAAGCCTGCTTATCTCCCCATCCCTTGTAGAACCAATAATGCACCACAACATATGAGTCCTGGTGCTGTTGTTTTTGATAATCAGTTTTCAAGGGTACCCTTGCCAAGTGCACTTACTTTTTTGCAAGGACCACCTCGATCCCATGCTGTTACTCCTGACAGAGTGTTATCAACTCCGAGTATCCCCATTTCAACAGTTTCCCCCTTCCCTGTTGTAACATCTGGATGTGCAACTGTACCAAGTGCTACCTGTTGTATAACAACCCATAAGAGTAGTAACGTAACTGTGGTTACCAACTCGGCTGCTTCTAGTAACAGGCATACACAGAAAAATCCTTCCACTGACATTGTCAAGCCTGTACAGCAGCCTGGAGAGACTGCATATGCGTCTGCATTCATGTTGTCTTCAACAGCACAGTTGACACCTGCGTCTTGCTCCTGCTTTACAACAAACTCTGCCAGACCGTCCCCAGCTCCCTCACCATCAATGTCCCCTGGTGCAACACCACAGCCATCTGCTGTGCCAGTTTCTCTGCCTTACCTTGGAATGCCATATGTGTTTCATCATTCCATTCCATTCCTACAAGCACAAGCTCCTGCAAATGGTTTTGTGCCACAACCTGGACAGAGTTTCAGTTATGCCTTACCAAATGGACTGACTGCTATACCTCCGGAGCTTATGTACCCTGGACAGACATTTGCTTTACAGTCATCTTCAACTCAGGGGAATCCCGGACAAGTTGCTTCACCCGTGTCTCAATGTTATGGTGCATTTCCTCAGACTGCTCCAGTACCGTTAAAACTTATTTCCTGTTTTAATTGTGGTAAAGTAGGTCATCGGGGAACTGATTGTAAAGAACAAACAATGGATGACATAAACAAACAAGGTTAGTTTTTTTTTTTTTTTTTTTTTTTTTTTTTTTTTTTTTTTTTTTTTAAACCTTCTACAGTAATAAATAAAATATGTGATGCTATTTAACAGTTACCCTAATACCTTGACAATAAGATATTTCTCATTTATAGAACTTTAACCACTGATGTTTCCTTAATTTTTTTAATCAAAATGGTTTGGTAAAAAAGTTTCAGTATCCATAATTTTAATATTTAGGTTTATTTCATCTATTATTAGTTTCAGTATTAACACTTAATATTTTGTCAAATTTATTACTTGTGTGAAAGATTGAATTTATATCCATTTTTCATGAAGGATATTTTCTTAAACAATGTTGCATCAACTTTTTATAAAAAAAAATTTCCACTAAACTATTTTCATAAGAGGTAATGATTAAATTCTGAACCCAGTTGTATCTTTATTAGATGTTACAATAATTATAATATATAGGTGACCTAACTTTTTGATTAGCTCTGTTGTGTTTTTTCCCAAATGTATAACAGTGTAAACTGTCCTCTAAAGGTACTTTTTGTTTTTGAAGACCTTAACACCTGCTTTAGTTTACATTATTTAACTTGTACAATTTTATTATTTTTTTAATCCCAGTACTTAAACTTATTTTTTCTTTTATGGTTATGAAACTCCCAGTCCATTATGTGTGTATAAAGCTTGTGCAAAGTAAATCTTGTTTTGTAAAAAAGCAAACCATCATTGGTATGTGGTATTGCTTAAATCTCAACTGAGGATAAAACATATAGCTTTATTTGTCAAAGCTTGCTTAGTCTGATGTATAAAAATGTTCCTCTTCCCCCCCCCATACCTCTAAAATAAAATGCTTAGAATAATTTGGGACATTCAAAACATTTAGTTTACATACCAGGAAAATGCATGTTTTTAATAAATGAACTTGGGAAGGAAAAAAGCAATAAATTGGCTAAGAATGATAGAAAAACGTCTCAAAACCTTCTATTTATGACAAGACATTAAAGTGCAAATAGAATTTCACCTTCATTCTACTTTGGCTCTAAATTTCTCTTTGAGACAAGATGATTCAGCAATACAATAGAGCCTAAAATCCTGAATTATCTGTACCTCGGCTATTTCTAGTTGAGGACTTTTGCAGTCATCTTTTTTTTTTTTTATGTAAGAAAAGCTATTTTAAATCATAAAATTTATAATTGATTTAAAAAAAAATTGTTAGACAGGAAATATTTAGATTTTAAAGCTTTCTATTGTATCATGAGTTCATAATTCTTTTTTCTTTCTATCAAAAATGTTTATGAAATCTTTCCTTATTTTCTGTATAGTATTTAAGTAATGCCCCGTCCTCTTCTGAGAAAGGAAAATCTCAGATATTTTTTTACTAAGAATTCAGTGTTTAATATCTTGTTAGTAATATATGTGTTGTTTTCCTTTCAGGTAAATTCCAGTTAAACTACACACCAATACCAAAGATTCCTGATGGTCATGAGTAGATTTGTTTTGAGAACTTTTAGTTGATTCTTTTGTCTTTGTTATAATTTAGCTTATCATATGCATAAGTGCAGATTGTTACATGAGCAGTCCTCATATCATTTTGGTTGCATTAGTGAAGTCAAAGGGTGTTTGGCTAAATTTTATATTAGCTGAGCTTCTATTAAGTGCCATCATCATCATCACATCTCTAAAATGAAAAATTGAAACTATGCAAAGTGTAAATGTATAAGTATATCTGCACTTATGCTTCTGTTGTCCAGTGTAAAGAATTGCCTTGATCATTCTCCGAGTATTAAGCAAATCTAAACTGATGTGAGGTATTGATTCTAGTCTTTAGACACTTAAGGTTTGAAAATACAGTGTATGTGTTAGAATTTAAACTTGACAGGAATGTGTGCAGAGCAACTTTATGAAAAAAAAAAAACATTATTATTTGTAAATACTTTTTTTTTTTTTTTTGTTTACTTAATGTTTGCTGTGTTTTGTGATTTTCGAAAACTGTGTTTAACATGGTATTTTATTTTGCAACTCATTTATGTTTACCAAAGCAAGTGTTGATTCAAATGATTTATTTATTTTGAATGTGTAATTTATATAATTTTGACACTTTTAAGGCTACAAGCTTGTGTAGAAATTATCTCTGCTGCTTTATAGGTATATATATATTTATTTATTAAAGCTTGCTCTTGACTAAGTCTCTGTGGTTATAATTTTATAAAATGAATTTATATTGATTGTTTTTGTTATGTAAAAAGAAATTTTAAATGTAGAATTTTTTTGCTTATTGTTATTAAAGTTGTTTTATAAGAATTGAAATGACAAAGTTGAATCCATGAAATTTTAAAAGAAAAAAATATTGTTTTAGAATGTTTATTCTTGTAATCATTTGCATTATAATTTTGTTTTTGTCATGGTTAAAGTGGTTTTTATTATTTTTTTATTCAGTCTTTCACGAAAGAATTTTTTCATTCTTTTTAATCCTTTAGAAGAATCTAACAAATTTTTTTAAATTTATGTATTGTCTTAATTTTTTAAAAAAATATTTTAGTTTTCTTTTGTGTACATGTATAAGTGCATTCTGGAGCTTAGACCATAATCCAAATTCCTCCTATTAAATATTGGTGTATTTTTAGCAATAAGATTGAAGGGTAGCAATAATGTTAGATTATATTGTTCATAATATAATGCAAGCAGTTGTGATCTTATTATTCAAACTGTTAAATCTATGCAAGAACATTATATATAAATATATCTATATTTAAACGAAAAAATTTGCATTTCACGGAGTTGTGTGTGTGTGTGCTCAATGGTTTACTTTTAGAACTGATTTTAGCTAATACTCTATACTTGATTGCTTGTATAAACTATGTTTAATGAATGTCTCACACACACTTGTAAAAGAGGGGGGATGTAAATATGTAATTGCTTAAGATACTTTTAAATTATGAATTGTATATAAAGTTTTCTTGCATGTTTGAATGTTTGCATATGTTTTTGAAGGATGACAGATAAACCTTAGTTGCCAAATTTGAAATTGAATATATTTCTAGGAATGCCTGTGCTGATGTATATGAGACTTTATAATTATTTTAAGAATTGAACAGATGAAATGTTTTATGTAATTATTAAACAATCATTGAAATAAAGATATTTGAACAAAATTTGGTTTGTCTAATTTCTTACTGCTAACAATTTTTTCCCAATACAGGGTTCTTGCATTTATTCATGCATTCACCAGTACAATAGGTTGAACAATAGCAGGCCTGCGATTCTGTCACTTTTCTCACCTTTAGTCACTTTTTTTTACAATTGATCACTTTTTTCATGGTGTATCACAGCAAAAGTCTGTTGTTGAAAAAAGAAAATCTGAATTAACAAAATATTTTAATAAAAGACCAAAAATGGGATGCTCTAATCTTATTTTTCTTATTAAAATGGAATTAGTCATACGATTTCGAGAATTTAGTGATTTTAAAAAGTTGTAAAGAAGTTCCTGAATTCAACATTTGTACTGCAATGTACATTTAATACATTAAAGTAATTTACGTCAAAGCACACGTTTCTCTTTTTCTTTTTCTTCACAATTTTTGTTTAGATACTCTAATCTAGCTATGTACTTATTTCAAAACATCTTTAATATATACAAAAAATTGTGATTATAAAATTAATGTATTGTATGTGTTCAAATCCAATTTATAGATTTTCTTGAATAAAAAGCGATGTGGAGTTGTGTTAAACAAAATTTTTTGTTTAACACAAACAAAAACCTTTTTTGTATTTGGCGCTAAAATCATGTCTTGCATGAATCATTTGATTTAGAGTTAAATAGAAAAATCTTAATAGCATCTGTAATCAAGAGGAGAAAAAAATTTTTTTTTTTCAATGTTTAGTCACTTATTCTGTATTATTTGTCACTTTTCTCATCTTTTTTGAAGTACCTTAGTAGTTGCAAGCCTGCAATAGGCAAATAGTTACGGTGCTGATCTTCAGTACTGGAGTTTGTGGGTTTGAAAATCACTGGGGCATGGATGTTCATAGCCATTTAGAATCGACTTTAAAACATCAGGTCTCAGTCTCATTAGCCCTCATGTTGCAAAAAAGTAGACCGTATCACTCCAAACCAAACCATCAGTACAATATTACATGTTTTGTTGGTCATTTCTTTAAATAAGCACCAATGTCAACAATACTCCCTATAAAGAAACATCTCAAATGACAACCAAGCTTTATATGAGATTAGAACCCTCAGCACCTCCATTTGGTAGGTGAATGATCTTAACCACCAAGCTGCCTAACAGTTGTCTTAATAAAAACATTCATTGAATTGGGTCTAACCAAAAGGCGTGTCACTTTCTGATATCTTTCCCCTCCCCTTCCCTAGAACTTACTGTAGTGTAACTTATTCAACAACTAAAATCATCTTTTATCACTCATTTCCATGGACTGAATTTTGATGAAATTTTCCTTTTGGGACAGTTTTGCAGTTAAAGGTCATTCTTGAAGATTTGTTTAGTACAGACTTTCAATACATTTAGGATGGTACTACTGGTTTCCTCAACACAAAAAAACTGCATCTAGTGTTTGCATTCAGTGATTATTTATGACAATTTTATGGCCAGTGTGCAAATATGGCCTTTTAGTAAGAGTTGCGTCTTGTACACATGCGTTGCAAAAAATTGACCATAGCACTTGAAACCAACATTTGGGAGGGGGGATGGAAATGAATTTACTGTAATACTAATACATTTATAATATTTTTTTTTACTTCAGTGACAAAAGGATCATTTTATCATTGTCATTACTGAGAACTGACATTTTTCTTACACAATTTAACACTTTTAGATAATTTCTTAAAGATGTTTAGGACATACTTCTAGTATAAATCTTTTTAAATTTGGAATCCTCCCCCTTGTGACTCAACTTTTTAAACCTGTTACTTCATTTTCTCAGTATTCAAATTCAGTTTTGTAATAATTAGCCATATGACACCTTGAGCAACAAAACTCTTTATAGTTTATTATAAGATTTAATTCATCCACTTCCAGCAGAAGTATGTATGGACTAAATTTTTCCCAGCCTATAATATTCTTTTTCTATTACCATTCAATTTAAAGTGCTGAAGTAAGAAATATTTACTGTCATTCAGTGATATTTGTAACATACTGATTAAGTTTATTTTTTGAGAATGGAGTTAGTTGAGTGTTGCATTGTTTGCGTAGATGATTAAACTATTTCAAAATTGATTTTTAACTTTTTGTTCCTCAACAACTCTGATTTGAAAATATTTTACTCAGATGTTTGAATGCATTATTTCAATTATGCAAAAAAATTAAAACTAAGCACACAAAATAAAAATTACTTTTAAAAGAGTGTGGTTTTCCTTCTAATGCCCTAAAACAAGTCAAGTAAGTGAAACAGAGGATACAGGAATTAAGGTGAAGGGCTGTGAATTTTGTTTGAGGAACACCACTAGCAAGATAAAATCTTGGAGGACATAGCAAACACAAACCTATTTTACATGATAGAGCTGCCCTTAATAAACATGGTAGATCTATGGCTGCCTCAAATCCACAACCCTCTGGTTATGAGCTTGATTCCTTTCCGAACTGGGCTAATCCAGCTCACAAAATTATACCTGCAACAAACAAATTGCATATTATACCCTCGTAAATATACTTTATATTCGGTTTAAATTATCAGCTTATACATGGAAATATACGGTAATCTGACCCTTTTAAATATAGTAAATTTTCTTGCTTGAAAAGGATATTTTAATGCAAGAAATTAAATTTATTGTGAAAATACTTAAAATTTAAGTATTTCAAAGTTTATATTTCAGAAATAATCATTTGAAACTAATCAAATGATAAATGAAAATTTGGTATTGACATGTATTAGACATTCTACAAACAAATGGTATTTATTACAAGGTTGTAGTTTAGTAACAATCAATATTAAAGCTCTCCAAGAAAATGGCATTTACTTTTTGGGTTGGTTGGAGAGATCTACGGCTCAATGATACAAAAAGTGAAACAGTAGATAATTTTAATGAGCTCTAGTGTTAAAAAAATTCCTTAGTACTCAAAACTAAATTAAAAATATTCTTTTATAATAAAAGATAATCATTCTGAAGAAATTTGATCACTCCAATGTTATACATAGCTATCTATAATTATCTTTTGTTAATGTAATTTAAAAATTTCTTTAATTGCATGAAAAAAATTTATTTTCTGTTGTATAGTCTGTACAACAGTACTTGAGTAAAATAGCTATCATAGAGGTAACTTGTAAATTGCATTTAAATCTGTGGTTTTGATGAAAAAATAATTCATTTATGCATATTTAAGCAGAAGTCAAAATTTAAAAGATTACTGAAAAAATAAACTAAGGCATCATCAGAAACTTGATAAAACTCAGAATTTTTTATTTAAAAAAAAAACTTATAAGCTCTGAGCTGTTTATAAAATACTCAAAAGGGCTAGAGCTTATTTTCTTTTCACTAAAACAATTTAAAAAGAGCTTCTCTTAAACTCTTAAATAGAAATGTAGGACGGTTTTGTTTTATATTTTCCTACAGTTTTATTCTTTTATTTCTTATTAAAGTCTTATTTGATGAAAAGCGAGTTGATTAGGTGAGATAATCTCCTCTTTTTTAGATGTTCCTTCAAATTAAAATAATACTTCGTGCTCTGTAACCACTGTAGCCAAATGTTGGGTCGCAAGCCATATGAAGCTCTTCAGAAGTTTATTGCCGCTCAACTAATAAATGAAAAATATTTGTTGTTTTAAATTTCTTGAATCTCTCTTTACTTTACTTTGAATTGAATCTCTTTCAATTTCTTGTATAAATACATATAACCATGTAAGCCAAGTAGGGATGTCAGTCATGTGCGTATTTAAATCAGGGATTCGACCCTGAACTGAACCGAAAAAAAAAAACCTTTATTTTGGTTTGAACATAAACCAGATCTGAACCGAAAATAAATAAATAAATACACCCGTTTATTTCGGTTCGATACAAGTTCAGTCATTTTGTTCCCGTAACCAACTGTAATGAACTTTACTCCTTTATTCCTTCCTATTCTTTCCTTATATCTGCGTACCTCATATTTAATCTTATGATATTAATAATAATCGTATGATATTAATTTACTGGTAATGTACAATACCTGTGTATACATTTTTGAAAACCTTTTGTCCGATAGCACATTTTTCTATTTTCATTCAAAAACTTATCCATGTTTATAATCTATAGCATAATAATTAAATTAAATAAAATACACCAAAGCTTTTATTATTTTAAGAGTTTTATAAAGATTTATTTTTACGCAGTTTGATATAACTCGATTAAAATCGCCAATAAATGAGCTTCTCCGATTCCAATCGATACAAACAACTAAAATTCGAATAAAATTTTGTAAACATTTGAACACATGTAAAGGAAATCATTGAAATCGCATGACAAGCAATTAATTAAAATTCGACAAAAAATGTATTGTAAATATACATGAAACACACTTAAATGAAAATATCTAAGTTTTAATTCGTCAGTAAATTATTAATGCTGAATATTACTTATTTTAAAGATGCTTATTTCAAAAGAATGCTTTCTTTTGGTTCGTAACCGATCTGTATGTTTGAAAAGACTCCTATTTATCAGTGTTTGTTCAAAATTTAATTGGTTCATTGATAGAAATCTTCTAAATTGCACAGTTTATCCAATGCAGGTTAGTGCTGTGTAAAAAGTTTCTTGTTGTTACATATTAGTGGTTTTATTCTTTTACCAGCTGATTCAACTATTTAGTCACGAAATGTCATTTTTTACGTAATCACAAGTAAGAAAGAGCTGAAAGCGTGTTTTTCTGAAAAGGATGAACTTCCCTCCTGCCTCCCCCATTTTTGGTTTATGACTTACAGTTTTAAACAATAATTTCTAGCTAATTTTCTCAACTCACTTTTTCATATCGCATAATACGAAAAAGTATTACTGTTTTGAAGGTTTATTAAAAGTAGAATTTCTGGATAGACAAAAATTCTCTCCATATAGAATAAAAATTATATTCATGTTGCATTATTCTGTTATTACTTTTAGATGCAATTTTCCTTCACTGAATTTTTCTCTATGTAAATTTTCCAGATTTTTCAGTAAAATTAATACTTAAGGAAAAAAAGATATGCATATCAAAGTTAGAGACTAATTTTTTATAAACTCAACCATATCCGTAAAAAAAAAAAAGTCTTACTCTATTCTGTTTTGCGAAAAATATATTCCTTTTCCTTTTATGATTATTTTCTTTCTGATACAGTGATTACAAGAAGTTTTAATATATACAACACATAGTTGAACATTGAGTTATAGGTTATTTAATATTTGAGCCAAATTCTTTGAAAATAAGTCCATTTTTGACAAAAAATTAGTTAATGATAATAGTGAATACAATGTGCTATGAGCTTTTTAACTATAAACTGTTCCTAAAAAAATACTTCAAAAATTTCATCATTTTTTCAATATAAATTTATATAGCTAATGAAATTTCAATATTTAGTTAAAAAATATACAATTATAGTACATGCTTTTAACTCTTTGCTTGTCTTCTACATCATATATAATATATAAATCTAATGTTTTATATACTTTTATACCACATGGAATACTCAATAAACTATATTTAATTTTTAAGCTTTTATATATTTTACATCATTGTGTATCACTTGTGATATAAATACATATATAGCATATGTGATGTACAGGACAGGTAAAGAGTTAACTGATACTTGAAAAACGATCACATTATAAACTTAAATCAATTTAATATTTTAAAAACATAAAATGAGTGCATTAGCATATACGAATATTTTTTATACCATCCAAATATAAATCCTTAATTATCTCTATATAATATAAAATGAACTTTCACTTGTTTCAAAGAAAGCAGGTCATATATCCTTTATCAGGCTGTGTTACATAGAGTTGAATTCAAAGTGGCCTATTCTAAATAAAAATTCTCACTAGACTATTAATAGAGTAGTTGATATTGCATTCTGTTTAACAGATTAAATATGTACATTTATGCTGAAGTATACAGTATAACTACATTTGGACTGAACATGTGGGTGCCTCCTGCCATATGGGTGATAAAGCGCCAAGTATGGCAACTATTATACATTTATTATTTACTCCTAATATTATTTACTCTTCTCTTCGTGTCATTTTTAAAATTTTTGTTCATTTCAGGGCAGGCTCTCTTTATGCAATCTTTTAATAAGTATGAAATGCTCCTATTTCTCATCGTGTTGTTAAAAAAAATGTTCAATGCTATAAATTCCAAATGAGTCTTTATATGTAATAAGTACTAACCTTTTAATGTTCTTTGAAAATTTGAGCTATATCTGTCCGACAGTTTGTTATTTACTTATTATTGGTTTTATATCATATAAAATGAAATTTTTAATTGTTTTGTTCCTAAAGATCAGGAATTATTTTGCGAATCTCAAAAAAAGAAAAAGATTGTTTAATGTTTCAAAATTAACTTCCCTTAATTACATTAAATGTTTACAAGCAATATTTATAAGAATTCAAGTATAACTTAACTCTTAATTTCCCCCTTTTGTTGGCATTAATTGTATCATTATTATATATTTTTCTTTTTCCATAGCTTACTATAAGTATAGCTACGTTATTTCTGTCGAAAATCTGTTCCTGCTCATAACACAGCCTTCAGGTTACTTCACGTGAAAGGGTTGGTGCCATTTAAAAATAGCCAAAAATAGAATGGGGCACCTAGTTCTTCAGTAGTACCGAACTAGGAGTATGTTTTGATTCTTATTTGGTTTTAATGTATTTTAGTAAATTCAACTTACTTTTAGGGAAAAAATATGGTGATTTGTACAAGAAAATTTTAGTTTTCTCTTCTAAACTTTCCCTGTATTGTCACATAAAGATATTACTGATTATATATGGCTAAAAAGTATGTGGGTTAACTCTTGTTAGCACTTTAATTTTTTTTCTAGGAAAAGTATCATAAGAATTAACATGTGGTTATAACATCATAATAAAAATAGTTGATCTAACTAATGTTTTACAGCTTATAAATTTATCTCTGTAATTCTTGTAGAATTTTAGCTTTTGAATTTTAAAATATTGTATGATTATATGTGTAATTTTCTTTACAGTATTATAGAATTTTTAAATGTTAAATTATAGAATAGGCAATTTTTGTCTAATTGTGTTAAACTTAATAAGCATGTTTTGTTATTCTATTCATTTTTGCAATTTTTTACAGCATTTCTTTATATTTTCCAATCATGCTAAATTCTTATTGAAAACTGAATGACAAATGATCTTTGTGGTCATACCAAAATATTGCAACAATGTGCTAACTTAATTTTGTTCTTACTGTATATGCAGGGCCTGATTGTTGCACGGGCATGTGCTCTGGTCACGAAAATTTTAGGGGACACGGAAATTTAGTCAAGTGCTTGAAACGCATTAAGTGGGGAAAAATTACAAACTTATGCTACCATCGTTAAGTTTTAATAAATTATTGTACGAGGTAATTGTGTTTGTCATGAACTTATTGTTTTCTATTTAACTTTAATTTTACTGTTATTTACCTGATAATTAATTCCCTCAACAAACCTGGTGCTCTTTTTATCCTATGGGTTATTGCATATTTTTTAAGACAGATTATTAGCAACGTACCACTATAAACCATTAAATCATCTCACCCATTTAAATTATTTTTAACTCTATTATTATTTATTTTCTGCACCACAAAGCTTGTGAGTATGACAAGGTAAAAATAAAAAAAAGTGGGTCACTCTAGGTCTTTAAAAGTCCTTCATTTTTAGCATGGCTAAACAGAGATGATAGTGACTACATAAAATAAAATTTTGGTGTGTTTAATTTTGAATATTACATTAATGCTAATTTCTTAAATATGTTTGCTAATTCAATGTTATAATTTTTATATGACTGTAATGATGATAATAACTTGCTGCTATAAATTTGCATGGGGGTGGAGGGCACAAAAATTAGATTGTGCCCTGGGCACAAAAGTATCTTAGTCAGGCCCTGTGTATATCTATTATACAACCAAATATTATAAAATTATATTGGAATATTTTTTTTTTATAAAATTGGATAAACAATCAAAGTGGAATATTTTTTTTTATAAATTGGTACTTCTTACCAATTGGGTCTGACATACAGGCAGTTGTGAACACATTCTTTCTTGGGTGGGATTTTAGGCAAAAGCGTGGCTAGCAGAAAAATTTTTGTATATAATGTGCCTGTTATTTTGTCCAGTTATAATATAATTCAGGTGTGTATTATAATTTTGCAAAACATAATAGAAGCATCAAAATATAATATAAGTGTAAGTTGAGGTATTATTTTTAGGTTAAAAAATTAAAAATTGATGAACATTTTTTTAGTTGTTTGATATGAGGGAGGGGTTTGAAGTATGCCATTGCAAACAGACATATCGTTTTTTAAAATACATATATCAAATTTCATCTCATTGATGTTTTGAGTTACTATGTTTGCACTTAATAAAAACATAGACATGTAGATTTACAAACATTTTCAAAAATAGTTTTTATCAGACTACAATATTTGGACTTATTATAAGTAAGTTTAAAAACTTCTCCAATCTTTGATATTCCTGTAATAGAAAATTTATTACAAATTTATTAATATTTATACATGCTGAACTTTTGAGAATTATAATATGTTATTAACTATTAAAGTGCATTTAAGCTTTTATTATATTATTTTTGAATTAATATAAGGTTCTTAATAAGGAAAACATCATATTTGTATTTAGATACTGTTAAGTTGTGTTGTATAATTGTGATTTTTTTTTCCTTTATATGTCCCTAATACATTTTCCTAATATTTTAGATTCGTTTTTTTGTAACTTCAAAATGTGCTAAGAATTTGCACACAGGTAAAGGATGGAAGAGTTTAGTCCGTGATGGTCAAAAAGAAGATTTTATGCCATTTAAGCCTCCAGTTTCTTGTGAAGAAGGAACTGGTGCAGTCCCTCATTTAAATCTTATGAAGAAATTGCAAGAATGTAATACTGTATGTATAAACTTTGGTGAATTTAATTAATCTAATTATTTGATAATTTATACAGAACAATTGTGCTATTCTGTCTTTCTTTCTTTTAACCTCTTCATGCTCGGGTTATTTTTGCAAGAATGTAACTAAAAACATTGCATTTTTTATTCTACATTTGGTTTGGTTTGGTTTTGGAGCACTATGGTATATTTTTTGCAACATGAGGGCTAAGGAGACCGGAACCTATTCCTTAAAGCCAATTCCAAACGGCTACGAACATACATGCCATAGTGGGATTCGAACCCATGAACTCCGGTTCCAAAGGCCAGCACTCTAACCATTCGGCCATTGTTCAGCTATTTTACATTTGAAATGTACTAAATATAAAAATGGGTAAAAACAAAGGGAAATAAAATTTAAAAATAATTATTAAATATTACTAATATAAATTATAATAAGCGAAAACATTATAAAGAATTAATAACTTGCTTTAGTATGATAAATTTCAAAACAGGGCTCTAAACATAAACCAATACCACAATTTTCACATCAATATCGACTTTTCCTTAGAACACTTCAAAATCAAATATTTTATCAATATACATTGTAGCGTACTGGGGTTCTAAGTGAGCCCAGAAAAAGGATAGCGGAGGCCTATGTGCAGACTATGATATTTATTAAGAAACACAATATTGAAGTTATGCTAAATACAGATGAAAATGATGGATATCTACAATGAAAAAAAAATGATCGATGCAGGAATCAGCTTCCTAAGAGAAAAAAGGGTGGGGGAGGACACTCTCAGTCGCTCCCTCGAAGTCTGGGCCGATGAGTTCACACCACTCGATCGGTCAAAAATCCTCCCTGAGCCTCGAACTCTGCTCTTCTTATATAGTCGTCTGCCCGCAAGAATGTCCGTCTCAGCTGATCGGACAGATGGTTCATGACGTGTTAGGGAAAACGCGTGTCGGCTGTCTCGCCAGCAGGTGCCATTGAAGCTTGCAGTAATCGAGAGCAATCTCGCATTGTCCTTAGACAGCCCTTGGCGAACAAGATAAGAAAGTATTGTGGCTTGTAGTATTGTTGCAATGTAGAGGACTTGCTGTAGTGTGAGAGTCTTTCTTCGGGATGCCATTGAAACGAACACTGGAAACAGTTTGCTAGCATCCCAATGAATGTCTCAGACAGAATGATTTGAGATGGTCTTCGATGTCAACAATCCTCCATTCAGCATCCCATTATATGCTAAACAACGGCCTTTCACTATGTAAAGAAGAGTCCAGTTCGAAAGTTCACAAAAGGCACGTTTGCTGTTCTTATACATCATGCCGTCTTTTCTTGAGGTTTTAGTTAAGTCTGTATCAGAATTTAATGTAACGAGAATTCGTTACAACATATACATATATAAATTAAAAAAAAGTGTTTTTCAGAAATTTTGAAGGAGTAAAAATGTTGGGCATAATTACTTACAAAAGGTTTTGCAATGTTTTACAATAGTATATAACAAAGAAAACAATATACAGTAGTTCGAACAAATATTCAACAGTGTGGATCGTTCAGCTCTTGTGCAAACTAAGAACAAATTGAAACTGTTAAGCAGTGCTCAGATTGATGCAATTTGGAATGCACAACTTGCTCAATCATTGCTCCTTCTGAAGCATTAAGTGGTTAAGGAGAAGCAGGTATCAGTGATTGACATGAATGGCCAAACAACTCATGTCACAAGTTGGGTAGTAATGGGTTGGGAAGACAGTCTTTTCACTTAGGCATTCATAGCATCAGCAATAGAATTAAAAAAAATTAAAAGAAATTTTTCATGAAAATACAAATTTTTGATGAGCTAAACAGTTTAAAAAGCAGCTTCACAGGTTCCCTAAAGTTTCCATGTACTATGGTACTGGTATCCCCCAAAGCAACAGCTGGGATATTAATCATATAGAGTAATGGTGTGTAGAACTACACACTATTACCAACATAGCCAGTGATGTTTTATAAAAGTTAACTTATAAAAAATTATTTTGCTTTGATATTCTTCTGCATTCATTTTGAAAATTATTTTGGCCATATTAAAAAAATAAAACACCCAAATATTTAGTTATTTTACATGACCTAAAAGTACGTTATTTTTAAATAAGTGTTCCTTGACCAAAGTCAGATATTTCATTTGTTCATCCTACTGCATTTCTTACCAAGTACTGTTAGGATGAAAGAGAAATAAATAACTGGGAATAAAATACACCATACTAACATATCCTGTGGGGTCTTTTTCATGGTTTTTAAATTTTTAAGCCTGATCTTCCATTGATTTTCGCTGAACGCTGGCCGATTGGTTAGGGCGCTGATCGTCGGTACCGGAGTTTGTGGGTTCGAATCCCACTATGGCATGGATGTTTGTAGCCGTTCGGAATCGGCTTTAAGCAGTAGGTCCCGGTCTCATTAGCCCTCGTGTGCAAAACAGTAGACCGTAGCGCTCCAAACCAAACCAAACCATTGATTTTTTATTCTTTATTGTATTATATCCTTCAGTACAAGGATTTGTTAAGTCATTGCTATTAGACTCAGTCCAAAATGCTGATCTTATTATTTGACCAATTATGCTAATTGGTCATTCTAATTTTTAATTTCTTGTTGCTGATTTATGGTATATTGGTAGAGTGCTGCTCTTGAGCACTAGAGTTTGTGGGTTTGAATCCCATTGATGGCATGAGTGTTTGTAACTACTGTTTGGAATCGGCAAACAGTAGTTCCTGGTCTCATTAGCCCTTGTGTAGCAAAACAGTAGACCGTAGCACTCTAAACCAAACCAATTTCATGTTCTATTTGTAGTGTTCTTTTTTGCATTTTGTTATTTTCCTTTCCTTTCTTTAATATTTTAATTCTTCTGTTCCTTTTCTAATACTAGTTAAATATATTATAAAATTTCCTTAGTAATTTTTTTCTTATAATTACTTTTTTCAAAAAGGATTTTTTTTTCTACAATCTTGCTTGGAATTTTTCTATCTTATTGTTCTTCTAGAACCAAATTTGTTTTTAGTTTTCATTTAAAAATAGTGTTTTCTACTCTGCATTATCGTATCTGCCCACATATAAAAAAGGATTGAGTCATTTTGTTTAGCAACAGTAAAAATCCCTAAAAGCATCCAAAATGACTCAGACTGCAAATTGATAAAATGGCATCAAAGTTTCCATCATTTGACATCAAAGTTTCCTCTAAAATTAATATGCATTTAGCAAAATGTCTCTTTCATTTGCTATATCTGGTCCAAAATATAATACAGATAAACATTTTTGGTATAAAAGTCATATGCCAAATTCCATCCATCTAGTTGCTTTTATTTTTGAATTATTGTGTTCTAAAACATCAACAAACACATGCATACATACTTAATTTAGAATATGTGTTTTGTAATTTAGTGGATTTAGTTTCTGGATATCAAAGTCAGAATGTTGAATTTTACAAAAATTAAGCAACTGGTTTGATTTTGTCTCAAGATAAATTTTGAATTATGGTTTAGTAGACTTTCTATTATCTGAGAGTAGATTAATTGTGAAGCAAATTTATCTTGAAGACTTTTGTCTAAAATATAAAAGTATATAAATATTACTGGAAAATGATGAAATATTGCTTACTTTTTAAGACAGTTTTTGTGAAATACTGCATACAGACTTAAAAACTTTACAAGCCATAATTTGATATAAATATATTGATGAAGGAGATGTGTGATTGATTAAATGAAAACAATAATTTTCCTTGACAGGAAATGTTTATAAAATTATACACTGTGTAAACCAGGACTGTGCAAAGTGATCCACAGAAATAAATAGCTTACAATTTTGCGTTAACACTAACACACATTAAAGTTCTTGATTACTTAGAATACTGACAGTAACTGTGTAGAAAATTGAATCTTGAAAAGCAACTTTAAATGTAAAATTATAGAAAAGACAAAGTAGATAAGTCTACTGTATTATTAGAAACAGTATTAAACTAAGCATTCACTTTTTAAATACTGTACCTGTTCTTTCAATTTAAAAGATGACCCCCCTCCTGCTTTGGGGGTTGTATGGGATTTGCCATTTTCCATTCATTTAAGATAATCAAGAGTCTCTAGTATTTTATCTTTATTAAAAGACTATATGTTTCATTCATTCTAGAAATATTTTAATAAATCACATTTTCCCTATTTTTAAAGAGTATTTGTACAAAAAGATAAATGTTTATCTTTTCTTTTATAGGTTGCTGATCAAATTAAAACATTTTCTTCAGTTATGAGCATGACACCTCAAGATGTAGAGAATCGGAAGGAGTTTTGTAAATCTCTCACAGAAATTTTTAGACCTTATTTTTCAGAATTCAAAGTTCATTTGTTTGGTTCAAGTATTAATGGTCTTGGTTTTAAAGGATGTGATGCCGATGTTTCTATTCAAACTTTATTTACGGAGCATAAAGTAGGTTTATAGCTGATTATTTATTTTTTAAATCTATGTCCATACATTGTGTGCTTATGAAATCCATTTTAATCTTAGAAAGCTTGAGAATGAAATTTTAGAAAATATTGAGTGCAAAATAATTTTATTTAATGAGTGATTATAATGCATAACAAATTTTTTGGTACCTTTCATTTACAGAAAATCATAAATGAAGTTAATAACAAACTCTTAGTGACAAATTGTAATTTGGCATTGATTGTAATACATATCCTTCAACTGTTACAAATTTTCTGTAGTCTTTCTGAAAAAAATTAAGTGATCACAGAATTATTCATTAGTGCTAAAAATATGTACAGTAAAACCTGTTTAAGAAGTTCTTGATTTAGAAGTTTTCCCACTTAAGAAGTTTATATTTTCGGTACCCATTTTCCCCCCTATTCATACAATGTTAAAATAATCCTTTTATAAAATTTTGTTCCAAACTCTTTCCCGCTTAAAAAGTTTTCTTTCATTTCTAAGTTTATTGACAGAATGCGTTTATAGCTGCCTTTTGATTACTGTTTTTTTTTTCTCCTCTCTGTTTGTAAAGGTCAATTTTTATGGCTGAAAATGATTGTTGTCATTTTTATTTAAAATGTACCTGAAGAAGTTTTTAAAAAAGCTAAAACAGCTGGACTGTTATCAATTACAAATTTCCAATAAAAAACAAAAACAAAAAACTATAATCGATTTTTTTCTGTAAAATCAATTTGAGTAGTGTTTAAAGCAAAATTTCGTAGTTGAATTAAAGATATTCTAAGGTAATTATGTTGTTTTCCTTTATTTGCTGATATTTTAAGTATGCAAAAAATGTAAATTTTTGAGAAAAACCAAACTTATTGTTTTTATATTATTTTATAAAGAAAAAAAATCTGTTCTCATTATCAATGTGATTATTTTGTTTATAAAAAAATTAATTTCATTTAACAAGTTTTCTCTTTCTATTACTTTAGAAAACTTCTTAACCGTACATATTTATGTTTATATATACAAATACACACACACATATATATATATATATATATATATATATATATGTATGTATGTATATATATGTATACACATACATACGCATAAATAATGCTTATTGCCTGATTTTCCGTTTAAGAAGTTTTAATTAGTTAGGCCCTTGGAAAACTTCTTAAGCAGGTTTCACTGTATTTCTTAAAATTTGCAGTATGTATTCCCTAAAGACTGTTGAAGAAAATATGTATATATATATATATATATATATATATATATATATATAAGGTGTTCTAAAATTTGACCAACAATTTCACATGGTTGTTAGTAGACATACAGAAGAACAAAAGTTGGAATGGAACATGAGGTTGCAAACCAAAACAAAAAAAGGAAAATTGCAAAAAACGGTTGCAGATTTCGATGCTATGCTGGAATGAGAAAAAGTACAAAAATAACTACAAAAGATATATTTGATTAATTACTACAAGAATTGTTAAAAGGGGCATCTGCAGTCTACAATGATGTAAAATGATTCCTGAATGTGTTCAAAGATACCATGTATACTTTTGATGCCTGTGACAGCATTAACAATCCACACTTTGATATCCTTCAGTCTGTTCTGAGATATCTCTTAAATGAGTGATTAATGTTCACCCCATTAGAAAACAGGTAACTCCAAGACTAAGTTAAAAGTAAAAAGGCAATTTATTAATATGCACTAAAAAGATTAACAGACCATTGGGAAACATCCCTTAATATTTAAAAATCTAAACATAATCAAATAAATAAAAACAATAAAAGGTTCAGCAGTACATAACACATGTACTACTTTTGCACTTTCATTAGTGCCTTATATTTACATAATATATGCTAGAAACCAGGGCCATAACTAGGTCCTTTAGCACCAGTGGCAAAAAACTGGTCTGTGCCCCTACCACCAAATATAGTGAGAAAATATATAAACATGTTATTTTCTACATCATATATTCAGAATGAACTCACAAAATATTTTGTTAATTCTTAAAATGTTCCTTGAAAATTAATTTTTAATTTATTCTTCTATTTTTGCCAAATTAATACTGAAAAATACTTTTGAACACTCTGCAGGTATTATTTTCCTGATAAACTGGATAGTTTATTGAGAGGAATATCTTTTATTTAGACGTTGAATTTTCCTAAAAAATGTTGGCAAAGTTTTAAAGTTAAATTTAGTTTTAATAAAATTAATAAATTTAAAACGAAAACTTGGTTTTATATTAAGGCATATTATAATAGTTTGGTAAACATTTTTAAGAATCTATAACAAGTTTAGTCTATGGAAGCATTTTAAAAAGTAAGAAAATTCATAAAAAAATAATTTCTAAACACATTGGATTTTATAATGAAAAAAATTATTCTTCAACTGTCCCTTATTTTTAATCGAGGTGGATCTTCCTCTTTCAGACCCCATTTTCCTCACGAATAGCGGCCTTTATGACTGATGCACCCATGACAAATGCCACCTTTGCCATGCCCTAGTTACGTCCCTGATAGAAACAATATCAATATACACAGGAACAAAATACAAAGATTTAAAAAATGGAGTTGTGGTATCATTCTTATAAATTCACATCATTTTTAGATATATAAGTAACTCATTTCTGAAATCTAGGGAACTGGAAATATCCAGATTTCCAACAGAAACACTAATGCATTTAGTGATCAACAGACATTGACCTTTCATCTCTTCTGCACTTAGAGTTTGCACACATTTTTTGAAGTATTCACCCATTTAACACAGTTTGTACCCATATGTTCCATTACAAATTTTGTTCCTCTTGATGTCTAGTAAGAATCCTCCAAATTTATCAGTCAAATTTGGTATGTATGCATACTCACTCATGTGGATTAAAAAATATATATACATCATATCAACATTTAATTTGTGAAACTGACCAGGTTGTAGCATTACTCACTGATGTTGAAAACATAGGCTATACAGTAGAATCTCTTTTTAACGACCCCACGATACAACTACTTCGTTAGAATGACTATCTTTAAAAGTCCCAATTATTTTACCATAGGAATAATGTTAATTTTGAATCAATACAACGACCCCAAGCGTATTAATTTTTGTTAGAGCAACTGCCAATTTTAGTTCGCAGAACTCATGAGCAAGTAGGCTATTTCAAAATTATTTTACTGTGGTGCAACTTCAATTCGATTCTGATGACGGAGAAGAAATCGTCCAAGTTTTTGAAAAAGTGAATGAAAAAGAACTCTTCAATGCAATCAATGCCTTGCGTCAATATTTTGAAGTACAATTTAATTCTGAAGATTTCCTTCAAAAATCTAAAGGATATGGAATCAGTGATAATGAAAAATTCCCAAATGAGCTTGAAACAGGCGTCAATCAAAGACTTTTTTTCAAAAATTCAGTAATGGAGATGCAAATAAATAGAAGTGTTCTCTAGGTATGTTGCATAATTTCTTTGCTCAATTTTTAAAATTATTTTTTCAATTCGTTACAACGACCATTTGATGTTGGTCCCACAGGCAGTCGTTATACCGAGGTTCTGCACTGTATAAATTTTATGCTGTTATTAGAAGATTTATGCATGTTGGGGATAGAGTGCTTAAAAAATGAAGATAAAAATATGTAAAAGGGGTAAACTGTGTAAAAAAAAAAAAAAAAAAGAATCATTTTATTATACATTCAAATATTTTTTTATGCATTCCTATAACCAAAAGTCACTGGAAATGTAAAATAGTCCTATGAATCAACTAAGTAAACTGTTTTATGGCTTAATAAAAATTGTGTTTTTAAATGTGTGTTTTTCATCTTAATCTTTATTTCTAGGAATATCTGAGAGATATCAAGGAAGTTCCTACTTTAGATTCTGTAATCAAAGGTGAAACATCAACTGATACAATAGCACATCTTCCACCTAGATTTTTATTACGTTTTGTACGAAGAATTTTACGTAAACACTGTCCTGACATTAAAGAACCAATCTTACTTATTAAAGCTAGATGTCCTTTACTCAGATTTTATAATACTAAATATGATTTGTTTTGTGATTTCTCCTGTGAAAATTAGTAAGTATTTATTTATTTTCACCAGTCTTTCTTATATTAATAATTCATTTTTTAACCCTTTTCAACAATTACAATTTAAAAAATATTTCCTAAAATGTTAGAATACATTATTTTAAACATGTTAAAAATAGTTTAAATTAAAACATAAAAATAAAAATTTATGGGAAAAAGTGTTTTTCTTTTTGTTTATTTCATTTAAAACATTACATATTTCTCAAAAATTTTTAAATTACTTTGCATAAAAATTATCTTAGCATAAATAATTTGAAACTGTCAAAGAAATAAACTTCTAGTACCTCCATATGTATAAATTTTTTAACTTAAAATAAATTGAAAATTCATTTCAGTAATAATCCTGTTTATCATATCTAATGATAAATGAAACTTAAATGTAAAAGCCAAATTTAATATTGCCTTTTGGCACAGGTTCTACAAGCCAATTGTGTTAATTGCTGGATGGCAGCATATCAACTATCCGTAAAACCATCTTTCTAAAGCTCACTGGGAAAATTACATAAATACTTGGGTATGTTGTATATTTCCAAGATAGTAAAACAAAGGGTTAACAGTTAATATTTTTAATACTAAGCATTAGATCTTGTTAAAAATATATACATTTTTACTATTACAATAGAAAGCCTGAATTCTAGACAGCTGAAATTCGGAATGGCCCCAAATCAAGACATTTTCCTAACTGTCAGCATTTTTTAAAAATCAATTATAATTTTTTTTAATCTTTTTTAAGGTCAGATTTTATTATTATTTATTTTTATCTACTCATAATATTTGTTAATTATAGAAATTTTATACATTGTAATTTGCAGTTTTTAGAACCAAATCGACTACCCTTGTTCTCTCTTAACAGTTTCTCAAGGCAAAGCTTTTCATACTTAGTTTTTGTTTCTGCATCCAAATAAGTTGTATAAATAGAAGCAAAGCAAAAGAAGAAAAATAAAAACAGGGTTCCCACGGTCCTTAAAAGTCTTTAATTTTAGCTTTCATTTTTAAAAGCCCTTAAAACTCCTTAATTTTTGTCAAAGGTCCTTAAAAACTCCTTAATTTTTAAATTGGAATGTGATCCACCGTCATCACATAATTTTCTATCAGTTTTCTTATGAGACAGTTTTTTTTAGTTACTTATTATTTGACCAATAAATAATCTTTCTCATACTGAAAAAGTATAAAGTCAACTGCCCTTTCCTAATAGCTAACAGTCATGCAATTTTAATTAAACGAAGCATGAAGATTGGGGGCAGGTTGTAGATATTTCAGTTACTTATGGAAGTTTAATTTTTCTTGCATTGAATGTAATAGAAAAATTTAAAACTTTCTTCTTTCCCAGGGAACATCGGGTATAATCAGCTAGTATATGCATGCATACATACATACACACATATATATATATATATATATATATATATATATATATATATATATATCAGAGTCATTTTTAAACGCTCAGAAAGTACTGTTTATAATGTTGTTTTTATTCACAATTTATTTCTAGTTTGATCACTCAAAAAACTTTAGGTGTACATTTTTCAAAATTAGATTTTGTCAAATAGATTTATCGTATATTAATTTTTAGGCATTTTTAAAAACTTAATTCTAAAATATTGTAGGGCATTTATTGAACATGCCTTGTCTGGATCATAATTATTTAAATAGGTTCTTCAGGAAATAGAGTTTATGTCGTTATGCCATGTATTTCAAGTAGGTCCTTATAAAATGTTACTTTGGTCCTTAGAAACTCCTTAATTTTTGTTCTAGAAAAACAGTGGGAACCCTGAAAAACAGGTTGGTCACAGAAGACATTCATGTGTGTGTTTATAGGAGGCAACTAGTTGAGAAACTAATTACAATTGATTGCAAATCTGAATCCAAAATGAAGATCTCACATCTTCATTCTCTTTCATAGGATGGCAAAGTTGATACATATCTGCTTAGTGCTGCAAATGAATTTCAGATTAGCATATGTACAAATTCACAAAATAGAGGGGATGTAGGAAGGTGTTAATGTTATTTTTTTTTTCAGTCCCCCCCCCCAAAAAAAAGAAAGGTCCAAAATCTAGTAAAGTGTGAAATTTGGAATTACCAAAGTCAAGATGATTCTAGATTAAGGTTCTGTGCTAAATTTATGTAATATAAATATGTAATTCATATTTTGATAATATGGAAACTGTTTTTAAATATGAGTTAAATGAATAGCAATTTAAATGTTTGTCAAAAATTCGTTTTTTATCTAAAAGTGTCTTTAAGGAGAATTCTTTAAACATCTTGTTCTGAAAACTTTTAAAGGATCATATTTAAGGACTTTTTAAATGATTCTTAAATAGTAAAGCTTAAAAAACATTTTAAAGATTTAAATTTGTAGCTATTCTGAATTTAAACATTTGTAATGTACACTAGAAACAGGGCCATACAGCTGGCATACCTAGTACCCTCAAATTTTAAGGTTCCAAAATTCTACATAACTCATAAATTTTAAAATATGTAGATAAAAATAAATACTTTTATATTCAAGGTTTTATCACATTATAAGTTCTGTATATTTCTAAATTGTCTACTAGGGCCATGTAGAGTTATAATTGGTCAGGTCCCTTCTCTGAGAGTGTAAACTGTAACCCCAGTGGTCAATTTAGGTTAGGGGTTAAAAAGGGGAATGCAAAATGACGTGGGAATTTTTAGCCCTTGATTTAAGTTTTGAAACCCCCTGAGAATCTTTCTTACATATATATATATATATATATATATATATATAGTAATCCCACCCTAAGATCATTATATTGTAGTGCAATTTAATACAATATTTCACCCAACAATCTATTGTTATTGAACTCTCACTAAGGCAGGTGCTGGTTACATTACATTTAAATCTGAATCCAGATATATAGTCAGGTTTAAAATATAATTTTTATAGATCAGAATTTATGTTCAATAAATGTAAAATTTACAGTTTTGGCTGTATGTTGTCACTTTACATATAAATAGGTTATGAAAGTCACAGTTAATATTAGCTGGAGTAGAGGGCTCAAAATTATCAAGAGGAGGTCCTGATTAGAAGATAAAAGTTTTAAATAATAATAAAAGGCATCTATTTTTCAGGAAAAAGGCAAATGTGTCAGAAAAAACAATCACTTGCATTTTTTCCTCCTCTCCATAACAGTTTTTTAAAAGGAATAAAAGGCCTACACACCTAAAATTACAAGATGATATATTTCTATTTTTTTTTTATGGAACTTATTTTAAAACTATAAGGAAATTAAAAATATGATTGGCATAGCTTTTTTTAATATTGTAATAATCAAATTTAAATCACAAAAATACTTAGATTTTAATGAATTTAAAAATAAAATTATTTTATTTTAATGATATCGAAATAAAAAGAATTTCTTTTAAAATTTGGAATTAGAGATTAATCCCCTCAGAAATAGGCCTCTGGAATCAGACCAACTTTAAAGGTGTAATTATTTTTTTTTACAAATTATTTTTATTAAAACTATTAATTATTAAATGGTTAACTATTTTTAGTTTATGAAACTATAGAGAGAGAAGCTGTGAACACCCCCCCCTCTGGATAAGCAGATTTGTATTATTATGAGTTGTAATGAGAAATTTTATTTTACAGTGCCTCTTTACGCAACACAAAAGTTATACGTCTCCTTTGTCACCTTGATGAAAGGTTTATGCATCTCACAAAGTTTATTCGATATTGGGGAAAATATGGAGGATTTGTTGGTGATCTTGATATGTTTAATAGTTATGCTTTCTCACTCCTTATTGTGCATTTTTTGCAATGCAGAGACCCACCAATATTGCCACCTATTCAAGAAGTGCTTCAAAAATCAGGTAAATTTTTCTCTTTTTTACTAAATTTATATATGATACTCAGAGGGATGGGGTACAACTGATATGCACAAAAGGTTGTTTGTTCTTTATGGGTATATTGTAACGTCACAGGATTCTCGGGTAGCGTGTGGGTGTTGAAGTGGTTATGACGCGACATACAGCTTAGAAATAATAACAACGTTTATTCTTGATTAAAACAGAGTATGTACTTATTTTTCAAAGGGAAATCACAGGGTTCAGTCAGCTGGTGCAGACCTAAAAGTCCCAGGTTAAAGGCGAACATAAAAAAACAATCTTTGGACAGGTGCCGACAGATACCGTTGTACAGGGGTACAACTGGGTCTCCTTGAGTCCCACACAAAGCTGGAGAAAAGCTCTCTCTCAAAAACTGCCACAAGTAGAATCTTTGTTTGTTCTCTCGTCCTGTGGACTCCCTGTCGAAAAACTCGGGCTGCCTGACGTCGCCTTTTGCCTCTTCCCATTGGCTTTTTTTCCCATGTTGCTGTCCTGGTAGCTTCTGATTGGCTCCTTCAGTGGCACCTCACTGTCTGACATTTCGTTCTGTCCTTCCGATTCACCTTGGACATCTCAAGGCGTGGTTGAAGTGACAACCCTTTGTAGTGTAGTGTCAAAAACCCTGCCAGAGTGTCATCCTGTCCTGGGCTTTAACAAAACCCCTTTGTGAAGCCAATGGGATGTAGTAGCATCACAATATAAGTTCTTATAATTTTACCAGGTTTGGCATAGATAAGATTGATCAAATGATCTGATTGTACACTATGCAAACAGCTTTTAGAAGATAAGTTTTTTTTAAGACAGCATTCTAGATATTTCAACTGTAAATTCTAGGATTTTATTTAACATGCATTACTTTATGTAAATTTCTTACAGATCCTTTATTTTGAACCTTGTCAACAAGTTTAGATTGCCATGTTGTTCAATAAGAAAACTTTCTGCATGTCTTTCGAACCGTTCTGAAACTATAAGTAATAAACACTGTCAATAGCTTTCTACTGAAAGCAAAAGAAAGTTGTTCATCATGCTTTCAGCATATTTGGGGAAAATATCAAGGAATATATGTTAAGAACTTGTGTAAACCAAACATTATTGTGTACAATGGTACATACCATACATTTTTGTGAATAAGCTGAGAATTTTTAGGACTTTTTATTGACTTGAAGTGGGGGATTGGCTTATATATGCAACCAAAGAACAGATATAATATATGCCCTTCTTGGTAATTTTTTTTTCTTTTTTTTGTGGCAACAAAGAGTTACCAATAATTAAAGTTTTTTAAAAGCAAAAAATAATGGAAAAATATACAAAGGTGAAAAATAAATGACATTAGCAAAATATTTAAAAATGAAAAAAAAAAAAAAAGTAAATAAAAAAAATAAATCTAAAACAACTTTAAATTGTGTTATAATTTTGCAAAAATAGCAATACTACATTTGTAGTAGATTGCCTAATCTTCTTAAAAAAAATACATTCTTTGCAAGCCAAAAACAATTGATAAAATACCAAAAGTACTATTTTTTAATTTTATTTAGTTTAAATCTATGGGAAAATGCTACCTTCAGATAGAGTTACCAGATTTTAAACTATAGTCATTGGTGTCTAAGTAAAATTATTGTGTACATGGTCTAGTACTGCAATTCTTCAAAATGGGTGCTACAGCAGTAATTTAGTAAACTCAATATAAAATTGTGAAATTAATAAAAATAGCATGAAGTTACTTTAAAATTTGTTACTTTTCCTTGCCACTGTCAAAATGTACTAAAAGATGTCCTTGAGGTGTGATCAATCTTCTACCTTTGTGGTACTTTAAATAATGCTGCTTCAGATAAAATTTGAGAAGCATTTATATAGCATTTTAATTTACAGCAATTTGATTGGAAAATATTTCTCCTGTTTGATGACATTTTTAGCTTCTTAGCTCCATATTTAAACGTTACAGAAACTTTTATTTTCATTTCAACTTATATACAGGTTTTGAATTGCAGATAAATTTTTGATAAAAATCGTAATTGTGCTTACACACAGATGGGCTTATATTTAGAAATATATAGTACTAATTTTATATCATTTTTCCTGAAAAATAAAGGTATGCTTTATTATGTAATAAGAGAAATTTAGAATTGAAAATACTATATTCATTTTAAAATGCTATTAAATGACATATTTTAAATTTTTATAATAATACTTGTGTTGAAAATAAAATATTTACTATCAGTTTTCTATTGCGGTCAAAATTACCGCAGCTGTTTTTCTAGGTAGGTTAAAACATCCCTTATTCTAGTTATAACAGCTTGCATTAACAGGCAATTTTCATAAGATATGAAATTTTTTATTTTTAGCTATTTAAAATTTTTATTTATTCTTGAACCTCTTCTAAAGAATTTTTATTTAAAAAAATACTGTATATCATTTACATAAACGTTTCTATTCTAAATAAAATATCTAATTTTGGTACAATTCCTACTGTCCCAAACCAATTAAGCCATAACTTATTAACTGGAATTGGGCTAGAGAATTTAAAGAAAATTCTAAATAAAGGTTTACTATAATATGAAATTCTTGTTTAATTTATTAACTTTTGACAAAATGTAAAACGATATCTGTGAAACACGTAATTCATAAATAGATGAGAATAAAAATAGATTTGTACTATAACTATAAAATGATTAAAAAAAGGTAGTTTAAAAGTATTTTTTAAACCATATTCTTCAAAAAATGGTTTTTTAAACATCACATTTATAAATAAATATTTATTTAGATTCATGCTATGATATAAAAATACATAACCAAAATTTATTTTCATTAAATAGTTCTGCATGTGAGTTTTTACTAATTATAAGTTAAATATAATGGAGATAGTTCTTACCAAATAAGCTATTTTTATTTTAGAATATTTGAGACTTGGAGATGTAAATGACGATGACCTTTTACTGAGGGAGGTGAAGAAATTTCAGTCTTCAGAAAATACTGAAAGCTTAGGTATTAAAGTAACATTTGTTAATATTAATTTTTTTTATTGAATATGCTTATCATTTCATATTATTATATATTTTTTCATACCATGTAATATGCAGTGCAAAATACTGCCCCATAAAGAAACTTGGCCAATGAGATCAGTGTACGAATGGTCAGAGCACGAGATTCAGACCCAAAGTTTGTGGGTTCGATACACGCCATGGCGGTGAATCCAAAGTATGGATTTTTACTTTTAAAATGTTATTTATTGTTGCCTTATGTTCTCTAACATTCTAGATCTTTCTTTATTATGTAAATTAGTTATTTCTCAAATATTCTGTTTGGGTATAAAAGCTGATACCCTCTAGTTGTAGGCAACTTCTCGATCTTGCAAGGTTGCTAATTGCTACTTAGCTTCAATAAATTCGTCTGTTAGGTTAAACGGTGTGTTCATTCGAATCTTTGTGACAATGCTGTAACAGGTAAACCAGTGATAGAAACATTTTTTTTTTTAAGTGTGCCAAATAAAAGTTTTACGAAAATAAAAGAAAAATTAGACAGGCTTTAGTTATTTATTATAAATTTCAAACTAAAAGAAATAGTATACTCTAAAAATTTTTATGCTAATGGGATAAGACAGCATTTCCAAAAGTTTGCCAACTTTCAGTTGGACAGTCTGTTCTCATGTGTTCCTGAAGATTTCTGTTATGCAAAGGGGACAAGCATAGCACTTGTGTTGTTCTTAATATAAGTATAAAAGCAGTAAATTTAGATTTTTTCAAAATTTTGTTTTTAATTTTTTAATGTTTTAAATGTAAAGAAAATAAGTATATTTGTATAATATAATGCATATTTACTATAACTTTTTTTTTGGCAAAAATGAGTTCTCCTTAAGGAATCTGTCTATATTGAAAACGTCATTTTTTGCCAAAAATCATAATTTTTTTTATTTCTCTATTGTAAAATTTCAACTTTTAGTTGTGAATTTAAAGCCTTTTAAAGAGCCTTTTTTGGACAAAACTTTTTAAATTTTCATGAAGATTAGTTTAAACATTTTTCTAGTATTTTTAATAATTAGCAACCTCGCAATTAGAAAGTTTTAAAGCAAGAAAGTGTGGGGAATTTTAAACATGTATTTTAATTTTTTAACAGTTAAAGTTGCTTTCATAAACTTCAAATGGGTTTTTCTCAGAACGGTATTTTTAATAAAATGTTGAAACTTGAAATGTGATTTCTCAAAAAGTTCTTAAAATATTTTGTAAAAAATTATTATGAATGCTTTTATAGTATTTACTAGTAAATGACCTAAAAGCTTTAAATTTGGATTATTTTTAATGATGTTACACTCATAGTTAGATATAAAGGTAATGAAAAATCGTTAAAAATTCAGTGTGTATGATTTGAAGGACCAAAATTTTTTACCAAATGTAAATTAAGCAAAGATTTTAGGTGATTCATTAGTCCAGTGTGTAAGAAATGTGTTATGTCAAAAAATATTGAAATAATTTAAATTATTAAAAAATTAGACCTTTTGAAAAAACTCGACTTTGTTACTAAATTTTCTATTCATTTATTAGAAATGTTATAAAAACTTCTTCAGGAATAAATTTTTTAAGTGTAATTCTCTCTGATAATATAAAAAATAAATCTAAAAATGTAAAAACATGAACTAGTTTCTACGTTTTAAGAAAAAAAGTTCTCCGAACATAGGCAGATACCTTAAATTGCCTTCATTTTAAAGTCTCCTTAAATAAAGGCCTATAAAGTGCTTAATTGTCACATTCTTCATTAATTTTTGAACAAATTAATTAGTTTTGTAACAGCTACCAAATTTGAAATATAAACCGAGAAAAGTGGGATTTCCAAAAAAGTTTTCTATTTCAGCAACACAAATTATTTTGAAACTTTTCAAAGGAGAGAAATGCTGAATTTCTTTTCCTCAAAGGACATATTGAAGTTTGGCATAGAGAGCTATAGCCTACATTTTTATTTCGGCTATATGAGGACTAATGAAACTGGGACCTACTTTTTAAAGCCAATTCCAAACATCTACAAACATTTATGCCAGCAGTAGGAAACAAAGGAAAAAAAAAGTTGATAAATTAAGATTTTTACTATCTATTAATATAATTAGCATAAGGTCTAAGATGGCTTAGTGGTCAGCATATAAAGCTAGAATCTCAGGGTGTCAGGTGTGAACCTGGCAGACGTATTAAACATTGCTCTATACCTCTACTTCTGGAGAATATGCAGAAAAAATCTTTAGGTCTAGATGTCTTCCTGCTAGGATGTTGACAAGTGGGAGAAAGGTATGGAATCATTCATAATGAATGTCTTACTTGTCGAGGTAGGTGAGGTATGAGATAATTTGTTTAAAATAAAATAAATTAATTTTAATGTTGGGTTATAATTACAGGATGTCAATTGTGAGGAAAAAGTCAGAAACATTAGTGACATTTTTTTTATTTATCCTCACAATAATTGTTCTGTAAATTCATCTTTCTCAAAGACTGAAAAATAAGTTAATACTGGATGTAATAATCAAAATGAAAAAAAAAATGTTTGATGTATACAAGAAAATGTAAATTTAAGTAATGGTAATTTATTGTTTTAACTCCCTTTTGAACGAATGAAATCGCCTTTAGGGCAGCTCTTGGGGGATTCCCCAAGAGCAGGACACTGCGACCAGAGGTCTATTGTACCCAAACCCAAGAAGAACAAAACACGACCCAAGTGCACCTAAGAGAAAAGGCCACAAGCTGAGGCAAATCTCAGCAGACAACTGACAGGGATGTCCTGCTAACTCCCTCCTTATATCAGTAGTATTTTCCACAAGGAACGACATCATAATTGCATAATTGTAATTTATTTTATTGATTCTTTAACATTGGATAGTTTGAACTTTTTTATATCTTCTTAAAGTTAAAGGTAGTTCTCTGTTACTTTGCAACATCTATATATTAGGTATGAGATTTTTCTAAAATTTTTAAAATATAATAGATTGAAAAGTTCTTCAAATGATCACCCCTCCCCACCCCAAGCAAAAATGTCAGGAAATGGACATTTAGCAATTCACTAGACCCGATGATAGCTAGCCAAACGATGGCTGAATGGTTAGGGTGCTGGCCTTCAGAACCGGAGTTCGTGGGTTTGAATCCCACTATGGCATGGATGTTTGTAGCCGTTCGGAATCAGCTTTAAGCAGTAGGTCCCTGTCTCATTAGCCCTCGTGTTGCAAAAAATAGACCGTAGCACTCCAAACCAATCACTAGACCCCCTACATTACTTTAAGTTCTTTTTATTCTAATTACTGAAATTTCAAAATGCTTTTGAATTGAAAAGTTGCATGAAAAGTGAGTGTATGTCAAGTTCATATTCTTTAAATGATTTTGAGATACTAGTTTATTAGAAGCATATTTTAATGTGTGGTAAAACAAAAAATAAGTAAGAGTTTTGTTTTATTGTTAAATGAACTTGAGTAGAAGGATTGAATTAAAAATTATAAATCAAAGTAAGTTTTTATCAACTCTGATTTTCTTTATCACAAAGATCTTTAAAAAGTAGGAGATTTTTAAAAAATTTCTCTGTTCCCTCTTCCAGAGAGATCATTTAAAAATTCAAACTTTTTAATTTTCACTTTAAAAAACTTGTATGAACTGTGTTATGGCATTTTGTATTTATCATTTATATAATTATGATTATTTGTAAATTTAATATATAACACTGCTATTTTAACCATAAATCTATTACGTAAATGGTATATTTATTTTATTTTTATTCTAAATTGTCGTATTCAATTACAGATGATCTTCTGAGAGAGTATTTCTTTCATTTCTTGAACTTTGATTATTCCCATGTCATGGTGCCTGCAAGTGGTTCTATTATACATAGAAATGACTTTGTACCTGATAAAGAAGACAATTCAGATATATTTGAGGCAAGTATTCAATCATTTCAGATTATTTTTAGAAAAAAAATCCATTATTTTTTTTAACATGATGCAAATATTTTCATAACTGAGAGAAATTACTCTTAATGAATTTCTCTCTGTATCTTAAGTAATTAAAAACATCAAAAATAATTAAAAATTTATTGATTTATGATGAAAATATATATATAAGGTTCATGCAGAAAGTAAGGCAACAAGGTTGCCGATAATCTTGCTAAGTACAGCTCTGAGTTGCCTTTCATTGGGCCGGAACCGGTACTTGGTCTTCCTCATAATATAGTGAGAAGTACTGTTAAGGACCTTCTAATGGGGGAGACTTATAGGGCCTGGCTTGATTCTCATAATCAAAGGCAGGCCAAGGAGCTTAACCAGGGTTATTCCTGGATGAGGGCTAATGAGCAACTTAAACTCAGTACAAAAGAGCTAAGGGTGTCCATTGGTCTGTTGGTTGGACATTGTTGCCTCAAGAGGCACCATTATTGGCATTACGGATAGCCAGATATGTAGGGGATGCCATATGGCGGAGCAGAGTTAATCACATATGTTGTGTGAATGTGACTACTACTGCACCAAGAGATTTGAATTTCTTTGTTATCACTTCATCAAGCCGTGGGAGCTAATCAACTTCCCGGTTAAATTGCTGCTGAGATTTATCTCTCTAAGATCTAATGGTTAATATTTATTAAGCTTGTGCTGGCTTTTCAGTACAATAGGCCTTAGGCTGCAGTGCTGGTGTCCTTATGGGCCGCCCCACCCTAATTCCAATTCTAATTGCGCCAATTGAAATCATTGTCAGCTCTGTCAGCTCTATGAGCCGAAACGGACACCTGAACACAAAATTGAACACTTAGGAGCAGCATTGACACTTCTGCTATGGTATCACGATGACGGCAACAAGTTCCTTGACAGAATCGTCATGGGCAATGAGACTTGGATTTCTCATTGTACCCTGGAAACCAAGCAGCAGTCAATGCATAAGTATCATAGTGGATCTTTGGTCAGGACCCAATTCAAACAGACACTGTTGGTACGGAAAGGGATGTGCACAGTGTTCTGGGACAGGAAGCCTGGTTCCATTCACAGGCAGCAGAGTTCTATGACAGAGGTATACAAGAGTTGATCCCACAATAGGACAAGTGTCTCAATTCTGGTGGTGGCTATGTTGAAAAATAGCTGAAACATTGCTGTACTTGTTGCTAATAACTATGTCCATGAAAGTGTGAGTTCTTGTTTCCTTTTAAATAGGGAAACTTGCTTTCTAGATGCACCTCATATGTATAGTAGCTGATCAGTTATGCTTCTGTCTCCAGTGAAACCCTATAGAAAATAATGTTAAATTTTTCCCACTTATAGATTTATCTTGTACAACACTTCTTTTAGGTTAAGAATTACTATTCTCTATCACTTGAACAATAATAATTTGAAAAAAAATTAGTATCTTTTAGGATTTTACAGGTTCTGTCAGTTATCACTAATCGTTTTCTGTATGGCCTCAGCCTTAGCAGAAAAGAAAAAATCAATAAATAAATATTGATGATCATTTCTTATCTTTATCTATTACTAAGGATAAATGGACTAATAAAGAGAAATATCAATGTACTAGTCAGGAATAAAAACAGCGAGAAAGACAATTTTAATTTTGTCTTTAATAGTTCCATTTTCATTTATTAATGATACATATATTTAAATATGTGTGTGAAAAAATATTTGTGTTGGTTTAACATATGAAATCGATATGGCACAGCCCAATTATATATTTAACAAGATTCAAGAAATTTTGTTAAAATGGGCAATTTCTAACTTGTACAACTTCTATTTTCAGTCTCTTGAGAGTCCTATAAGTGAAAAGTTGTTGTATATATATCTATATAAATAAAGAGGAATGTTTATGTGTCTGTATGTAAACATGATTCTCTTAAATGGTTAGAGCTACATTAATGAAATTGTTACATGGGTTCTTTATAACACCCTTCAAGCCTTCTAAAAGCCTTATTTTTTTCTTTTTAAATTTTAACCAGTTTATTTATTTTATTATAAAGTAAATGTAATGACTTTTTCTGTTAATTTGAAATACTGCCTTATGAATAAGTTGCAGACAGTATAGCCGAACGTTGGCCGATTGGTTAGGGCGCTGATCGTTGGTACTGGAGTTCGTGGGTTCCAATCCTACTATGGCATGGATGTTCGTAGCCATTCGGAATCAGCTTTAAACAATAGGTCCTGGTTTCATTAGCTCCCTAGTGTACAAAACAGTAGATCGTAGCTCTCCAAACCAAACCAAACCAAGCAGACAGTATATTTGTCACAATTTAGTTTTAATAAAATAACCAGCAGAAAGGTTCTATAAATTACATGCAACATTATGGATGCCCATTACCTCCCTAGTTTTAACATCATTTTAATATTTTATAACACTATGACTCATTTCTTGAAATATCTCAATCTAACTTTTAGATCCTTATTTCTTCTAATTAAGATATTCTACAATTATTTATTGCACATGCCTAGAATCCTTTAAATATTTCATATTCTCACATTATTTAAATATACAATTTGTATTAGTTTACAATTTATTCTTTGATTAATTTTTATTCTACAATAATTGTTTTATGATTGATATTCTAATCAATTCATCAAATTTATAGTTCAATAATTAAATACCAATCACTTCCTTTTCAGTGAAATCACAATTTAACGGATAATACTGTTTGAAATCTTTAAAGCTATGAAACTACTATTATATTAAAAATAGAATATTCAATAACAGTAAAGTAAAATAAAATGATTGATGAAGAATTAAAAAAGTTTTTATGCTATTTCTTTTTGTCCTTTGCTAAAATATTGGGTAAGAAATTTTAAGATTTATTTCACAAATTTGTTGATTCTGTAAAACTTAAAAACTTCTTTATTGCTGTATTTTGTATTTTATGACTACAGGTTTTAAATACAGTATATTTTAGCAGCAGTATTGATATAGGACCCCATCAGCGACATTTTGTATCAGGAACTTTTTTGTCACCCAGTCAAACATTGTTGTCGTGTAAATTACATAGAAATTTTTGCACAAAAATTTAAAATATAATACTATAAGGAAGATAATGTGAACTTTGTCGATTCTGAAATTACTAACAATTTTGCACAGAAATTCTGAATCCTGCTTAGCTTGTATTCTTTATAATATCAAAAAATAGAGGAAAATAAACCCCAAACCTAAAAAGTTGCCAATGCAGTCCTATACTAATGCTGTACCTTAAAAGCTTTTTTTTCCCATAACAAACCAAAAAGTTATTCTAATTTTTAATTACATGAAACCGACATTCAACAATGCAAGTTCTATTAACCAAGTTCTTGATAAGGATCCACAAATTTTGGCATAAGACAAAATTTACCAAACTTGATTGATTTTGACAGCAGTTATTTAACAACATAATCAAGACAATAAGTATTATAGATGAATACGAAATAAATTATCCACATTTTGGTTTTGATTACGAGTTGTTTGCATCTATTGTTAGTGTAATATAATCTAAAAATTAATTTGAATTTTGAAATAAATAAACCTTTGTTTGGGGACCTTAATTACCCGGATTGAAGGCTGGGCACAAAGTAGTTAGTCTATGTCAATAAAGGCCGGATGATGAGTGAATGGTAGGATGCTGTTTTTTGGTACTGAAGTCCACCTGTTCGAATTCTGTTCAGGGCATAGTTGTTCGTAGTCGTTTGGAATCAACTTTAAGCAGTATGCCCCGATCTCATTAGCCCTTGTGTAACGGAAAAAAAAAAGTAGACTGCAGTGCTCCAAACCAATGTAAATAAAGACAAATGTTTGTGTGTCTGTAAACACTATTGCATGGAAACAGTGAGAGCTACAAGCACAAAAATTCTTACAGTGATTCTTTATGACACCGAAGAAAACCTTCCAAAGGACCCTTTTTTAAAAAAATTTGAACAACTTTTTGTTCATTTTATTTTGTTTTTTGATATATATTGCTACTCAAATCAGTTTGGTTTTGTTTAGAATGCTACGGTCTACTGTTTTGCACACGAGGGCTAATGAGACCGGGATCTACACCTTAAAGCCGATTCTGAACGGCTGCAAACATCCATGCCCGTAGTGGGATTCAAACCCACGAAATCCGGTTCCGAAGAGCAGTGCTCTACCATTTGGCCATCGTTTGGCACTACTCTAATTGTAATTAGATCTAAATTTGATATAGGATTGTTTCATATCATAGACTTTGAATGAATTTTGAGCAGATTTGTTTGAGATGCTGAGGGTATATTCACTGTATTTGGCAACTGTTTGATATATTTTCCTTTTAATAATAAAATTAAAATCTTTTGAGTGACTTAATTCATCTGATAGTGCTCGAAATGTGTTCTAAGATATTACTTTTCTTGGTTTTTGACCATATTAACTTGACTTATTGAATTACATTAATTTTAATTTGGTATATTTCTTTCATTGAATTGAACTTGTTGACTAGAATGTGTCTTTTTTGGGATGTTGCATTTTTTATTTTCATCAGAATAGTACCCTAATAGACATAGGTTATACTTTTTCTCAAGTTCAAATTAGTTTTCTCTTAATATTTTTATGCTTATTAAGTAGGCAAATTTTTGGTGATGCTTTAAAAGTATCTATGTTTGTATCCAGAAATGACAATTTATTTTCAGATTTTATTGCAAACAATAAACGCACATTGATATTAATTTAATTAATTCCTAATTTATCAAAAAATAACTTAGCTCCAAAAGTATTTAAATACTCTTTTCTATCTCAATTGAAAATATTTTTTTCTGTAATACTTTGTATGTATCTTATCTATCCAATGTGGTAGAGGTAGTTATAGTCAGCCCTTTATGAGACTATTATATTAAGCATTCATACCATAGGTGATCAGCAATTTCCATTCTTTTGATTGTTATGAATATCTTTATATTCTAAAATTGATCTTATAGTAAGTGATTGTCTCAGTAAATCATTTTAATACATATTGCCCAAAACTAATTTAATATAGCACTATGTGAACATCATTGCAGACCAGGTTTACCCATTCATGACAACAGTATTTCCAATGAGGGATGGTTTTTATCAACAGGATAATACACCATGTCATAAGGGTTGAAATGTCAAGGAGGGGTTTGAGAAACATTCCAGTGACCTTCAAGTCATGTCTTGGCCTCCAAATACACCTGAATGGATTGAATTGAATGAATTTGCCTTTAGGGCAGCTCTTGGGGGATTCCCCAAGAACTGGGCACTGCGACCAGAGGTCTATTGTACCCAAACCCAGGAAGAATAAAACAAAACCCAACCCAAGAGCGCCATTGAGAAAAGGCTATAAGCTGATGCAAATCTCAGCACAGGAGACAACTGACAGGGATGTCCTGCAGCTCCTACAGCTCAAGAAGGTGCCGACCAAGGTGCTCAAACCTAAGAGCTGAGAAATATTTGCAATCACACAAAATGTGGCAAGCAGTCTCCTCCTCAAGACGACAGCCATGACAAAAGAGATCAGAACTAATCCCATTATGCTAAGGTGCCTGTTAAGAACACAGTGACCAGTAAGAAGATCAACAGCCTTCCTCAGACCATTCCCATGAAGCAACAAGAGCTCCTTACTATGCAAGTTGAGTCAGTCACAATTAAGCTCTTTATCTTGCCTATGACAAGTCCCACTAAATCACTTGGAATGCTGAAAGTGCCTAAAAACAGAATTCCTAATGGACCCTGGACCAATACCAAGGACAGGCTCAGGTACAGTAAAGGAAATGCTGGACCCCTTTCTAGCTAAATCATCAGCTAGCTCATTACCCTGAATTCCCATATGACCAGTTACCCAGTGAAGATTGACCTTGTTATCTGAGGCAAGGTCACAAAGAGACTCATAACACTCCTAAACCAATTCACCTGACATTAATATAATAGAGCATTTGTGGTTCCACCTGGAAAGCCAAATTTGTGCTTCCTTGCTATCTCCCTTCACCATGTGCAGGACCAGTTGGTGAGCACTTAGTACCAGTTACCTCAGGTTACATATCAGCATCTTGTGGAATCAATGTCCCACTGGGAGCTTGCAATTTTGAGGGCTAAAGGTGGTCCTACATGTTAATAATAAGCTGTTTGTTGTACATACATATGCTAAATTTCATTATTTTTTAAAATAAGCTTCTAATTTATTTTGGTACTTTTTCAGAATTGAATGATTATGAATGTCATAAAAATATAGGCTTTTAAATACTTTTTTTATACATTTGATTTTTGTACATTGTTGTTTATACCAATATGTATTTTAAATTTATATTATTTAACTAGTGATTTTTTTTTAACAGTTCAGTGCTATAACTGTTCAAGATCCATTTCGACTTAACTTCAATACAACCATGGCAGCAAACTTCAGAAGTTGCAAGCGTTTTTTGAATGGACTTGTAGAAGCATGTTCAAAGTATCAGGATCAAAGTGTGTGGAATCCTGCTACAGATAATTGGGGTGTATGCTCCTTATTTCAAAGAACAACCAATGAAAGTGAAATGCATAAAAAGTGGGAAAAAAACTGTGTCCACAGCATTCAACTACCCCATCAAGCTAAGGTTGATTTAGTGAAAAATATCCTTGAGCAATGTCTGTTGTTTGACTGTAGTGAATTACTGTTTCCTAAAAACAATTGTTCTCTTTTACTTAAGCTCAACTGCAGAGTATACCATAACACATGGCAAGGAAGGGAATTTTTGTGTAAAAGTTATCCACCGTCATTAACTGATCCTTTAGAAATAGAGAATTGGATATCTAAAGAAATGTTGAAGAAAAAAGAAAATAATAGAAGAATGCTTTTTACATTTTTATGTGAGTGTTTCCAAAATGGACCTAATGAGAAACTTAATGTGGTTCTGACTTTCAGCGAATCTAAGTTTCCCCCAGTTGTAGCTATATTTTTAAAAGAATATATACCTGAAGTGTGTAAGAAGCTTCTGAAAAAGACATGAAAATAAATTAACTTATTAAAACTTTAAAAAATTCTCACCTATTTATTATCCAAAGATGCAAGAAATGTCAATACTCAAATTCATGAAATCTTACCTCAGCCATAAATCTAGCCACCAATTTACAGTAAGTAAAATTTCATTAATCCTTAAGTTTGGTTTCATAATAGCACAAATCCCTTATATAATAATAGCCTAAGTTATCTGTCCTTGAATTTAGGAAGCGGTTGGACCTGGAATGGATAGAGACATCCATTGGATTCTTGATGAGTTAGAGTTAGCAAAATTCAAAGCGAGTCAAGTTTATCTTCTTCTAAATGATCGATCCAATTTTAAAATATATTGGTATAGATAGACTTCATATCACAGCAAACAATACTGTCGTCTACAAAACGTTCGAATTCCCCCCCTTTTCGAGCATTTAATATCATTATTTCAAGCCCTGTTTTCCCTAGTTAAGAGCAGGCGATTCAATTTATCACATTATAAGTAGATGAAAATAACTTTTTTTTCTAGCATTATGACGTCATTCCTTTAATCATTTCTTATTTTAAATTATTTAATATCGTCTGCATGATTTTCATACGTTTTATCCCTGAACTTAGATATGATGTAAATAATTTTCTTTTATATTTGGATTAGATTAGGTACATATGTGATCATTTTAAATTTGATTATCGATTATTTTTGGTTGCAACGAAAATTTTATTGCCGGTATGAACAACAAAATCTTTTCTTAAAAGTCTAGGAGTCTATTTAGCAGGCTCATAAATATCTAGCTTTTAAGTGATATATCTGAAAATTAAGAAGTTTGATTGTTTTTTATACATAACCACACGGTTTGCAATTGATTCTCTAAATTTTGATCACCCTTCTTATATACCACAAAATAATCACTGTCAATATTCAAACCTCTGCAGTCCCTAATATGACAAGATAATTTAAAGTTGGCAACTAACATGCAGTCAGTAAAAATAAACAAATTATTGAGCGTGTACCAGATAATTATCAGCCAAAATCAAACCATTTTTTTTTACCTGTGTTACAGGGTACTTTACAATTCTGGAAAATTAAAAATTTTACTGATCCTGTCTTATGATGGGCTATATGTTAGTGTTTATTTTATTAGACCAGAATTTACTGCTTTAAGTCAATTTTCAACAGTGAGTTTCTAAACCACAAACTGTGGTACTAAAAGCAACTATAATCTTATCCCATTTTAATACATGACTTACTTTTAATTCCCACACTTCTTAACCTTTCAGTATTTACAGCCTAATTTTTAATTATAATTTTCGTTGTCCCTGTCACACAATTATAATGTACGGCAACCCTTTTGCAAAACAAGATTATTTGCAGTGGCTACTTAGTATCAAATAAATTATTTTCTACATTAGTTCTGCATAGCTATTTTATTAAAAAATTGCTTTTCATGCTATAATCACAGTATCTGCCAAAATAAAATTTTTCAAATCCATGACTTTCCCTGATTTAGCAGATCATTTTCCATGACTTCAAAAAGCTTTCGTTAAAGTATATATGCTTTTAGAGAAATTACAGGAATTTTATCATAAAAAAACTATAAACTTACTTTATAAGTGTTAATAAACTCACATAAAAATAAATTGTTGTATCTACATACCTAAGTTTAATCATATAGCAATTTTTCAATCAAAATGTTTCCAATTTGAATTCAGGGTACTTTGGTATTATCCAGATGACCATGAATAATAGCCAAATGTAACCCTATAATGTTTATATACAATATCCCTAGAGATAAACTTATATTTTGTGCAAAAATCTTAACTAATTTTTATTAAAAAATAATTATTATAATAATAAAATTTTAATCTACAATTTAAGAAAAAACCAGAATAATATACATTTACCCACCCATTAAGCTTTCATAATACCAAAATCAGTAACTTCAGCCAAATGACAAGTAAATATAGAATTAAACAATTCAATGCATTTTTTTTTAAATCGGTAGTTTAGCGGATCCATGACTTTTACTCATTTTACTTGAAAAATCAAGACTTTCCATGACAAAATTAATCCATTGTCTAAATCTATGATTTTCCATGACTTTCCAGGTGCGCGGAAACCATGTATAATATATTTGAAATATTCTTTCAGTTTGTAATGCTATATTTTCTATTCATAACTTTGTAACATATCTTAAGTAATAAATTTAAGTAATTTGCCCAAATAAATTAGGATTATTTAAATGTGAAAGAAAACAAAAATAACTCAGAAACTATAATATTTATTCAGTCAGTTTTTATATTAAAAAATAATTTTGAAGTACAATATGGCACATTGATTAAAACAAAAAACTAATATATGGCAGTCTTTGCACAGAACATACCACAGCTGTATGTCAAATATGGATTGCTTGGAAGTGTTATCTTATCTATACTAAATTAAATGTTTCTATCATAAAACACATTTATTGCATAAAATACAGACCTGATAATAAAAACTTTTTCAATAAAATAAACAACTAAAATTCTTTAGATATATTGTTAAGGATTTTTGTCTCTATGGCACAGTCTTGCATTTTTGGCAGAAACAGAAATTGTTTTACGTATAAATATGGCCTAAACGAGTCCAATCCTTATTGCACACTTAAACAAGATCACAAACGTTATATTTACCGAGTGTATATAAAATGTACATTAAAAATAAATTTTTAACAATAACAGACAACTTTTCAATTCATACCTTATAAATTTGATTATGTTCAATTCATTGTACAACTTAGTTGTGATTATAATATAAACTTTCAACAATATAAAAATGTGTAATTTCATAGAATAACATTGCCCTCAGCTTGTAACAAAGTGGTTAAGAGGTATCTTTGATACATATATAAATTTTCACACTTTAATGCTCCTATAGGAGTGGTGCAATATTCTCTCATCTCTCTCATAAAATATTTTATGAGGTAAATAATAGCATAAAAAAAATTAGGTTACAAACTAACTTGCTACGATTTGCATATTTTTAAATATAGAAGCATTAAATAGTGGATTTACCACATTAACCATTTATCTGCCAATGTTCCAAAATTAGTACACAATATTTGATAAATTGTTTCTTCAAGAAACAAGAAATAATCTATATGTACATTATTTCTTAGGGAAGTTATTAATCAAATACTGGTTCAGAAAAATTGGCAAGTAAACAAACAACCAAGAAAAACTAGGAACTTCTAACAAAAAATATTACTAAAATCACCAATGGAAAACCCGAGGAACTTTTAATTCAATAAATACTACATAATATAATTACCTTAATATTTAGGGAAAAAAAAAAAGTACTAAGTTGATTTTAATAATTGAGATCACAAAATAAAAGTAAAATAACAGCTTTAGATAAAATATTTGAGAGTGAAATGGTTAGTAAACAAAAAATTTACTTTCCAAGTAAAAAAAAAAAAAAATTGTGTCTGCAAACATTTTTAAAATTTATAAAAAAATTCTACTTTAAATAAACAATAAGATTAAAATTATCCTAAAGCTATATTTTACATTGATTTAGTGGATATATATTCTAAGAAAATAACATAACAATAAAAAGAAAGGGAGAAACGGTACATTTCAAAAAGAAAGGTTGGCAGTGTATAGCAAAAAAATAACAAAAGTTTGTTAGAACACTTAATACTTAAATCAGTAAAAGCTGGCAGGTCGACAGACAATATTCATTATTAACAAACTATAACATCAAATTCTTTTTCATTGTTTCATTTTTCTGAAATTTAGCTGCAAACATAATTTAAAAAGGATAAATCCTTTCAATAATTTTTGCTGCCTATAAAATTAATTTCTAAAAGTGAATATTATAAAACTGTAACATTTTTGAAAAATACCACCACGTATGAGTATATACATAGTATTACATCAGCAGACTTAATAAAACATTTAGAAGCAGAATATACAACTATATCAAAGTAGTTGTCAAATACTGAATCATAAACTTGCATGCACAAGGAAAAGGGATTAAATGCTATAGTTAAAAAAAAAATCAATTTTTATAAATTTAATTATAGGAAATTGAGTCTTTAAGGTTCGTCATCAGCCTTTTCATGTTCATCATCCGATAAATCATCATCACTACCATGTTCCGATGGTGCTGGTGTGGAAGCCCGTGAGCTTAAGGGTGATGGAGGTTCAGACATTGGTCTTGGATACTTCATCTGCATCTTTGATGCCTATTTTGTGAGGAAACAAATTATTAAGTCATGCACTTGAAAATAAGAGCTAACTTAATCTCTCTGAAACATACATGGGGATACAGACTCTACTTGTTTTGCTATCTGGACTTTATCAGTATTTTCCAAAACTTGTACTACTAAGTCTCCCATAAAAGAATTAGCTGAATGGTTAGGGTGCTAGCTTTCGGAACCGGAGTTCGTGGATTCGAATCCCACTATGGCATGGATGTTTGTAGCCATTCAGAATTGGCTTTAAGCAGTTGGTCCCAGTCTCATTAGCCCACGTGTGCAAAACAGTAGACCATAGTGCTCCAAACCAAACCCATAAAAAAATTTTCGTCTATGCCTCTATTATTATTTTTTACGTATAATTTTTAAAATATATTTCCAAATGCTTATACATAGATGGGCTTCTATAGAACGTATTTTTTCTTTAAAAATTTACACCAAATTTAAAATTTGTATATACAGGGTTCCCACTCTTTTTCCAGAACAATAATTAAGGACTTTCTAAGGACCAAAGTAACATTTTTTTTTTTTTAAGGATCTACTTGAAATACACAGCATAATGACATAAACCCTATTTCTTGAGTATCATATTGTAATGATTATGAACCAGACAAGGTATGTTCAATAAAAGCCCTACAATATTTCAGAATTAAGTTTTTAAACATGTATAAAAATTAATATAAGATAAATCTATTTGACAAAATTAAATTTGGAAAAATGTACACCTTAAGTTTTTTGAATGATCAAACTAAAAATAAATTGTGAATAAAATGCAATATTATAAACAGTACTTTCTGAGGGTTTAAAAATGACTCTATATATGTATGTATATACTAGCTGATTATACCCGACGTTGCCTGTGAAAGAAGAAAGTTTTAGACTTTTCTATTACATTCTATGCAAGGAAAAATCTTCATAAATTTTCATAAGTATATCTCCAAACCCCTACCCTCCATGCTTTGTTTAATTAAAATCTGCATGACTGTTAGTTATTAGAAAAGGGCAGCTGACTTTAAACCTTTTCAGTATGTGGAAGATTATTTATTTGTCAAATAAGTTTTCTAGCTTGTGACCATAAAAAGTACTAATACACTAAAAGTATTTTCATAATTTTTTAAGGATATCAAGGAAAGGAATTTTGAATTACTGCAGAAATACACTGAAAATACATATGTATTTGAGGATTTTCTTTATTATTAATACTGCACTTTTGACTAGAAAATGTAAAAGAATTATGAACATTACCAAATATTTCATATATTCTTTGACCAGTACTTATCACCTGTACTGGCGTTCTTAGAACCAGTTTTTGGCAAATTTAACTCCAAACTTACAAAACCAGAAAGTTCAGAGAGTGGGGCAAAAACTGATAGGAAATCACGTGACAGCAGATTGCATCAATTGAGAAATTGATTGCATTCCAATTTAAAAATTAAGGAGTTTTTAAGGACCTTTGACAAGAATTAAATAGTTTTAAGGGCCCTTAAAAATTAAAGCTAAAATAATGGAGTTTTTAAGGATTGTGGGAACCCTGAACATAGTAAAAATGAAAAAGAAAAAAAAATCCTGCAACATTCATATATGTCAAGTATGTTTCAACAGATGAAATATTTTTCAATCGGATTACTGTAAAGAAAACTATTGATCAACAATTCTTTCATTTTTATTTTATGCATTAGACACCAACAACGTTAGTTAGTGTAATTACTATGATTTTTAATTATATCTAAAGCTGGTTCTAAACGTTTTCCCACAACCTCATTTATTGTTATGAACTGTGCTATATGTACTGGTCTTGTTTTTTTAATCTATAAAGTGACCCCCTAACCCTATGTGTTGTGCTACAACATTGTTTTATTTATTTACATATTGTGTATATCAAAATCTCAACTCCAGATAATAGATGTCAGGCTTTTTTTGAGCAAAAAAAAAAAAAAAAAAAAAGTAAAGATTAATAAAGTTCTATTTTATGGTTTAAATAAAATATAAGATTAAAAAAATTGCTTTTAACAAAAAAGATTAAAAATACTGTAAGGAATTTGCACCCACGACTCATGTGTGCCCTTCATGATATCGGCAAAATTGTCCCATTGACTCCTTCCATCTGGCGTTCCTTAGGGGAAATAATAAGTTGGCTGACAAAGGAGGGGGGGGGACTGATAAGGTTTTTTGGTTGTGTCGCTTGTTTGTTTTTGAAGGGCCTCGGAAAAGGAGGATGTGCTCTTTTCAGAAAGGCTCAAGTTTCCAGACACCCCCCTCCCTCCCGAGGAAAGGGAGAAAAGATCTACAATGAGGGCAGTTGGATTCGTGACTGCAACTTGGAGACATCTCGTGGTTCGATGTGAGAGAACACAATGATGTTTTTATGTTTGGACTAAAAATTAGGCAGGCAGGTCCCATGCAAGCATAATGCACCAGAACAGAGTGGTATTACAACGTGGCCCTCTAGAACAGGGGGTGGTTGTTACAAATACATTAAAGTAAAAAAATTTCAAAACAGCACATTAAAGAGCAATTGTGTGAAAAGCTCCTATATGGAAAATTGTAATTTAAGGATATAGAGAAACTACTTGAGAAGCTTCTACAGGATAAGGGCAAGAAGTTATCATGGGTTACGTAATTAAAAATAAAATTATGGGGAGATAATATATAACAAATATCACATTATCCTTTTACAATATATTTGTATTAAAACTGTTATTTTGATACAGATTAGAACTGCGCCCACAATCAGAAAATTACAATTTTGATATAGAAGCTTTTCGCACAATTTCTCTTTCATGAGCTGTTTTAAAATTTTTTACTTTTTCAGGGCAATTTTAATACTTTTTTTGTTGAATAAAAGTGATTTTTTTAAATAAATACTCTTTAAATTAATTTTTATATTTTACTTTGTTAGTCTCAAATTTTGTAACTAATTTTCATCCATAAATTTTTCAACTTACGTTAAAAATAAACTATCAGATATTTGAAATTTTGCAAATTATTTTTTAATTAATTATACAATAAAAGTTAAAAACACTTTTTTTTTGAGAAATTGGTAATAATTTATTTCAAAAGTACAATTATCTTTTATTTACGTAATTAAAAATCATAAATGTAAAACACATTTTCAGGTAAAAACATATGTTATCACATAGTGAATTTATATTTTTCAGCAATATTTTTATAAATTGATAGATTAAATTTATTGCTGAATAATATGTTGATATTTACAGATTTACATCTTTCATTAATTACTATACTGTATTTAGACTTTGAAAGAAATATGTACAACAAAAACTTGTTTTTTACTTACCATTCATGCAATATTTTAGAAAAAAAATTTACCAGTAAAATGAGAGTCATTAAATTTACAAATCCTGATAAAGACTGAGTTCAAATAAGAGCAAAGACAATATTTTTATAACTTTACAACAGTAATGATATTGCATATTATTCAAATGCAAGGTTAGTAAAATGCGATACCCAATTAAAAATAAAGATTTTTTTTTTTACATACCATTGTTTCTTCATCCAAGACTTCAGGATGAGTTTTGTGTAAAGCCATTTGCCTCGATTGTCGGTAATACTGTAAATTAGATTATGTTTGTGAATATAAAGCAAAATTCAGTTATTCATACTTAACAAAAATTATAGTAAAACATTAACAAAAATTATAGTAAAATGATAAAATTAATGTGCAATTATTCTTGGTGATCACAGTAAAAAGCATGCAGATAACATTAATATATAACTAACATTTAAAAAAAATAAATAAAATAAAGAACTCAATACTTATTTAGCTAACTGAATTAAAATGAGATGTTAATATTAGCAAACTGATTTACCAAACTTTAATACCTTCAAAGAAATTAGATTTTTTCAAAATTCTAAATTTTAAAATAGTCATCTTTACTAAATTCTGATAAAACTGACATAATCTCTAGTCCTGTGATATCACTATTCATTTTTAGCAAGCCCATATAAGTTTAATATCTTTTTGACATTTCTTTTTCCAAACTTGCAACTGAATTTTTTTTAAAGATAATAGGATACCATATTTTTATATGCTTTGATATACTTTTGTTTTCAAAATCAGCAGCATTGAAGTGGAAGCTGAATTTAACACCTTCTTGCCCTTAATTAAAAATTCAGGTTGAAGTTTTTGAATATGAACAAGCTTTCTAAATTAGTGTTCATTTTACCAGTATCAAAAACTATTAAAAATTCTTTGTCTAACCATAAGTCCATAAAATTAGACTACAAATTGTAAATTTTCAGAGTTCCCATTCTTTTTCCAGAACAAAAATTAAGGACTTTCTATGAACCAATGTATTTATAAGGCCCCACTTGAAATATATGATAGAACGACATAAACTCTATTTCCCGAGGAAGATATTTTAATGATTATAAATCAGACAAGGCATGTTCAACAAATGCCCTACAATATTTCAAAATTAAGTCTTTATAAATGCCTAAAAATTAATATAATATAAATCTATTTGTCAAAAACTAATTTTGAAAAATGTACATCTAAAGTTTTTTGAGTGATCAAATTAAAAATAAATTGTGAATAAAATACAATATTATAAACAGTACTTTCTGAGGGTTAAAAAAATGACTCATATATATATATATATATATATATATGTATATATGTGTGTATGTATGTGTATATATATATATATATATGTATGTATGTATATACTAGCTGATTATACCTGATGTTGCTGGGAAAGAAGAAAGTTTTAGACTTTTCTATTACATTCAATGCAAGAAAAATGAAACTTCCATAAGTAACTGAAATATCTACAAACCCAGCCCCCATGCTTCATTTAATTAAAATCTGCATGACTGTTAACTATCAGGAAAGGGCAGCTGACTTTATACTTTAAACCTTTTCAGTATACAAAAGATTATTTATTTGTCAAATAAGTTTTCTAGCTCGTGACCATAAAAAGTGCTAATAAACTAAAAGTATTTTCATATTTTTTTAAGGATATTAAGGAAAGGAATTTTGAATTACTATTTACTACAGTAATACACTGAAAACATGTATGTATTTGAGAATTTTCTTTATTATTAATACTGCACTTTTGGCTAGAAAATGTAAAAGAATGTTATGAACATTAACAAATATTTTATATATTCTTAATATATATATTCTTTGACCAGTACTTATCACCTGCACTGGCATTCTTAGAACCAGTTTTGGGCAAGTTAAGTTTAACTCTGAACTTACAAAACCAGAAATTTCGGAGAGTACAGCGAAAACTGACAGGAAATTATGTTACGACGGTGGATCGCACTGAGGAAGAAATTAAATTGATCGGGTTTTAATAATTTAAAAATTAGAGTTTTTAAGGACCTTTGACAAAAATTAAGTAGTTTTAAGGGCCCTTAATAATGAAAGCTAAAATTAAGGAGTTCTTAAGGACTTTTAAGGACCATGGAAACCCTGATTTTACAGGTAATGAGTAAAAGTTGTCAAGTATGCACATCATAAGTGGCATGTGAACCCATTTTGGATGACATGTGGCATGCATTTCCACAGACACTGACATAGTCAAAAATTTGCCTATTACAAAAATATTCATTTCTTGAAACAACCTTGTTTAATGAGATTTATTTAAGAATTTAGCCTTTTTATGCACAGAAGATCTGTGCAAAAAAATATTTTGCAGATTTTTTTTTTCTTTAATCTTATGCTGTCACAGTAACAAAAAAAATATATAGTCATAACTTCTATTGGCTTTCTAGTTTTCCCAGTCATCTATTACTGTGGTAGCGACTAAGAAGCAGGTACATCCACAATTATTTTCAGCACCTCAGCTGAGGATTTTATTCCAATGCATTCAGATAACTTGCTTTTCTTTATTCTTGTAGATATTTATTTTGTACCTACTTATCTGATATTTCCCCTTTATTTTTGGTCATTTTATTTATAGTTTTACCCAAATTTTGCCTTACATTTTAAATTTTATTTATAGTTACTTATATTTTTTACTTTGTAAAACATTTCCTGCCATGGCTAATTTTGATGTTAGATAACAGTCTAAAATGCAGTCTCTATCAGTTATATGATCAGCTAAGTAGTCCAGAAAAATCAGACCATATATGCGAGGTGACCATATATGCGGAACAATACAACCCTATTATGCATATACCATGCATTTTTAATTTCAACACTTGAGGACCCAAGTTTGGCAGCTAAAATGTTGTTTAATGTCGTCCGGGTAATCGAATTTGCTTTGACATAAGTAACCTTTGAAAGATTAGATTTTTTAAAATTTTCAATCAATTCATTTTTCGCAGCAAATTATCAATTAAAAAATAAACGTTCTTATTTGTGACGTATGATCCAAATGCAACAAAATTTTCCTTTACTTGTTTCGTCTCCATTTCAACTTAAGAAGGGAGAGATTACTTCAACCAATAAACAGACATATGTCCACCTCTTATCAGTTGGTAAGAGAACTGTGAGAGGGGATGTCTACACAAACAAGAAAGGGGGAAAGGGAGGGAAATAAAGGCTTGAATTCAGGTCCTCTCTGATTTAACACTAACTTCTTTTTTTTTTAAAAAAAAAAACTGAAACTTGTTGAAAACATGAAATTGACCATATAACCGGTAACAGGAAAAAAAAAAGTAAGAGATGCATTTTAACACATGTTCCCTATTAAGTTAGACAGGACTTTAGAAAACTGACCATTTAAGCGGGGTGACCATATAGCTGGTACTGACTGTGCTAATATTTAACATATACAGCTATTTGAAAGGGCTTGTTGAATCCTATCCAGATGCTACAATTTTGGAATTGTTCTCACAAGCAACTGTTGATACCTGTGGTATTTCCAAAAGAACAGTTCAAAGGATTTATGCCAAAGCTTTCAGAACTGTGACAAACAGTACAGGAATTTTATGATAGAGAATATCCTACGTCTGGTAATTTAAGAAAGCAATTAACAGAGTGCCCATATATTTTTGTGTTCTCCTTGCACTGTTTGAATATCATTGTTTTATTATCTTTTTTAAATGACATTTTTTTAAAGGGTTGCTAATATAAGACAGTTATGAATATTTCTATATCTAACATGGCAGAGTTTTACCAAACTTTAGTATGCCAAGCTCAAAAGATTCATTTTTGATGTAGTGTAAGAGAAAAATTGAGAGCAAGAGAGAAAATTAATTTACTATTCCAAGATTTTTCCAGTCTAAAAGGTCACTTAATCTCTCAGTCCTATTTCTCTGGATAATTCTTTGCCTCCTTGAAAGACAGGTGAAATCAAATAAATACTGTAAAGAGAAAGTTGAACATAAAACTATAGTTATGTATGAATCAATCTATAAAATTATAGAACTTATAAAATTGCAACAAACTTCTTATTATATAGGCAATGAGATATTTTTAAATATGATTTAAGGGAACTAGTAGTACCTGAGCTAGTTGCTGAACAGATTCCTCAGGGCTTTTAAACCTTCTGTCTACAATATAAGTACCATATGACATTGGATCAGCCACATGCTCAGCAATGAAGCAACCAAAACCAGATAAATTAGTGGTTATACTTGGAATTCCCATTACAGTACATTCAGCTAGAAGGAAAAATAATTTTGATATTTTTAATAAATTAATAAGAATGTACCACAAACTTCATTTTATAGATAACAATGCAATAATAAATAGAAAAATATTTAGTTGCAAATGTTTGAAGTACAGTAGAACCTTGATTATCCAAGTGTCTACCACAAGATCTCTGTTAACTGATTCATGAATTTGAACCGTTTTTAATTTTTCTTTCTCATATATGTAGTATTGTAATTGTCCAATAATTCAACCTTGAGATTTTGATTGGTCTTCATATTTTTGGACCTCTTTAAGTCAAAAACTATCATTTTTTAAAATCATCTGTCTGGGTGTGTGTCTATATGTGAACATGGTTAACTTCAGTATGTTTTGATGTAGAGAAACCAAATTTGAAAATGTTCATTATAGCAGAATTGTAATTTCCTTTCAACTTCTAGGCTACTTCCAGTAACTGAACAGCTACTTTAGTTACAATCCAATTTCCAAGTTTATTTTTCCAAGTTTCTTCCAATTTTTAAGTAGCATGTCAGTATAGCTAATAAGTGAAAGTGTTCATATATTTTGTAAAAGTAAGAACAAAAAATGACAAATGAAAATAGTTATTTTTCTTTTCTGTGAGTATATGAGAAAGTCAAAGGGGAGACTATTCCCCATTAAAAAAAAAAAAATAAATAAATAAATATGTCTAGAAAAGATCTTGAAATTGGCATTGGATGAATTTTCATGATGCTTGTAGAAGGTCATTATTGGAAGATGATCTTTTATTACTCAAGATTTTATACACAGAGAAAGAATATAAACTAATTTTAAGCACTGCCATAGCCTCTGAGATGAATTTTACCAGAAGAAACAGAGGAGCCAACATTTCTCTCTTCAAGAATCCAGCTATGTAAATTGTCTTCTAATGCAGGCCATTGTATTTTTCCACGACGATTGGATCACTTTCTTCTCATATTTTTGATGTTTCCTTTTGCTTGTGCCATTTCTAACCACTTTCTTGTCAACCTTCTGAATTACATTGAACTTGAAATCAGCAGTAAAACTATGTTTTAAAGACATAATGAATGATCAATCTAAACTTTGAAAACAAAACATTATGTTACGAGTGATCCTCTTGGTGAAATGACCTTTGACCCCCAACCTTCGATCTTGAACCCATCCACTCGATGTTGTCAATCAGAGCTGTAAATAGGGACTATCGATATTTTCCTGTACTCCAGGACACAATTTAAGATTGCACTATTTGCTACTACTGACTACTTTTGTTTACATCATAGGTCGTTCGTGTGACATGCTTCCCCCCTCTTCCGATTTTGATGATTTGAGCAATGAACAGCCAGCAGATAGTCTGCAGCTGAAGAAATTTACTTTTTAAATACAGATAGTCCACAGACTATATGTGCAAAATTAAGGTATATATATGTAAGAATGAAAAGAATTAGAACTTATTTGTCGTATTTTTTACTTCCAGAATTTATAGATGTTGGTTTATTATCTTTCAGTATATAGTTTTGAAGACATTAATTAGTTTATTTTTTTAATTTTTTACACAAAATGAATAAGAGTTTTCAATCTAGCCAAAGTCATTGGATTGATAACCAGCCATCCCGACAGTAACTATATCTGACATAACCAGTTTGCTGGCTTACAGGAGTTCCATCCTGGTCCAAGTTACTTAGTTCACACTGAGTAGAATCATATTGCAGAAGTTCCAGAATTTCTGTGGAGTGCTTACAAAATGAAGTTTTATTTTTGATTAAGTGATGTTTAAAGCATAATTCAAATAATTTTATTAATTTATGTTAAAATTAATTTTTTTCCTAATTGGCATTGAAGTCTTGTACAATTTTACTCATAGTTAAAGAACCAATGAGAAAATGCAACAGGAATAATGAAATTCCTTAGGATCTTTAGTTGATCAAACAAAATGCATCCTCACGAGATGGTTGATTAAGCTAAAAGTCTATTATACATACGAAGAAAGTAACATACTTTAACAAAAATAACTAAAGTTTGAACGCATGCAAGAAACATGTATGACTACTAAAAAAATCTGTAAAAACTTTAATACAAGATAACATTTCCTCACTTTTACAGCTCTTAATAATTTTAAAACACCTTGTCAAAAGAAAAGAATTACAGATTTAAAATTTGTTTTTATTAGCAAAGTTTTTTTTTTTAATTATCAATAGTGATTATGATCACAATTTGCTTGAATCATTGAAGTTCTACTTTGAATATTATATGACATTTGCTACATAGAACCACAAACTTATTGTTGCACAATATGGTAGTCCACAACAACTGTTTAAAAAAATGATATAAGGTAATTTCAATTATTTACAAATCATATTGGAAAAAGGAAATTTACCTGGAGTATAACCCCATGGTTCATAATATGATGGAAACACACCGATATGGCAACCTCTAACAAATTCTTCATAATCCATACTGAAGAGTGGATTTGTAGAGGATAAAAATTCAGGATGAAAAATTACCTGTAATACAATATGGCAAAAAACTAAAAATGAAAGGGTTTTGATAAAGTTAAATATTTTTCAGCTATTTTACATACACACACATATATATACAGTCAGTACTGGCTATATGGTCACCTGTTTATATAGTCAGTTTTCTAAAGTCCTGTCTAACTTAATAGGGAACATGTGTTAAAGCGCACTGCTTATACAGTCATTTTCTTTTTCTTGTTACCGGTTATTGGGTCACTTGCAGGTTTTCAACGAGTTTTTTTTTACGAAGTCAGTGCTAAATCGGAGAGGATCTGATTTCAAGCCTTTGTTTTCCATTCTTTCCTCCCTTTCTCCCTTACTTGTTTGTGTACACTCATCGTCAGAGTTTTCCACCTCTCCCAGTTCTTGCCCCCCCACTGATAACAAGCGGACATCTGTTTGTTTATTGGTTGAAGTTATCTCTCTCATACATGACCTTGGGTATTCCGAAGCAGCAGATGAGCATTTAAAAGCTGTTAGGGACTTAGAAAAAATTGTGGTAACAACCAACAAAAGGAAGCAAAGTTATACACCTGATTATTTTTAAATACATTGAACATGAATGTACGTATGTACGTGTGCCATACTTTGATTAGTAAGGTAAGCTAATAAATTTCCCCCAAAAAAATATTGTATATTTTTAATGTACTTTTTACTTCTCGAATTAATTTTTTAAATGTTCTTAAAAGTATAATTATTTTTTTATGAGTACTACATTCTGATAGATGAATATAATCCTGCCACCACTCAATGGGGTTGTATTGTTCCGCATATAGGGTCTGATTTTTCTGAACTGCTGAGCTGACCATATAACCGATACAGACTGTATATACAAAGAGTCTTTATATAATTTGAGTCTTGATTGTTTGAATTTCCCATAAACCCAAGTTAAATCCAACTTATCAAAAAAAAAAAAAAAAAAAAAAGACTAAAAGATAAAAAAAAAAAAATTTACATCTGTTTTTTATAGTTACTGCGCATGCCAGAGCTATTAGCAGAAATCCTCCCTCCCAAAGAAAATGAGTTTTTATTTTTCCAGGGTGTGTGTATGGGGGAGGAGGAATCATAATGAATTAACTTGAGAAAGTTGTTCAATCACATGTTATCCACTCACTTTTTTCCTCTACTCCAAATGTATCTTCCCACATTCTAAAAACAGTTTAGTTGTACAGATTGTAGTTTGATTAGTTCAGTACTAGCATGCAGAATTTAAATCATCTTTAAAGATTTTTTAAAACTCTGTTTAACTATTTGTTTCTGCTCTTCCATGATGGATTCTACAAAAAGGAAAATTAAATTTGTTCCATTAAAAGTGAAATTAAAGCATTAAAAAGACTGGATAAAGGAGATACCCTTAAACTTGCAGTCAAATATGGCATACTTGAACTTAAGATTTATGATTGGCATAGAAAGAATTACTGTTGGACAGAAAATCTTTGTAAATATCTGAAAAAGCTGGCAAAGCACTTTTTATGTGGCTTAAAACAAAAAGGATACCCTCTTTTAGATCCAATTTGTCAAGAAAAAGTTTTGCTGTTTCAAAAAGAATTTAAAGAGGGACATCAAACTTTCACTGTAGAGTAGGCTGGTTTCACTAGTAAAAAAAAAAAAAAAAAAAAAAAAAAAAGATATTTAGCAACTAGAGATGTGTGGTGAGAAATTATCAGCCGATTCTGAAGCCATTGTGAAATTTTGCAAGAAATTACAAGAGATAGTGAAAAATGAAAAACTTACAAATTACCAGCTTTATAATTACAATGAAACTGGCCTTAATTAAAAAAAAAAAATCCTACCTTCTAAAACACTTTTGTCATGGAAAAAAAAAAGTACTCAAGGTCACAAAAAGAGATTGGCATTTCTTACAGCATCAACTGCTTTAAAAAGTGCAACTTGCTGTTGGAAAATTGGCTTAGCCAAGAACCTTTAAAAATGTTTGCATATCATTCCTACCAGTTACATATAAAAATGAAAAAAGGGCTTTGATGATGCAAGAGATACTTAACTGTTTTTACTCTGATTTTGTTTCAGAAGTTAAAAAATTTTTTTGAAAGAAAGAAATTTTCCTTGCAAGGACATCTTGACATTTGATAATGTGAGTTTCCATCTAAATGAGGAATTAAATTAAATTGTTTTTACCCTCAAATGCAACCATTTTAATCTAGCCCATGGATCAAGGGGTTCAACATAAAAAAATAAAAAAAAAATCACTGTAGGATTACTACAATCTCTTCTAGCATCCACAGAAAGTGAAGAAACCATTGTAAATGTGTTAAAAAAAAGTTACTGTGAAAGACATGTATGACTGGTATGTGGGACAAAATAACCTCAGATACACTTCTAAAATCTTAATAGAAAACTTTGAAGAATGAGGGTACAGAAAGCAATACTAATGAGGACAATGATGAAGATGATGTGCCTTTGTATAATTTAACTAAAACAAATTTCAAAGTTTGAACACACAGATGATATTTCTGTGGTGGAATAAGGGCAAAATAATGATGGGACAAAATAATGATGAACAAATAGAATAACTGATGCAGCTATAGTTGATAAGATTAATGTAGTAGAGCAGTATTGTAGAACAGTGAATATAAAATTAGGTTTAACGAACATTATAAAACTTTCTAAAAAAAATTTTTCAGATACAATTTTTTTAATGTTTCATTTTGAGAACTTTGTTGCATACCATTATATGTTTTAACATGTTTGAGAAGTACAAAACTTGCTTTAAAATTTCACTTCTGCAGTCAAATTTTAAGTAAATATAATAGAAACTAAATTAAAGTTTAAATTGTAAATATTTATAATTATATATTATTGTTTAAATGTGTAGATTGCCCAAGACTTCTGAACAGGAGAAGCTCCAAACTTCAAGTATATGTATTGTAACATAGTAATAAATAACATAAAAAAAAATAAATAAATATAAAAAAATAATAAATAAATAAATAAAAATAAAAGATAGTATAAAAATGGCACAGGAGACATCCCAAATGCTTCATATTGACAAATTTTACGATATCAACTTTATGGTGTCTTTTCTGTTATATTTTCTTTTATTAACATATAAAAACTTTTCCTTTTTTAACCAAAAAATTGCAGGAGTATTAAGTTTTTTTTTAACACATAGTACTTTTTACAAAAGTTAAGATAGTAAACAAATATTACCTGTGATGCATAAATGCAACGTTTTAATTTAACAACATCCCCAGATGTCAGCAATTCTTCACTTGTAGGTAAACGCCCTCTTTAAAAAGAAAAAGATCTGTGTTAACTGAATTAAATTTAAATGAATAAAATAAGACTTTTTGATATGAGTACTTAAATTTATTTTGAAGCTGAAACAGAATTAAATATAAGCATCTGTTTAACATCCAAATGATCAAGGAAAATATGAAAAGCTATGTCTTGTCAATCAGTCAACCCACTGTAAACAAAACACAGTAGACTAAATTCCAAATGAACCACATTCAAAATGGCTGAAAATACACTATTTTCCTAATGTTATATTGTTTAGATTGTCTAACTTTGCTAACAGATGATGCACATATCTTCTTGTTGCATGCTGTTGTTAATATGTTAAAAGATATAGTGAATTGCCACATTGTATCTAATGTGTTGGATAGAAAAGCATGAAACAGTTTTTGCTATCTACCTGGTGAGTTGGCTCCTATTCAATATAAAACTTAAGAAAGTTACATAACATTTATTATAGAAAGAAATTCAAGTGTGGTTGTAGGAAATGGTTAAGACACTACTTTATTTGTGATTGTAAGTTTGAACCTGATGAACCTAAATATATGACTAATTTCACATCTTTATTCTTTTCCTTCACAGCAAATAGTTACATAGATCTGGTCACACCTGCAAATGAATTTTGAACACCACACGTGCACATGTTCACAGAGTGTGATTTGTTATTTACAATGTTAAATAAAACACTAAACTTAGCTTTTAAAATAATTTAATAATAAACATTGTAGGTCATTCGAAAAAAATAGCAAAAAATATTTTATTGATTTTTAACTGCTACAGAACTTTACTGAAGCTCTGATGACTAATTTAGTCATGGGATAATTAATTGGAAGTTCTAATTACCAAGATTTATTTTGAATCAGCAAAATTATTTAATTGAACTCACCTGTTTTATTTTATTAAGCTAATATAATCTAAACAATCATAATAGGAGGATATAGAAATATACATAAAACCTAATACTTTAATAACCAAAACAGATTATATATGAGATTATTTTTTTATTTTAGTTACACCTAAGTTATCCATTTAAGTAAAGCCAACTTCATTTTCTGAATTAATTTTTTAGGTTGTATTTAGAATCTTTATATAGTTTGATTTCCACAAAAGGATTTACTAAGAATGAAACTCTTAGTATCACTTCTCTTTAACATATCAAATTAGATTAGTGTACTCCATTAAAATAATGTTGAACTGCAGCCTGCAGAAACAAAGCCCCCTATTTTGGGAAATATGACTTCACATTCTTGGAATGTGGCTGAGAGTGAATTAAACAGGCTTGGCAAATATCAGTATTGTGAAATATGCAAACTGTTAATCAAGTCAAAAACAACACAGAGCATATTAAAATTAACCTGTAACCTTTTAAATTTCAATTCCACAGAGCTGATCCAGGTTTTTGTAAGTTAAGGAGGTACTATGAACATATTATAATATATATTCATAATATTATAATAGAAACTTGTTTAAGGACACATTTTTTGTTGAGACACGTCATTGAGATAGATTATCAGAATACAGAATGAAAATATGCATAGAAACATTGATTTGACATATTTGAGTAAAATACAAATTTAGATTAATAGAAATCACAGTAACCCTGTATATCTAAAAAGGATTTGCTAAATTCACAGAGTATACTAAGTGAATTTTACTTGACAATACAAATGCCTACATCACTGGTAACATCAGTAAAATAAATGCATTACAAATAATTACACAAATTAACTTGTATGTTGAAATTCATGTTTCAACAAAAAATTTTATGAATAGTGAGAAATTCAAGTTGGCTTTAGAGTCAAGCCATGTGAAATTAGTGTGGCATTCAACATATTAAAAAATAAATATTCAGAAACTAAAGTTTATTTGATCATCCAAAGATTAAAAACTTAACCAGGCTTGCAACTGCTGAGGTACTTTAAAAAAGATGAGAAAAGTGACAAATAACACAGAATAAGTGACTAAAAAGTGACTAAACAATGAAAAAAAAAATTCTCCTCTCGATTACAGATTTTTCTATTTATTTTAACTGTAAATCAAATGATTCATGCAAGTCATGATTTTAGCGTCAAATACAAAAAAGGTTAAAAATTTTGTTTAACACAACTCAACATTTCTTTTTATTCCAAGAAAATCTATAAATTAGATTTGAATACATACAATACATTAATTTTATAATCACAATTTTCTGCATATATTAATGATGTTTTGAAATATGTACATAGCTAGATTAGATTATAGAAACAAAAATTGTGAAGAAAAATAAAAAGAGAAATGTATGCTTTGACGTAAATTACTTTTGAAGCGGGTACAATTATTCCCCTCTCCTTTTTTTACGATAGGTGGCGCTAAAAAGCCATGTAGTGTGTTCTAATATAGTGTCAGTGGTCTTTGAGAGTGTGTTTTGTGCTCTTTATTGTTTTATGTTCTGTGTTGTGGAATTTTGAAAGGAAATAAAAATGGTTCCTAAAAAAAAATGACTAAATTAATTCAAAACGTCTTTTGAAATAAGAGTCTCGTCCTTCTACAATTTAATGTATTAAATGTACATTTCAGTACAAATGTAGATTTCAGGAACTTCTTTACCACTTTTTAAAATCACTAAATTCTGGAAATCATATGACTAATTACATTTTAAAAAGAAAAATAAGATTAGAGCATCACATTTTTGGTCTTTTATTAAAGTATTTTGTTATTAATTCAGATTTTCTTTTTTTCAACAACAGACTTTTGCTTGTGATACACCATGAAAAAAGTGACTAAAAGTGATTGTTCACTTACAAAGGTGACTAAAAGTGATCAATTGCGAAAAAAGTGACTAAAGGTGAGAAAAGTGACGGATTTGCAAGCCTGCTTAACTTAAAAAATAAAATAAAAAACTATACATATAAAACAATACAATGCCAAATAAAAATCCATACCCAAGGCAGATTTCAAACATTCTTTTTCCAATTTTAGATTGTACATCATGGACAGTATCTCGCAGTTGTTTAGCAATAGCTTGACCTCTCAATGATTCAACATTGAAATTATTTGTACGAGCAGGGAAAATTAAAAATGCCATGACAGTCATTTCACTGTTTGCACTCTAATAGAGAGACAACAATGTATTGGTAACATAAAACAAAATACATTCTCATAAATTCTAAATGAAATAACTAAAGAAAAAAAATTCTGCTTTGATAACTAATTTTCAATGCAATTTTAAAATAATTAATTTAAAAGCTGTTTTTCTCTTTTTTGCAGTCACACACAAACTATGCCACTAACAGAACTATAGACTAGGCAAGCAATAAAACATTTATTATGTCACCTTTTTCTTCAACAAATCTTTGAGTAGTAAAATAAGGTCCAGTCAAAAATTTCTAGTTACATAATCAAACAAATTATAGCAAAACACAATATGCATTAAACAGCAGTAATTTAGTCACTTGTTACATAAGTATCTGCAAAATATAAATATTTGCATTTATTATTAACGGTTCATGTCAGCAAAATGAGCACATGTTGTAAAAGCAACTCCTTTGTCTTTTTATAATATACATAATACAGAAATGATCATCAACACTAGAAAGGCAATAATATTGTCAATATACCTAAAAATACTAGAAATAAACTTTTTATTGGTTTAAAATGCCCATCCAACCACTTTTTTAGATTTAGTTTTTGAAACAAGCTTTTAAATATATTTAGATATTATTCCTTAAAGCTTTAGCTAATTTTAATAATGTAAAAATAATTTTAGTTGTAATGCTCTTTCCAGAATTATTAAATGCATAAGCCAACAAGCATACTTCAATTCTCCGATGATTTAATCAATAGTTATTTTCTTTTTTTCTAGTGTGAAAAGTCATTCAATAAGTACTGTACAGTACTAAGCACAACATAGGCTGAGATATGTATAATGAAAATAAAATGCCCTGATAAAAATAACTGTAGTTAATCTTTCTCTGTTTACACAGTTATAGCTTTGATAATAAATAAAACTAAGTAATTTATGCTACATATTCTTTATGAATAAGGAAAAGTCAATAAATAAAACGAAAATCAAAGATTAAATAAGAGAAATATGACAGTTTGAAATCTGTTTCAAGCCAAAATAATTGCTTTTGCCTTTCTAGTGTTAAAACAATTAGTAAATAATACACCATGATACTTCCAAAATAAAGACAGCTACAGAGAATAAATGACAATATACTATTAACAGCCTCTAACCTACTTAACTGAATAAATAATAATTTTCTTAATAACCCTACGACTCTTTATACAATTTTACACAGATTTTATGTTTCATACTTAGTCCCAAAACCAAAGATTAAGAACTCTTATAAAATCTTTAAATGTAAATACAATTATAATTACTTAAACTCTTGGGGATTCTTAAAATCCCCCCACCTCATTAAGAAGTCAAAATTTTACATTTGTATGTATATAGATGCTATTGCACAAGTTTTTAGTATGCTATACATTAAAATAAGCATATGCCAGTATCAATATTCTACAAACTTAAATTACAAAACTACCTTATTTTGTCAATGCTGTATTGCCATTATGTTTACTAAATACAGTATAAATTTCTAATTTCAAAGTTTAATTATTTAAAAAGATATGTTATATGTATGTGTGAAATCTTAAGGGGAAAGATACTAAAACAATTATAAATGAATTTGTTAATGAAATAAAGTAAACATGTTTTGCACAGTAATATATTCTAATTAAATATTAACCAAACTTTTTTAAAATATAAAATTACTGCTTTTATATCTAATATTTCTATAAAAATTTACTATGTACTACACATACATATTTGTGGTTTTACAATGAACAATAATAATGCTCTTCTTTGAAAAAAATTGTCATTTTATTTTTATATGAGATTTGATTCACTTTTTTTTGGTTATGCCTTTACTTTTATATATTTCTTGCTCAGGTATCAACTAAAAATCATAAAAAAAAGGGTAAGAAATTACAAATTTATTCATGAGATTAATACAAAATAAGCATAAAAAGAGATTTTACATTTAAATAAAAAATAAGCCCTGGATAAAATATATTCATGAACTGGAACGAGTGATTAAAATAAAAAAAACTAAAATTGTTTAATTATTTTCCATTACCATTTTGAATATCATGATTAAGAGCAAAAAGTCACTAGAGGGAAATTAGGGAATTATATCTAACCTGTACAATTAACCTGTTTTCAGATTTTTTATACACAATAAAATTTCATAATTCTTTAAACCAAAATTTTATGAGATTTTTGGCCTGGAGTACTATGGTCTACTGGTTTGCAACACATGGGCTAATGACCCAGGACCCACTGTTTAAAGCCAATTCTGAATCACTATGAATATCCATGCCAGTAGTGGGATTTGAAACCCAGAACTTCAGTACAGAAGAACACTTGCCCCATTCAGCTATTATTTGGCAAGTTTTAAGAGTTTAGTCAAAAACTCTAATGACCTAAATCCTATACTATAATACGAGGAATGGTTGTCAAGTCGAAAATCGCCCCAGAATTAATAAACTGTAGTAAACTTGGGGATCTGGGGTTTTTGGTCACGAGGAATCGATTGGCATCGGTTTTGACGCGCTAAGGTCACGTACTTCGGTGCTACAGATAGGGCCGGGTTCGAACCCCGGTGCGGGCAAACTTTTTTCTCATGCATCCAAACCAAGTGAAAATTGGTACCCGGGGGTTTTCGACCACGAGGAATCGATTGGCTGTAGTTCTGATGAATTAATAATAATAAAAGTCTTTATTTATTTGTCTTTATTCCTTGATATCAGTTTCCATTTTTATTTTCTATCAACTTTAAAGATTAAATTAACGTAGGAAAGTATATATAACACATAAACGATATAGTAAAAAAAAATAATGCAAACAAAAATTTTGAAAACCAACCACAAAAAACTAAAAAATAATGCTTCACTAACGTGCCGAAACAACCTCGCCATTCAATTTCCAAAGCCACACTAAACACAGAGCATATAACTTATCAAAGTCCGTCGCTGCGTTAGTGCGTCATCGGCATACCGGGAGGTGCCGCTCTGACGCGCCAGTGCGTCGGTGGCAGCGAACGTGTTAAGGAACTGATTTCGATTTCAAATCACCGTCAACAAAGGTCGACATTTGAACATTCATGAGATTTCAAGCTACATTTTCAACATGCAGAACGCACCTCTACATGAAATGCTTCAAGGAGCCGGAATTTTGGAACAACAAGCGATCAACTCAATTATACCCGCAAATGGACAACTAGAAGATACCGTCATTGTCAGAATGCTTCTCCATTCAACACACTTCAATCTTTACACTGCTCACTTTGTACCATTTCTTTAATTTTATAATTTTTTGTTATCAATTACATTTTATTTTCTATGACTTTTCAAACTTTACCTTTGTATAGAATAGTTCCCTTTCCAAACAACTTTGTTTAGAATAGTTTACAATGGTGCACTTTAACTGGTAATCTTTTCACTAATGGTTTCACAAATTTTCTTATGGCATGTATTGTTTTGATAAATCATAATTGAAAATTTAAATCTTCGAGTTAGCTTCGATACCTGTTTTCTCCGAGCGGAGCTCGGTCACCCGGTACTAATATAATAATGTTATCTCTTGTGAAAGGATACTTTGTATCATAGATCCATTACAGAAAAATAAGATCTAAAGTTTTTGTTCTTATGTTTTTTTAAAAAATAGATGAAAATTATTTTAAATTTATTCTAGGCACAAAATAAAGTTTAGTCCAATAAGTTCAGTTTAAAATTTTTAAGGAGCACTATTTAAAATGGTTAGAATGCACAAATGAATATTTTAGGACTTAGAGAACTCGTTAATAAAAATATGTACTAAGAAATGTATACACTTATAAAGCAATTGTGAAAAGTTATAAAGTTAGCCCCCCCCCCAAAAAAAAAGAAAACTTACCTTAAGAAAATGATTTAACCGAGCTAATGCTTCAATGAACAAGTCTGCACCTTTATTAGAAAATTCATATCTACCAGCAATAAATAAATAAAGTGTTTTATCAAGATCAAAATCATAGTGCCTGCAAAAAGAAAAAATAATTAAATTTCCACATTAAACAACACAACCAGCCACAAACAATGTAATAAATTAATATGCTATTAAGTAGTTTTCCAAAATACTAGCCAGAAAATATGAAACAAGTATGTTAAAATATTAAGGATAAAAAAATACTCAGATTTGAAAGGTTTTATTTACAATTCTCAGATAAATATATGACATATGTTTTAAATGCAATAGAATAAACACTGTTTGAATGATCAAATCTCAATTCAGATTAACCCCTTTGGGATCACCAGTACATATAAGTATCCAAGTATACCTTCTTTCTGTAGCCAAGTCTACCAATGTTGTTGAGTATAAAGTGAGTTTCACCTTTCAGATCCAGCTACGCCTGACATCTTTGGAACTAACACATTGGAATGTTTATGTAATACACTGTCTACCAATAAGTATTTGGACACCTATGCAAATGACGATATCTGCAGTCCTGAGGTACATTGCGGCATTTGCCGGTATACATCGTGTAGGAAACAGCATCGGCATTAGTCGCATGCAAGATACCATGCAGTTCAGAGCTAGAGACCAACGAGTGCTGTCCAGAGAAATTCGGAAGAACTGCACCCAACCAATGGCTCTCATCCACAAGAAGTTTCAATAGGCATATGTTAGTATTGTTTCAATGAATACCATTCATAAGGAAGCACATCTGCGTGGTTTTCATTGTTGTGCTGCTGCACATAAGCCTTTGATCACAAAGTCCAACTGCACTGCTTAGGTAACGTTGTGCAAAGCACATTGAAATTGGACTACAGATCAGTGGAAATGGATTTTTTGGAGCGACGAATCAAGGTTCCCCCTTTACTGTTTGGATGACAGGGTCTGGGGTCTGCCTGGAGAAAATCTCCTGCCAGAATGTATTATGCCAACAGTCAAGTTCGGCGAAGGTGGAATTATGGTCTGGGGGTGTTTCTCCTGGTATGGACTGGGACCCTTGGTCCCCATTCATGGTAAGCTCAACGCCGATGTCTACTGCATTATTTTGGATGACAATGTGTTTCCTACATTGTGGCAGTTTTACATGGTGGACCCCTGTTACTTTCCGGACAATACCAGTTGTCATGTTTCAAGGATAAGCAAGGCTTGGTATGGTGCCAATGGAGTTCATCGAATGGACTGGCCTGCTCAGAGCTGAACCCTATCGATAACCTCTGGGACGAGGTTGATCACCAAATTAAGGGTTGCACTACCCGTCCAAAATCAGTGAAGAAACTTGTATGTTTACTCCAAGCCGAGTGGAAGAGAATACCACCAGCTGTAATACAAAGACTTGTGGAAAGTATGCCCTGGAGGATTGACACTGTAATTGCCTCTCGTAGAGGCTCTATCAACTATTGATTTTGAGTAAAGTTAGTTTTTATTTTCTATCACAGGTGTTTAAATACTTATTGGTAGACAGTGTATTTTGAAATATCCCTAAACAGCATTATTATGTTGAGACTTTTAATATATGATTTCAGGTAGTCTCTGACATTGGTATACTAGTGACTGCTTAAGTTCAGTTACTCATATAAACAAGCATATGTGTTGATGCTATTTGTAAATAATGGGTGATTTAAAGAGACGTAGATATATGGCAGAAATGTGTTAATGGATGTTCTATTTTAACAGATTTTCAATTTAGCTAATGTTCTACAAGTTGAGTTTAAGTAATGGAGGATGGGGTTGAAAAGTCTGTACTGAATGTCAGAGGGTGAATTTTAAGACATTTAATTTTAGTCAGAAGAAACAACCATGTTCTTATCTTGACATAATACAGAGTCCCAAGTACAGATCGAAATGGGAGCCCCCTAGCGTACTATTAATGGGATATATCAAAGGGGGAGGGGAAAAATAATCTATCCTTTAAAATTGAATACTGTTACACATGCATACAAATTATATTTTATTTACATCTTTAAGTTTTTATAAAGAATAAATACTTTAATTTGCACTTATTTTTTATTTAAACAGCAAAGTACAAATGAATGAATTTTATTAAGTTGTATGGGAGATAATTTTTTTTTCATTCATGAAAATGAATTTTCTTTTTTTACATAAAAATTACATTACATAGCAACAATTATATTTAATTAGTATCTGCTAATAAGATATAACATGGTTTTATGGAATGCAGTTCGCTGGTTAAATATTGTTTGGATGTAATCATTAAAGATAGAAAGAAATTGTACAATTTCTTTTAAAAGCTCAGCAAATGGAAAACCCATTATGTATGCAATTTATGCAATATAGGGCTACATGTTGATTCAAGTTTTTAGAAATTTCATGTAAAAGAATCATTTTACTACTATTCTTTTTTCATTAAATTTTGTAACAACTAATGTAATAATCTTGTGTAAACAATCAACATTTTTTTAATACTTTCACTTGAATGAAAATATTTTTTTATATTATTTTATATTACTTTCAATATTTTATACTTTATATCTGCATATAATTAATACATAAATAAGTTACGTCTGATAAACAGTAATCAGATATATAATTTAATTCAGTTGATCAAACATAAATTATGTTTATTTAAAAGCCTTTATTTTTTATATATGCTGTAATCTACATTTATATGGATATACAAAAATTCTTACATCAAAGTGATTTTCCAAAATGCTGTCACTTTTCAATAATTTTTAGTATGAAAATAACAAACATGAAGTACATATACACATTAAACACCTCTAATAAATAAATATCTACACATATAGAATAAAAAGGGTTTATGATTGATACACAATCATTCATAACAACAGGTGTAAATTTAAAGAATTTTTCGCTATGACAAAATAATGTTTCCTCCTGAATTTATTCATAAATCTAGATTAGTCATGAATAAAGGTAACAATAGTTAGTGTAGAAATAACATACCCATAGAAATGGCCACGCACAAAGTCATGAATCTTTTCCTTCGCTAAGGCATGAAGATTTTGAAATTCATGAATTGCGCTAAATTTTTTTACATTAAGTCCATTTGGAGTAATAACATCTACAAGTATACATATATATATATATATAGAAATACAGAGTATGTAAGTATTAAAAAAAAATCAATATGCACAAATGTTTTTAACATTTATAAAATTAACTTGATATTAAAAAAGTAAAAAAGATTAAGATTACTAAGGACTAAGACTAATGATTACAGACTAAGAATAAACCAAAATTATGTGAAGAAACACTATTGATAAAGAGGATATTAGGATTATCAATCCATAATATGTTTTAGTATTGCTTACAATTTTTAAAATTAGAATATGTGCTAGCAAATGCATTCAAAGAATCATGACAAATTAAATTTCCTTAAAAGTTACAATCGTTAATTTTATATGTGAATGCACACAAACAATATTCTTTTAAGTACAATTATATGGGTATATGAGCAGCATCATGGATTGAAGAATCAAACAGTTTACAGAAAACTATATCATACACATATAGAATTTGAGTATTTAACCTCCCATAACATATTATATGATGGCTAGTAAGGAAGAGGGGGTACCTCAACTTAGTATTGCTGTCCTCCATAATAAGATCAACATTATAGATTCAGACAGAATACAAGTCTAAGTCCCATACAAGATACATCTATAATTATGGTGAGCACAAAATCCAGAAGTAACATATTTCCCTAATAATTTTTCCACAATTCACTACCATATTTCTGTCACAAGGTATTTCTTTTCTTGCAAATGCAGGGTTCTCACTCTTTTTCCAGAACAAAAGTTAAGGACTTTTTAAGGACTTTCTAAGGATCAAAGTAACTTTTTATAAGGACATACTTGAAATACACGGCATAACGACATAAACCCTATTTCCTAAGGAACATATTTTAATTATGAACCAGACAAGGCATGTTCTATAAATGTCCTACGATATTTCAGAATTAAGTTTTTAAGAATACCTAAAAATTAATATAAGATAAACCTATTTGATGAAAACATTTCCAAAAAAATATATCTAAAGTTTTATGAGTGATCAAATTAAAAATAAACTGTGAATAAAATATAATAAACAGTATATTCTGAACTAATAAACAGTACTTTCAGTGAATAAACAGTACTTTCTGAGTGTATAAAAATGACATATATATATATGTGTGTGTGTGTGTGTGTATGTGTGTGTGCGCATGTGTGTATACTAGCTGATTATACCTGACGTTGCCTGGGAAAGAAGAAAGTTTTAGACTTTTCTATTACATTCAATGCAAAGAAAATTAAACTTCCATAAGTAACTGAAATATCTACAAAACCCCCACCCTCCATGCTTCGTTTAGTAAAAATCTGCATGAATATATAAGGAAAAGGCAGCTAACTTTATAAACCTTTTCAGTATGCAAAAGATTATTTATTTGTCAAAAAAGTTTTCTAGCTTGACCATAAAAAGTACTAATAAACTAAAAGTATTTTCATAATATTTTAAGGATATCAAGGAAAGACATTTTGAATTACTACAGAAATACACTGAAAACATATATGCATTTGAGGATTTGCTTTATTATAAATACTGCATTTTGGCTAGAAAATGTAAAAGTATGTTATGAACATTAACAAATATTTTATATATTCTTTGACCAGTACTTATCACCTGTACTGGCAATCTTAAAACCGGTTTGGGGCAAGTTAAATTCTAATTTACAAAACCAGAAAGTTTGGAGAGTAGAGGTAAAACTGTTTTTAAGGGCCTTTAAAAATGAAAGCTAAAATTAAGGAGTTCTTAAGGACCGTGGGAACCCTGAAATGAGCTAAATTTTGATCTAGCAGAAGGCAATTTTTTTTTTTGAGTACCTGAATGCACTTAACTCACCACTCTTTTAATTAGAGTAATCAAGATCACATAAATCGAAGATGCGTCTCTTTTCCATGTGCAGTGAGTATATTACAGTTGCAATTTTAAACCCCAAGAGTTTAAAAAAATGTATACATATCAATGATGCAACTAAAAGTTGTGAAATGTGTTTCTTAAAGTTAAATTGGGATGAAATTTAACAAAAAACTTATAATTTACTCTACCTTGAAACAAAAATTAAAATGACATTACTTTAAAAGAAAATAACATTCTTTCAAGCTCAATAATTTGTAAAACTAATTTTCTTTTTTTAAGTTTGAAATAGTTCATTTGTAACATAGTAAAATTCAAAAGGTGTATTTATATAAAGATACTGTGTTCATATACATTTTTACTAGATTTTTCCTAAATGATGAACTAATCTTTCTTTACATATAAATAAAATGAAAAAAAAAAAATAAAATCTAACAACATCAACAACAAAAAGTTTAAATATGAGTTCTTTCAATTTTGAACTGAAATGATTTATTTCTAAAACAAATCAATAAAACATTTTCTCTTGAATATGTCATAAATACTAACCTGGTTTACGTTTTAACAAATGTTCAGCTTCTAAAGATGTAATTTCTGAAACTGTTGTAAATATATGGGAACTATTTGCAGCAGCTCTTTCCATACAGTACCTATGATAAATTCCTCTGTCCCCTGCTTCTTTATCTAAATTGAACTAAAATGAAGTAAACATTATTAGAGTAAATAAAATTTATTACTAAACAATCTAATTTAATTTATTCTTCATAAAAAAATTTCCCATTAAAGATAAAATATAACTTGCAGAAATATCTTGCCAAATTATCTAGTAAATGCAGTATAGTTGATAGCAGAACAACACATTTTAGTTTATAGTATTTAGTTTTAAGAAAATTTTTTTTGAAATTAAAATTTTTATACAAATTTCTCATGCAGATTACTATAACAATATTAAAAATTATATTGCAACTTTTAGAGTAATAAAAAGATATTTTACTATTAACAAAAAAAAAAAAAAAAAAAAAAAAAAAAAAAAAAAGCAAAGCATATATATATGTAATGAGACGGACTTCTCGATGGGTGGTTGCAGTCATGGCCATAAAAATGATACGTTTTAGCTAAAGACCTTTATTAAGATAACGTTGGTGGACGGGTTCCCACTTCATCATAGGGACAGGACAAACGGAAGGGTCAGCTAGCATGAAGTTCTATATACAAGACCCTTAACATCTGGGTCGACATCTGTGGGAAAATATCTCTAGAAAAATCTGTCTCTGACAGCATGTATCTCCTTTTTATTTGGAAATTTCCTAAATTGTCCGCTAGGGCCATCTAGGGATTATAATTTGGACAGGCCCCTTCTCTGAGGGCGTAAACTGTAGCCTCAGTGGTCAATTTATGTTAGGGGTTAAAAAGGGGAATGCAAAATGATGCAGGACTTTTTAGCCCTTGATTTAAGTTTTAAAAACCCCTGAGAATTTTCCTTACATATATATGTATCTCCTTTTATGTATGGGAGAATATTTGTTACTTTATAATACACTTTAATAGTAATTATTTTTTTATAGTTTAGATATATCCAATAAAAGTTTAATCTGCAAAAACTTATAAGCTGTACAATAAATATAGAAATATTTAAAATAACAATATAGTATATTTAAAAGTAACTATAGATTAAAATATTTGAGCATTTATAAAATAAAAAAATAAATAAATAAGGAGATGAATTTATCAGTCATTAGTTCTAAAACCAATAGATCTAAATAATCTCATTAAAATGTCATGAAACAAGAAAAAATTATTACATTTATAAAAAAAAATACTAAAATAGACATCAATTACAAAGTCAAGCACTGAAAATATTTATAATTACATGTTTAATAATAATAGAAAAATTCTTAAAAATAAAAATCTCAATTGTGATAGCTGAGGTTTAAAAATTTGGGGAAAAAAAAAATTCCTAAACATTATCAATCTGACAAATTTTTATCTTTTGGTCAATAAACTAAAATTTTCATCAGGAATATAGCAAAATCAGAGACAACTGATATATAAAACATTTTAAGAGCTTACTTTATCAAGATTGTTATAAAAGTCTAAATTTGCAGCACATAAATATCGACCTAATAATGTAGCATGTGTAGTAAATACTGTAGCAACATCAAGATGTCGTGTACGACACAGAATGAGTCCAATCCCTGCAAGCCATTCATGGAAATGAGCAACTACGTACGGAGCATCTCTCTCTTCTTCAATTTGCTTATAGAACTGTAGAATAAAGAACTCAATTTAGTTAACACAAAACAAAAGAGTACACAAAAATACACCCTATTTAAAAACACATCTAAAAGTAAATAGAATTTTAATTTATATACAAAATAAATATTCCCACTTTCATGAAAATCTTAAAAATAGCTGAATACATTTCTATTTTTGTCAATAAAATGTATTCAAGAAAAATTTCATGAAAATTAATCTTACATTTATCACTTTGCTTTGTAGATTAAAATAAATATTAAATATAGAACAATTTGAAAGAGAAACTAAATAACAAAATTTTGTGTATAAAAGAGATTTATTTCAAAAATTTGCAGGAATGTTTTTCTCCAACAGGAAGCATGAACATTTTAATTAACAAAGACATTATATAAGCAAATGAGAAAATTAAACAATCCTATAAAAATACAATATATTTGTAATAAAATATTTTAAAGATCTCCAGTTTTCTAAAATTAAAATAATTTAAGTGACATTAACAAACCAGTTATATTTTGTTTAAAATGTTAATTAAATATTGCTAAATTATTAAGAAAAAGTGTAAGAGTGGATTTAAAGTATTTTAGGCAAAAGCATTTACACATTCCTTACATTAGAGAAAAGTTCCTACTACTGTATTCAGTTCTAGTCAAAATAAATACTATGCAATCTCAAACATATAAATATTCAAGAGTTGATTTTTCTAAATTTTTCAGCTACTAAATAATTCTAAATACGACCAACAAAAGAGACTAGCCATATAGTTTTCCTTAATTACAAAATTCTCAATAAAGAAAGTATGCTAGAATCTTATGCTTCAATACGACTTATGCAGCTACACAACAATAAAATCTAGACTTATTGGAAAATTTATGTACTCTAGATCCCTACAGGCTTCCATTTTAAAAGCTTGAGGGTCACATTGGAAATCTTAAGGTATCCATTAAAATCCATCATTTTTTTATTTCTCTATTGTAAAATTTCTAATTTTAGACTTCAAAATCTGCTTTTGTTTTGTCTCTATGGCATTTTAAAGAAAAGCTACAGTGTTTAAACATCAGTGACAGTTGTCAAAACAAAATGGAAATAGCGACTTCGGAACCAGAAGTTGTGAATTTAAAGCCTTTTAAAGAGCATTTTTGGACAAAACTTTTTAAATTTTCATAAAAATTAGTTTAAACATTTTTCGGATATTTTTAATAATTAGCAACTTGGCAATTAGAAAGTTTTGAAGCAAGAAAGTGTGGGGAATTTTAAACATGTATTTTAATTTTTTAAAAAAGTTACTTTCATAAACTTCAAATGTGTTTTTCTCAGAACGATATTTTTAATAAAATGTTGAAACTCGAAATATGATTTCTCAAAAATTCATTAAAATATTTTGTTGAAAATTATTATGAATGCTTTTGATAGTATTTACTAGTGAAGGACCTAAAAGCTTTTAAATTTGGATAATTTTTAATGATGTTACACTCATAGTTAGATATAAAGTTGATGAAAATTCGTAAAAAATTCAACGTGTATGATTTTGAAGGACCAAAATTTTTTACCAAATGTAAATGAAACAAAGATTTTAGGTGATTCACTAGTCCAGTGTATAAGAAATGGGTTGCATCAAAAAACATTCAAATAATTTATTAAAAAATTAGACCTTTTGAAAAAACCCAATTTTTTTTACTAAATTTTCTTCATTTATTAGAAATTTTATAAAAATTTCTCCAGGAATAGTTTTTTAAGTGCAATTCTCTACGATAATATAAAAAATAAAACTAAAAATGTAAAAACATGAACTAATTTCTATGTTTAAAGAAAAAAGTTCTCTGAACGTAGACAGATATCTTAAGCATGATTGCAAGCTGTACTACAATATTTGGAAAATTTTCATAAAATCCTGTAAGTAGGACAGAGGTACTACTATGAAATAAAATACATAAAAGAAAAGTTTAGCTATCCCAGTTGCTTAAAACAACTAGAAATTCCTGTGTTATAAAAATACATTTTTGGGAGTACACAACTATTTCTACATTTTAAATATAAGAACAAATAGGAGAAAGTAGACAATCAAAATAGAAAAATATCTTTTATAAAGTTTATACAAACAATTTACACCCTTATAACATTACTTATTTAAAACCTGAGAATTTTTTAACAATTAAAATTAAAAATACTCAACAAATTAATACACCCCAATCATTTAAATTTTGAAGATGATCATTCAACTGTGTGAGATCATTTTAATAACTATTGAAAAACGACAAGGAGAAATCGAGTAACCTAAAGATAAGCTGAATTTTATAATGTGATCAAAATTATATGGGATAATTTAATACGAGTTTTGTGAATGATCACTTGCATCAACCAATGAATGGATGTTCATTACCAGTTCTGTTAATTCTAATATCAAAAGATGAAGCAAGGACAAAGGTGAGAGTCAAGTTTTGTACTGATTTTTAACAAATTTCAAAGAAAAAACTATAAAATATTTTAAGAAAAAAAAAAAGCTTTTACAGGGTGCTAGTTAGAAAACCCTGCTTTTCATACACCCAAGTTTATATTTAATAACCATTCATGGTTAGATAAATTCATTTATACAACCTCAGCTGTTATATGAATTCCCTTCATATTTTTAAAATGAATTCTTTTTACACTTGTGTATCAACACTAAAGTAAGAGACATCAGATAAAGTTAATACTTTCAATATATTTTAACAAAAAAAAGTTAAAAGTTCAAGACACTTTTTAACATCTTACACTTAGTAAAATTTGACTTTGGAAACAAGTATTTATACAAAAATAACTAAATTGAAAAAAAAAAATTAAAGTATCTGTCTATGTTGAAAATGTTACTTTTTGCCAAAAATCATAATTTTATTTATTTCTATTGTAAAATTTCAACTTTTAGGCTTCTAAATCTGTCTTTGTTTTGTATCTATGGCATTTTAAAGAAAAGTTACAACTGTTTAAACATCAGTGACAGCTGTCAAAATAAACCAGAATTATCGACTTCGGAACCAGAAGTTGTGAATTTAAAGCCTTTCAAAGAGCATTTTTGGGACAAAACTTTTTAAATTTTCATGAAGATTAGTTTAAACATTTTTCTATTATTTTTTATAATGAACAACTTGGCAATTAGAAAGTTCTGAAGCAAGAAAGTGTGGGGAATTTTAAACATGTCTTTTTCTCAGAACGGTATTTTTAATAAAATGTTGACACTTGAAATTGATTTCTCAAAAAGTTCTTAAAATATTTTGTTGAAAATTATTATGAATGCTTTTTATAGTAATTACTAGTGAATGACCTGAAAGTTTTCAATTTGGATAATTTTTAATGATGTTACACTCATAGTTATATATAAAGGTAATGAAAATTCGTTAAAAATTCAATATGTATGATATTGAAGGACCTAAATTTTTTTATCAAATGTAAATGAAGCAAAGATTTTAGGTGATTCACTAGTCCAGTGTATAAGAAATGTGTTGCATCAAAAAATATTGAAATAATTTAATTTATTAAAAAATTAGACCTTTTGAAAAAAAAAACAGTTTTTTTACTAAATTTCCTTTATTTATTAGAAATTTTATAAAAACTTCTCCGAGAATAAAATTTTTAAGTACAATTCTCTATGATAATATAAAAAATAAATCTAAAAATGTATAAACATGAACTAGTTTCTACGTTTAAAGAAAAAAGTTCTCCGAATGTACACTAATACCTTAATCTAAATAAATGAATGAAACTTTTCTAAATTAAATATATCTCATATCTGCATCTGTATACAGCTACACATTAAACTAAATGCATAGTAACAATTCATTTATTGGCATGAATGAATTCAAAAGAGAAGAGATATCCTGCAGTTCTTGATGTTAGGAAGGTTCTAGTAAATTTTTGGAATGATTGCTCATACACTTCCTACAAATAAATATTATATTTTCCAAATTAATATAATAAGCAAAATTATATTATTTTGGAAAAAAATAAAAGATTTAATACCTCTTCAAGAAACCAAGCAACAAGATACCCAAAAATGATTGCATCATTAGATTCTCTGTCATGCCAAGGGACACCAATATTTGCTACATTCCATAAATCTCTCTTCCATTCATCAAGCTTCCAAGCTGCAGAACCGATATCAAATAATACTACTCTTGGGTATCCATCAATTAACCACCTTCCATAAGTAACCTGAAAAATGAATTGGTTTAGAAAATTTACAAATTAAATTACGAAGACAAAAATGATCAGCAATTAATATATATTTTTAAAACCATAACTATTTAAAACTACTAATATTCTCCAGTCTACAAATATTGGTTAATAAGATATTGTAGTACATTCATTGACATTTCATTACTCTTATCAAATCACTCACACATTCTTATTTATGTGGTAAGTTTCCCATTAAGGTTTGCCATATTTAATCACATATGTCATTACTAATAATTTAAATACATATATGTTCTATTTTGAGTTTTGAGTATTTATTCTTCTCAACTTTAGAAATTAATTTTAAGTAATTGTGAAAAGTAAAGTGTGGTTCTCATACAAGGTGATAATCAATGTACCTCTTCATGACACAGGTTTGGTTTGGAGCGCTACGGTCTACTGTTTTGTACAAGAGGGCTAATGAGACCGGGACCTACTGCTTAAAGCAGATTCCAAATGGCTACGAACATCCATACCATAGTGGGATTCGAACCCACGAACTCTGGTACCAACAATCAGTGCCCTAACCAATCGGCCAGTGTTCGGCTTTCATGACACAGGAATTAAGTGTTAAAGTAGGTAGTTTACTCAGTAACCAATTCCAGCTTGTGAAAATGAAGAAAATATACTTCAAGTCTAGCATAAATTTATACATACATATATATATACACACACACACTCAAGAGCCAAAACATTATGACCACCCCTACATTTTGCAATGAACTTGCCTGGATGACATGGAAGGCACGTGATCAGGTAGAAGTGGTATTTAACTGCTGGAGAGTCTGAAGAATCATTCATTCACTTACTTCTGTGTCCGATGGGAAAGGCTGCCGATTTAAACGATTTTGATAGAGGGCAGATTGTGATGGCTCAAAGGCTTGGAACAAGTATTTCCGAAACTGCACGATTTGTGGGTTGTTCGGGATTTACAGTTGTTAGTACTTATACAAAGTGGATGAATGGCAGTAGACGACATAGTGTTGGACATCCACAAATTATCAAAGAAAAAGGTTGTCAGAGACTGTCTCCCATGGTGAAGCAAAACCGGAGCCAGACAGCGGAACCAGCAGATATTACCGTATTGGCCTTCATAAGCGTATTTACAATCAAACTTATCACACATTCAATTTTAGTAAAATCTGATTTTCTATTTTAAAATTCTGAGTGTTTATTTTACTCATACATGAATAATACAAAATATATATTGGAAATATACTGATTCTTCAGCATGGCTTAAAACACCAAAGCATGTTTTCATTTTCTCTTATGCTTCAAATTTATCACTAAAATGAGTCGAAAATTCTATGACCTATCTAATCTGAGTCATCCTTATGAAAATAAGAGGTTGGATAACAATGATAGCTCTAAGTGAACAAGATTAGAAGATATAGACATTAGTTTTCAAGATAAGGGGGGAAAATGCAGAGGAAAGCACCCACCCTCCTTGAGAGTCATTGACAACTTTTAGAATATTAAAAATTAATGGATATTAAATAATAATTATGACATTTACATGGAACTGTTAGGTTCATTGTGTCCAGGTTTTCCACATACTACTGAAAGGTTCATACAGCAATGTGTAAAAACTGCTTAAATTAATCTGTTAGGAGACAAAGTTAAATGGTAATACAGTAGAACCTCTTTTTAACAACCCCACGATACAACGACCCCTTCATTAGAACGACCATCTAGAAAAGTCCCAATTATTTTACCATGGGAATAATGTTAATTTTGAATCATTACAACAACCCAAGCGTATTATTTTTCGTTAGAATGGCCACCAATTTTAGTCCGCAGAATTCATGAGCAAGTGGGCTCTTTCAAAATTATTGTACTGTGGTACAAATTCAAGAAACCTGTACTCCTCTCTTTGTGTTTGCTTAAAGGAGGGCAGGGGGCATGACGAAAAGGGGAGAACTAAATCTTTCATTATCTTTTGATAAGTTTGTTGCAGTAGACGAAACTTTACAGTGCTGTGGAGAAAATTTGAATGTGGACGATTTTATCACCTGTATTATCGGAAATGAAGAAATCTGCGATTCCGACGGCGAAGAAGAAATCATCCAAGCTTTTGAAAAAGTGAAAGAAAAAGAAGCCTTCCATGCAATCAATGCCTTACGTCAATATTTTGAAGGACAATTTAATTCTGAAGATTTCCTTCAAAATTTAACGAATATGGGAATCAGTGACAATGGAAAATTCTCAACCGAACTTAAAACAGGTGTTAATCAAAGACTTTTTTTCAAAAATTCAGTAATGGAAATACAAATAAATAGAAGTGTTCTCTAGGTATGTACTGTTGCATCATTTCTTTGCTCAATTTTTTAAAAATATTTTTTAGATTCGTTACAACGACCATATGATAGTGGTCCTACAAGGGGTTGTTATACTGTGTTTCTACTGTATTATCTAGTATTTTGTGAAAAATAGACTTAAAATTTTATAGTAAAATACTAGGACATAAATGTTTTATATTCAACTTTTAATAATATACTTAAACGAGATTAATATATTACATCCTTGCATTTGAAAAATATTTTACGATAAATGAGACAAGTTACAAATTACAAATAAATGTAACAAAAATAATAAATGTTTTATAAAAATACATAATTCTGAAAATTATGTTAATTTGAACTTATAAAGAATTTCCAACAAATCCTCTGTTAAATTATTTTAAATCTAAAACTTATGTTTTGGTTATGAGTTATTTTATCTAAAGTACAGTATCCATAAATAAAATACTGCAAAATATAAGAAAGGTTTTTATCTCAAACACTAACATGATAGAAAAATTAAAGTTAGTATTAGAATAAAATAAGACCTTAATCTGTAATTATTGTCAGCATTTTTTCATTAAACTGCTATCAAGATTTGAGCAACTTGAAAATAACTGTCGAATTAGTGGCAAATGCAAACATCACTTTATATTTGTGCAATTTTAACAGTGAACATTTTTATAATTCATCAAAATTAAAAATTTATTCTTTGTTGAAAAGGATCATAAAACAAATTACTTTGATTCCACAATTCTTCATTGCTTGGATGCTATTTTGATAGTATGCTTCAGGAGGTTCCATAACCTCAACTTCAGTTTTAACCAGACCTTCATTATAAGGTCCTAATAGACAGTACTGATCACCAAGTTCTTCTACACTTACTCCAGCTTTTGATCGGATCACAGTGTATATACCGCCAACTGAAACACAGAACAACAATACTGAATTTAATGAAGTTTTTCATCTTAATTATGTAAAAAGGTCAAATGGATACGATTAATATCTGAAATGAATAATTATCTAAAAACACAAATAAAAATACAATTTAACACAACAAATGAAAATGAAAGCATTCTAGAAAAAGTAAGCAAAAAATAAGTAGAGGCTACAGAAAAAGGAAGAAGTATAACATGTATAAAGCCTATAAGGTACAGAAAGAAATGTTTTCTGCCTCATATATAAATTTCTATGTTATTTGCAGGCAAGGAGTCAAGAAATGTAAAAAGAATGACAGTGTTACCTCTATAGTTTAGTATTGATAGAGGTATATTTCACGTAAATTGTTTTATACACTTTATTTTATCTGTGATGCATTTCTTTACTATTGTAAATGTTTATGAAAATGTGACTATCATAATTCTAAATATTTGATAATACATTATATCCTTAATCTTAATAAGAAAAGCTACACTTATGAAATTTAAAATTTAATTTATATTAAATTTTAAATTTCATAATTTATATTTAAAATTAATAATATTTATAATTTATATTTAATTTATTAAATTACATTTAAAATTTAATTTAGTTTTAATAAGGCTAACTTTAAAATTTATGATATAAAACTATAGTTTATTGCTTTATTAATCAGGGCATGTCCTGTAAAATAAAAAAAAAAAAAAACCAGCCATTAGATTAGGATATTTTTTCAAAAATTATAAATTTTACTCTTATGTTCATAATATATTCATATCCTTACTTCAAAATAGTTTTTTGAGCTATACTTCTTAATAAGGGCTTGATTGAACGAGTAAAGTCCCCCCTGCCAAATGGGCGATAACGCGCCTATTTTGGTAACCACATCTCTTAAAAATATAAAAAAGGAAAAGAAAGTGTATAAAAGTGTATACATAGTACACATCTTTAATTTTGCAGGGTATAATTGATGATATATGTATGCCCATATGTATAAACGAACTATAAAAATTTATTTTCCTTTGCACCTTTAAATCACTTTCTAAGGTCTGTGCTCCTACATCTTTCGAAAAGAATTTGCAATAAAAAAGATAATCCAAAAAAATTTCTACTTTTTTCATATATGATTCAAAAGGTATATTGATTTCGGTTAAATTCTAAACATGGCAATAACCTAATGCTTTGCTTTGATGAAACTTGTTTGAAAATTTAATAAGGATCTAAAATTTCAACAGTTAGTCATTATTATATTTGTAATATACACAGGCACATTCAAGAACAGAAGTTTTTTTGACATTTTTGTCAAGAGAAGACAGGAAGTTATGTCCCCCCACAAATTATAGTAAGTTCTCCACTGCTCCCAAGTCTATTATATAATTCATCATTATCTAAATGAGGAGATACAAATACAATTCGATCTTATTTATCGCCTATAAAATCTTATCATGCAAGGTCAGGTGGGTCATAAGTGAATTTGAGCAAGGATATGGATTAAAAAGTTTTGTAGGTGACACAGTAATTGGGCTCTTACATAAGATTATATGTCGGCAAGTTATTTTGAGCAAAATGAATCAAATTTTAAATGGCAAGTTCAAGGTTTCATGAAATCTTCCAGTTAACTTACCTTTATTAACAACTTCCCAGGATATTTCAAAAACCCATCGGTTTTCAGATTCGGCTGTTGCTCCTCGATCTAATACAGAATCTTCTACTCCTTCAGGACGATAAAAACGTTTAGCAAGTCTTGAGGACATTCTGTTTATATTTCGTAAACAATTAAGACGAGAGGAGAAACTCACGCCTTCAGACCGTGCTGCTTTTTTACGTGCTTCTGGCGTTTTAAATCTTTACTATCGCGCATCAGACGATTCCTTTCCACTGCGCTTGCTCCAACAACCACGTGCTCAAATCCTTGAATGAAGTATAGTAAACAAGGTGACCTTAATTCAAGAAAAAATTATTGTATATCGCATACATATCTGTTGGCAAAAGAGTTGCAAGATAGCTGTGAATGAATTATAATTATTTTTATTCAAATACTTCGTTTGGAAATTTATTTAAGTGGTAAAACTGAATGACACTGTAATAAGGTGTAATAACATGAATCTAGGAAATAATAGAAAGAAATTATTTTACCTTTTCCAAAGGCTACTAAATTTAACCACTCTTTTTGTTAATGCATTAAAACTACTGATTCACATATTTTTCAGTTACAGAAGTTTTTGCAGTAATTTAAGACGAAAACCAAAACTTAACATCTTAAACTCTGCTCCGCAAAATTCAACCCGCCTAATTTAACTTTTCATGATCATTGCGTGTCAGAGTTATATTAATTCTTAAATGTTAACAATCACAAATCCACAAAAATATGTTTGTAGGATTACTTTTGAGTTATAATTAAGATTTTTTACAATAGTTTTTCATTCTCAGATGTTTTCTGGTGAAAACGATGTGTTTGAGGACGAAGAAAATCGTGTTGAATTTCAAGAGATATGTTCCAGGTTGAAAGATCACACATTTCCTTCACCGTGGAGTATATTCTTTAAGGAATCTGAGGCAAATGAATTCGTCCCAGAAGTTTCTGAATTAGTTTTTCCAGACATGGATACTTTAAACGATCTCAACACCTCTACTCCTTTGCCTGAGAATGAACCATCTGATGTGTCAGTTGATACCTTTAAAGGACAGATGAATCCCAACAGTGCTTTGCTTGATAAAGTAAGGCGATTGTTTTGTTATTCTTTATTTTTGGTCATTTCTGAGAAGCTATTTAATATATGTTCATTTAAAGCTTTTGTTTTATAAAAAATGACAAGTATCAAAAGTGAATTTAAGATAAAGATTTATTTAAAGCATTTATATAGGATAAGATGGAACCATTAAGGCATCTTACTATTTCAAGATAGTGTTTCTTAACAGAAAACTTTAAAAATGTCATAAGTACCATTGATCACATCTGTATATGTTTTTGTTTATTCTCTTGCATGTATATACAACTCTTTATTGTTAAATTTATTCTTTATTTATTATTTCTGACAACTTGTATAAATTCTCAGTATAATTAATGATAATCTTCATTTTTATTTTGTTTATTGCTCTGCCTTTTACTGATATATTTTTCTCTGTTTTATTTTTGGAAAATTTTCTTTCAATAAATTTGGAAAGTAATATACAGTCTGTATCGGTTATATGGTCAGCTCAGGGGTCCAGAAAAATCAGACCCTATGAGCGGGGTGACCGTATATGCGGAACAATACAACCCTTTTGAATTGTGGCAGGATTATATTCACCTATCAGAATGTTATACTCATATATAGGATTGGCATGATTTAAATCAGTTGATTTAAATCATAATTTAAATCTTGATTTAAATCAGTTGATTTTTTTGAAAAAAATCATTGATTTAAATCTTTTTTTTTTTCACTTCTTTTAAAACCTGTATTCCAAAGACAGGAGAGTTGGAAATCAGTCAGCACAGTAATACCAAATAAGTGTAAATAGATAGCATGTGTTTTCCAAGAATTTAGGGGTTGTTAGCAGAAAGTATGTAGTAGGGGTAGTACAATGATGGATTATGACTGGTGGAATTCATTTTATGTAATGGGAGGTAAAGAGAGTATGACAGAGCTTAAAATCCTATTTGTCTACCCAATAACGACAGCCGTGGCTTCATCTGCCGGAATAGAAAAACAATTTTCTTCTTTTGGTATTGTTCATTCTAGCCTTCGTAACCAATTAGGAGTGGATAAAGCATCAAAGCTAGTGTTTTTATTGATACAATTAAATCCATAATTCGGTGCTTAAAAAATGTTGAAATAATTGTGATTTGTTTTTTTTAATAAATAGTTTGCATTAAAAGAATACTTAATTTGTTCTTTAAATTTACATCTTATTTAGTTTCCACTATCCAATTACAAAATAATGGAATGTATTTAGATTGAAATTTATATATTTAATTTTAGGTAATCAGTCTGCA